>JAOPSE010000607.1:0-408033 GCA_029449295.1 Zea luxurians
CCCAAAGCTTCCTCTTTATTCCCTTCTTCCCGCCATCCCCCGAACACTTCGCCGCCCCCTCCCGCCTCCCGCTGTTCTCTGCCTCCCACCCCCACGCCGCCGTCCATCACCGCCGCTGGGATGAAGAACCCTGACTTCGCCGCAGACAAAGGTACGTGTTGCTGTGGCAACATCATCCGGAACCTCCTCGAACCGTTTCTTCGTTTGCTCGCGGAAGGTTCTAGAACGTTCTCTGACGGTGCGTTGGTTCTTTGTGTTTGATTTGTCTCTGCAGCGCTCGCCAAGGACTTCCTGTCCAATTCACCGGCCCTCACGGCGAGCCCAAGTACCTGAACATCTTGGTACCCATGATCGGTTTATCTTCCCCGTGTTCTAGGCTTGCCCCTTCCAGATCGGTTTTTTTCTCTCTCTCTCGCAATTTCACGCTGATTTCTCTTTCTGCTTGCAGCAAGATGTCGCGAACAGGAAGATACGCGCGGTCCAGATCGAGCTGGACGACCTATTCCACGTACAAACTTCTCACCTCCACAGTGTTCAGTTCCTTTTAGTTTTTTCCTTTTTCCCAACTTCGCGGGTACAAGATGTGGTTTTGGGTGTAAAATGTTGTTCCTGGTGTGCAGTATAAGGATGTCGACGAGGAGTTCTTGCAGCGTGTCACCGAGAACACGCGGCGCTACATCGGCATCTTCGCGGAGGCCATGGACGAGATCATGCCGGAGCCCACAGAGGCGTACACCGTCGACGAGGACCAGGACATCCTGATGACGCAGCGTGTGGATGAGGGGGCCGACGGCGGCGCGGACGGCACGGACCCGCTACAGAAAATGCCACCAGAGATCAAACGGTTCTTGTAAGTGGCTTTGTCCTAAATTTCTCTGGTGAATGGTGTCCTGTTTTCGGTAATTTGGTTAAAACAAAAGAGGTTGGAAACGAGAGAGTATTGCATTGCATGTTATGAAGATAAATCATATTACTGCTTGTACTGCATAATTAGATTAGATTTTCTGCCTCTGATTTTTTTTCCTGTAAATCGAAGCATTTCATCTGGTTTGATAGACCATGTCTGGAACATTACAACGGAATATAAATTTCCTGCAAGCCTATAAGGATATTGAACTGTTGTTATACTACCATATAATATTTCATCCGAATTAACATTTGCACCTCAGATTTTTGCTAAGATTATTTCTCGAGCTACTTAATTCTGTGCCACAGCTGGAAATGTACTCCAATAATTTTCCTGTCTATCCAATTATGAGCTCTGTTGATGTTTATCTATAACTGATTTTTCGGGTGGGCATTTTAGTGAGGTTTACATCAAAGCATTCTCAAAAGTGACTCCACTCACCATTCGGCAAGTGAAGGCATCCAACATTGGTCAGCTTGTGAAAATATCTGGGATTGTTACTCGCTGCTCGGATGTGAAGCCCTTGATGCAGGTTGCTGTTTATACATGTGAAGAATGTGGCTTCGAGATATACCAGGTACTTGATGTCATTTTTAGGCTTCCTTTTTAAGAATTTGGCTCTTCATATTGACATTGTGATAAATGATCATAGAGCAGCGTAGGACATATACTGAAATATCCGGTTAAATGTACTTCTTTCTATACTCAGCTGCATACCTAGATTTTTTCACCGGTCTAATTTCTATTTCAAACAAAACTTCTGTTTTAAATTTGGCAGGAAGTGACTGCTAGAGTGTTTATTGCCCCTCATTGAATGTCCATCTCAACGGTGCAAGCTGAACAAAGCGAAGGGGAATCTAATCCTTCAACTGCGTGCGTCAAAGTTTTTGAAATTTCAGGAGGTATTAACCTTTCTTCACAATCTGGTCAAGCAGGGCTTTCTTTCTTCATTTAAAGGACCAGCCAAAATTTCATCTTATTTTGGATTCCACTTCTATATAACTACACTTTCCTGCAGGTAAAGCTTCAAGAGCTAGCAGAGCACGTACCAAAGGGCCACATTCCTCGTGCTCTGACTGTTCATCTAAGAGGAGAGCTGACTAGAAAGGTAAGCAAATAGTAGCTTTCTTGTAATTTGAGCAGTTTTGCTTTGCAGTACAATAGCTTCTACTTTTCTGTTATCGCCATTTCTGTATCAAAGTACTCTACAGTTTAGGTTTGAAAGGAAGTTGCTTTTAGATTTGTGCTTTTGGTTTATTCGATTCACTATCTGAATGCTCTCATGAGAATTAAGAACTCACTAAAGGGTATTCTGTAATATAACCAAGTACTAATGCTATCACGGGCAGGTTGCACCTGGAGATGTGGTTGAGATGTCGGGTATTTTTCTCCCTATGCCATACTACGGGTTTAGAGCGATGCGAGCAGGATTAGTTGCTGATACTTACTTGGAAGCAATGTCTGTCACCCACTTCAAGAAAAAATATGAGGAGTAAGTCATCTAGGTTTCATGCCGAGCAATCCATCTATCTTCTGCAATTGTCTGATAGTGATTGCAAAAACTGTTTCAGGTATGATCTAAAAGGTGATGAACAAGAACAAATTGACCGATTGGCTGAGGACGGTGATATCTACAGTAAGCTGGCAAGGTCCTTGGCACCTGAAATATTTGGCCATGAGATGTCAAAAAAGCACTGCTGTTACTACTTGTTGGTGCACCCCATCGGAAGCTCGCAGATGGCATGAAGGTACGTATGCTGCTAGGAATCAGTATGATGTCATTTCCATCCGAGGCTTTGTTCTCTCCAACAGTTCACATCTCAATATTGACTGACATGTAAATGTACAGATCAGAGGAGACCTGCATATATGCATGATGGGAGATCCTGGTGTTGCAAAGAGTCAACTTCTGAAGCATATTATCAATGTTGCACCAAGAGGAGTGTACACCACTGGACGTGGGAGCAGTGGTGTTGGACTTACCGCTGCAGTCCAGAAAGATCCAGTAACAAATGAGTTTGTCCTCGAAGGTGGAGCACTGGTAAGACCAACACCCCCTTATGATGGCATCTTTTACTGTATTTCTCTTTCTACTGAACTATAGGTGCAAACCTTTTGTGCTTTTCACAAGCATATATATGAACTCTACTCCAATCCTGACTATAGCTATCGAGAAAATATGTAGTTTTTTCTTTTAAAATCTGTCAACAGTTGAGATTTCGTACTTATATTACTGGTAAATCTTCAATTTCATTCTTGTTTCGAGTTGTTTCTTTAGCACTACAAACTGTGCTGGCACCCCCCAAGAGGGTTCATTTGGTCCAAATCATAGGCATCCAATCTTGCTAATAATTAATCTCATAGCACAAACTCTTGGGTTCCAGGTACTGGCAGATATGGGCATTTGTGCTATAGATGAGTTTGACAAGATGGAAGAGTCAGACAGGACAGCGATTCATGAGGTAATGGAGCAGCAAACAGTTAGCATTGCCAAGGCTGGCATCACCACCTCTCTTAATGCGAGAACCGCAATTCTGGCTGCTGCAAATCCAGCATGGTAAGGTTTGATATGAATATATTTGATTTCTAGGGTACAAAAAGAAATTTTCATTAGTTGACAATGGTAATCGTCTTTAACTATTTAGGGGAAGGTATGATATGAGGAGAACCCCAGCAGAAAATATAAATCTACCTCCAGCACTTCTGTCTCGTTTCGACCTCCTTTGGTTAATCCTGGATCGTGCAGACATGGAAACTGATCTTGAAATGGCAAGACACGTTGTTCATGTGCATCAAAATCTTGAATCACCAGCGCTGGGGTTCACACCACTTGAGCCATCTGTACTCAGGCAAGGACACTATTCCTCGAGTGGCAGTGCTCATGTTCACTTATTTCAATTTCATAGTTGAATTGCTAATGGAAGTTCCAGAAACTCAAACCTGAAATACATCATTGTGTATGTGTAGTATCTTTGCATTATCTAATGCTTGCTAGTCTACAACCTTTATCTGTTCACAGAGCATACATATCTGCTGCTAGAAGAGTCATTCCTTCTGTTCCTAGAGAGCTCGAGGAATACATTGCAACTGCATATTCCAGCATCCGCCAAGAGGAGGCGAAGTCAAATGCACCAACCTCCTACACAACTATCAGAACACTTTTGAGCATACTCCGTATCTCTATTGTAAGTAACTTGACTGTTCTCCCTTCACAATACCAAATGAAAATATCTCTTTAAACATGCCGCTGCTTGCCCATTTCAGGCCTTGGCAAGACTGAGGTTCTCAGAAACTGTGGCTCAGAGCGATGTCGACGAAGCACTGCGACTGATGCAAATGTCCAAGTACTCATTATACTCAGATGACCGCCAGCGGTCTGGCCTTGATGCAATATCTGACATATATTCCATCCTGAGAGACGAAGCTGCTAGGACGAGCAGCATGGATGTGAGATACGCTCACGCTCTTAACTTGATCTCAAGAAAGGTAGTTTTTACTTCTGCGTACACATACCGGTACAGGTGCACAACTCAGTATATGGCCTGATTGCTGACAAATTGGTTGGTGCTAAAATGTCTGAATCACAGGGATACAGCGAGGCTCAATTGAAGGAATGCTTGGAGGAATACGCTTCCCTGAATGTGTGGCAGATCCATCCAAGCACATTTGACATCCACTTCATTGATGCCTGATGCAGAAGCCGATGCCGATCACCTAACATTTCATCATGATCCAAGGATTTGAAGACCTTCGACTGAAGTCTAACAAGATTTAAAAGTTTTCTAGTGATAGTGAACGACAGCCCATTTCTTGATGGTAATGATGTAACGCTGAGAAGCCTATCTCAATTGCACTAGTAGAAACAATCTCAATTGTACTAGTAGAACCATTCTTGTATGACTTGTGACTAGCTTGTTTTTATATTTTCTGACATTTTTCCACACTTGATAGTGAAGTAGATGTAACTTGCGTGTTTCTTGTTTGCTTGTTATAAATCAATACGACACAAAGTAGATCAATATAGAGAATATACATATTTAACGTGGAAAACTCTTCCAAAGCGAAGACGAAAAACCACGGGCGTCGGCCAGCAATAATATCACTATTTTTTGGGTGGTTGCAGATCGCAGGAGATTTACAATGAGGTGACGATCTCCTACAGATTACAAGTGTTTTTATAGAGGCGAAACCCTAAGGTGAGTAGGAAACGATCCGTGCCGCGGGGGGCTTCGCCACTCGCACCCCAAGCGTCCCTGGGCGACGGGCTTCCGCTTCGCTCGCTAACTTGGTCGTCTTCATCAGAATTTAGATCACAAACTTAACAAACTCCACCTTAAGACAAATTCCTTGTAGCATCATAATACGAAACTCCACCTCAAACAATGCATCATCGTCGCCGCCAACAACCACTAGAGGCTAATTTGTAATACCAACTAAGCTTGAGCATAGCTCAAACTTAGTAACAGGAACATGCTTTGTCATCATATCAGCAGGATTATCATGAGTATTGATCTTGCATACATTCACCAAACTTTTCTCAATAATATCAAGAACGAAGTGATAACGAATATCAATATGTTTGGATTTCTCAGTAATCATCTGATCTTTGGTGAGATAAATAGCACTCTGACTATCACAATGAATGGTAATGTAAGACTTAATTCCACATAGCTCTTAATAAACCTTTCAACCATAAGGCTTCCTTAGTAACTTCTGCAATCGCCATATACTTTGCCGGTCTACATTGAAACTCTATGATTTCATGTGTAGGCCACTTAGGTTTCTACACATAGTGCGTCACAACTTTCTCGAAACATTCTAAAAATTTTATCACAGCCTCTACATGTGATATCATGACATGTGGACAAGTTTCATGATTTTCTGACTTTGTTTGTGTTTTATACAATTTTTAAACAACTTGATGGCAAGTTCACGGTCATGTTTAGTGAGCATGGTGCTCGAAGATTCCGGTTTGCTCCTGAAATCGCTCGTAACTTGTGCTAAATAACATGGATATCATTTTTGCATGGACGGTTTTCCATGTTTCGAGTGACTTGCAATTCAAATCTGAATTATCCGAGAAAATTCAATTAAACAAACTAAATCTAATAGTTATAGAAAAAACTTTTATAATTGTGCCAAAATGGTACATGTAGGTCTACAGAGTGTAGCAACATACCACAAAAAGTTTGGTTGGAAAAAGAAAAAATAAAAATATACTTTGCCGAGTGTTCAAGAATGACACTCGACAAAGCAAGCTCTGCTGAGTGTCCGACGTGGGACACACGGCACAGAGGCTTCTTTGTCGAGTGCCAAAGCCCGGCGCTCGGCAAAAATAACGGCCGTCAGCTATAGACGGCTACTGACGACCCTTTGCCGAGTATCATTCTGTGCCGAGAGTCCTGCTCTCGGTAAAAGCGGTCATTACCGAGAGCAGGACTTTGCCGAGTGCACGACAAAAAGTATTCGGCAAAGCGTCGAGCACTCGACAAAGAGCCGGATTCCGGTAGTGTATGGGTAGTATTCATCTGAACCCATACCCATCTACCCAACGGGTAGAAGTTCTTGCCCATTAACATACCCACATGTAGAGAAATCATTCCATACCTGTCTTCATATCGGGTAAAACCCGTCGAGTATTTGGGTTTCAGGTACCCATTGACATCTCTCCTCTCGTCTGTCCAATTCTGATGTATAGCTGGAGACGACACTAAGATGGTCATGTCCCAATTTCTGACCCCTAAACCAAACAACCTTATCTAAAAGATCGTCGCATCTCATCTCGTTGCAACCAAATACACCCAAAATCTCAAGAGTAAGATGGGGGGTGCAACGTTACCGTTTTGCTAGTTCAAAGCAAAATGTTTATATATACACACACTATATATTTGTCACATAAGGTGATGAATCAATCGGTGCATCACTTGAAACCTACAGTCCAACTAAACTAATCACCCAACTAGTCGTCATCGATGAAACCAATCCACCCGACCATAGAACATGTCCACAACCCATTTATTAGGTTTGGGGCATGCCGGTTCAGTTGGACAACTATCTCTTTTTTACATCTCTTATTAGATGAGTTCCTTATATTATTCAATAAGATTTCTGTCATTCCACTGACTTTATTCATTTCATTATTTTTCATATGATGTTCAACCACTCTCAGACCGGATTTTAAGTCATTTTTATTTTATGTTAAGTAACTAATTATTTTTCAGCCATTTTAAAGAGGTTTAAGCTATTTGTAGTATCATTTGAGTCACTTAACATTCACATCCTTCTTGTTTTAAATTAAGTCATTCCAATTATAATATAAGATATTCAGTAGTAATCAAGTATTTCTTTAATCACGTGTAATCTTACTTAAGACACTTTGATAATTATTTAAGGCATTCCCCTTTTTCTCTTAGTAATTCAATACATATTTTGGTGTCAGCTATTTCTATGTCATTTAAGTCACTCAACATTCTCATCCTTCTTATTTTACATTAAGTCATTTCAATTATATTTTAAGACATTCAATAAAATTTAAGTATTTCTTAATCACATGTAATCTGATTGAAGACAATTTGATGATTATTTAAGATATTCCCCTTTTCTCTCAGCCATTCATTATATATTTTGTTCAATTAAGTCATTCTATTATAGTTTTAGTCATTCCATATCATTCAGTCATTTTGTGATTTATTTAAGATATTCCATATTATCAACAGTTTTTACAGGTCTTTCTTACAAATATTTTAAGTTATTTAGTAGTTTATTTAGCCAAACTCATAATATATTTAAGTCATTCCCTTTTGTCAGATTGACATAACTATTTTATCACAATTGCACCCACTTAATGGGCGAGGCACATCCGATTGAAGCACGGGGCGTGCGGGGATCGATGTGTAGTGGGTTGTCGGGGCGTGCGGACTGGTTTAGGTGCGGTGGGTAGTAGTGCGCCCGATTGGAGCGCGTGGCCCACGAGGAGTGGTCGGAGGCGCACGAGCTAATCAGGATTGTGGGTGGTAAGTGTGAGCACCTAGAGTGGGTGAATATGTGATCCTGCAAAATGACTTAAAAACAACCCAAACCTGGTCTAGGAATAAAGTTGAGAGCACCTAGAGGGGGGGGGGGTGAATAGGTGATCCTGTAAAACTTCAAAAACTTATAGCCACAAAAACTTGGTTAATTGTTAGCACAATAATTGCCAAGTGGCTAAAGAGGAATCCTCAACAAAACACAATAACCAACAAGGATCAATCACAGAGATGGCACGGTGGTTATCCCGTGGTTCGGCCAAGACCAACGCTTGCCTACTCCACGTTGTGGTGTCCCAACGGACGAGGGTTGCAATCAACCCCTCTCAAGCGGTCCAAAGACCTACTTGAATACCACGGTGTTTTGTTTGCTTTTTCTCAATCCCGTTTGCGAGGAATCTCCACAACTTGGAGCCTCTCGCCCTTACACTTGAAATTCACAAAGAACACGGAGCAAGGAAGGGATTAGCAACGCACACAAGACACAAGAATCAGAGTGTCAACACGCACACAAATCGCAACAAGAGCTCGCAACACGACTCAATGAGTACACAACTCCACAAGAGCTCTATATGCTATCACAATGAAACGAATGCGCGAAATCTATGTCTTGGTGCTTAGAAATGTTGTAGGAATGCTTGGTGTCCTCCTCCATGCGCCTAGGGGTCCCTTTTATAGCCCCAAGGCAGCTAGGAGCCGTTGAGAGCAATCAGGGAAGGCAATTCTTGCCTTCTGTCGTCTGGCGCACCGGACAGACCGGTGCACACCGGACACTGTCCGGTGCCAGATTTCTTTCCTTAAATGGCGAAGCCGACCGTTGGCAGACCTGGAGCCGTTGGCGCACCGGACATGTCCGGTGCACACCGGACAGTCCGGTGCCCCCTTCTAGCCGTTGGCTCGGCCACGTGTCTCGCGCAGATCGCGCGGGCCGACCGTTGGCCCGGCCGACCGTTGGCTCACCGGACAGTCCGGTGCACACCGGACAGTCCGGTGAATTATAGTCGTACGTCGCCAGTGAATTCCCGAGAGCGACCAGTTCGCTCGAACCAGCCTGGCGCACCGGACACTGTCCGGTGCACCACCGGACAGTCCGGTGCTCCCAGACTCAGCAGATTCTTGGCTGCTTGAGCCAAGACATTTCCAATTGGATTTTTCCTGTTTCCAGCACTTAGACACAATACATTAGTCCATAAAACAATGTACTAAGTCTGATAAACATACCTTTATCCTTGATTTGTACTTTGTTCACCTCTTTACACTTAGGCACTTGTGTTGGACACTAAATCACCAAAACACTTAGAAATGGCCCAAGGGCACATTTCCCTTTCAATCTCCCCCTTTTTGGTGATTTATGCCAACACAACATAAAGCAAGTAGAACAAGTACACAATCAATTCAAATTAGAACTCAAAATTGTTTTGACTCAATTTGACATATATGGATCACTCTATGCCACCACTTGGTTTGTTTTTGCAAATCAAACTCAAATTCCTATCTCTAAGTCAAAACCACTTGTAGAGACATAAAGAGAGGTTTTCCAAAGAAATTTGATCAAGGATTTCAAAAACTCCCCCTTTTTCCCATAATCAACACTTCTCCCCACAAGAGGCCAACTTTTGACATAAAAGACAATAAAAAAGTTTTGACAAACCAAAAGCTCTAATCTACTATTTTCAAAATTTCTCAAGTGGTAGCTGATCCATTTATTGCTTTGGCCTTTATTTTCTCCCCCTTTGGCATCAAGCACCAAAACGGGATCAATCTTGGCCCTTTAACCACATTGCCTCACCAAAATTTTCAAGTAAGAACACAAAGGCAATAGGAGTATAAAGATGAACTTGGAAAAGTTACTCTTTCTCATCGGAGTGCAGTGGAAGTCTTGCATGGTCCAAGTCCACCTTTTCCCTTTCAATTCTCCTTGGAGACTAAAACAACCAAACTCAAGTACATGGTTAGTCTCAAAGGGTCAAGTTGTAGCACAGCTCCCCCTAAATATGTGCATCACTTGCAAAAAGGACTTGTGAGGTCCAGGGAGTGTTTGTACAACTTGAGCACCACAATAAGCAACAAAATGCAGAATGAACATGATCAAAGGCATAAACACATATATGCTACAATTCAATCCAAGTTCCGTGAATCTAAGATATTGAGCTCACTACGCAGCCTGCAAAAGGTCTTCTCATCTAGAGGCTTGGTAAAGATATCGGCTAGCTGGTTCTCGGTGCTAACATGAAACACTTCGATATCTCCCTTTTGCTGGTGGTCTCTCAAAAAGTGATGCCGGATGTCAATGTGCTTTGTGCGGCTGTGCTCAACAGGATTTTCCGCTATTCGGATAGCACTCTCATTGTCACATAGGAGTGGGACTTTGCTCAGATTGTAGCCAAAGTTCCGGAGGGTTTGCCTCATCCAAAGTAGTTGCGCGCAACACTGTCCTGCGGCAACGTACTCGGCCTCAGCGGTGGATAGGGCAACGGAGGTTTGTTTCTTAGAGTTCCATGACACCAGGGACCTTCCTAAGAATTGGCACGTCCCCGATGTACTCTTCCTATCGACCTTACATCCAGCATAGTCGGAATCCGAGTACCCAATTAAGTCAAAGTTAGACCCCTTTGGATACCAGATCCCGAAGCAAGGCGTAGCGACTAAATATCTAAGAATTCGCTTCACAGCCACTAAGTGACACTCCTTAGGATCGGATTGAAATCTAGCACACATGCATAGCTAAGCATAATATCCGGTCTACTAGCACATAAATAAAGCAAAGAACCTATCATGGACCGGTATGCTTTTTGATCAACGGACTTACCACCTTTGTTGAGGTCGGTGTGTCCGTCAGTTCCCATCGGCGTCTTTGCGGGCTTGGCGTCCTTCATCCCAAACCGCTTTAGCAAGTCTTGCGTGTACTTCGTTTGGGAGATGAAAGTACCGTCCTTGAGTTGCTTCACTTGAAACCCAAGGAAGTAGTTCAACTCGCCCATCATCGACATCTCGAATTTCTGCGTCATCACCCTGCTAAACTCTTCACAAGACTTTTGATTAGTAGAACCAAATATTATGTCATCGACATAAATTTGGCATACAAAAAGATCACTATCGCAAGTCTTAGTAAACAGAGTTGGATCGGCTTTCCCAACCTTGAAAGCATTAGCAATTAAAAAGTCTCTAAGGCATTCATACCATGCTCTTGGGGCTTGCTTAAGTCCATAGAGCGCCTTAGAGAGCTTACACACGTGGTCGGGGTACCGTTCATCCTCAAAGCCAGGGGGTTGCTCCACGTACACCTCCTCTTTGATCGGCCCGTTGAGGAAAGCGCTCTTCACATCCATTTGGTACAACCTGAAGGAATGGTGAGCGGCATATGCTAGCAAGATACGAATTGATTCTAGCCTAGCCACGAGAGCAAAAGTCTCCTCAAAGTCCAAACCTGCGACTTGGGCATAACCTTTTGCCACAAGTCGAGCCTTGTTCCTCGTCACCACCCCGTGCTCGTCCTGTTTGTTGCGGAACACCCACTTGGTTCCCACAACATTTTGCTTGGGACGAGGCACCAGTGTCCAAACTTCATTGCGCTTGAAGTTGTTGAGTTCCTACTGCATGGCCAACACCCAGTCCGGATCTAGCAAGGCCTCTTCTACCCTGAAAGGCTCAATAGAAGAGACAAAGGAGTAATGTTCACAAAAATTAGCTAATCTTGAGCGAGTAGTTACTCCCTTGCTAATATCACCCAATATCTGGTCGACGGGATGATCCCTTTGGATCGTCGCTCGAACTTGGGTTGGAGGTGCCTGAGGTGCTTCTTCCTCTTCAACTTGAACATCTTGTGCTCCCCCTTGATCATGCGCCTCCACTTGAGGTACCTGTTCGTCATCTTGGGTTGGGGGATGCACCATAGTTGAGGAAGACGGTTGATCTTGCTCCAAATGTTCTTGAGGCCGTACATCTCCAATCGCCATGGTACGTATTGCGGCCGTTGGAACGTCTTCTTCCTCTACATTATCAAGATCAACAACTTGCTCTCTTGGAGAGCCATTAGTCTCATCAAATACAACATCGCTAGAGACTTCAATCAAACCCGATGATTTGTTGAAGACCCTATATGCCTTTGTATTTGAATCATAACCTAATAAAAACCCTTCTACGACTTTGGGAGCAAATTTGGAATTCCTACCCTTCTTCACTAGAATGTAGCATTTACTCCCAAATACACGAAAGTATGATACATTGGGTTTGTTACCAGTTAGCAGCTCATATGAAGTCTTCTTGAGGAGGCGGTGAAGGTAGACCCTGTTGATGGCGTGGCAAGCCGTGTTCACGGCTTCTGACCAAAAGCACTCGGGGGTCTTGAACTCTCCAAGCATAGTCCTCGTCATATCTATGAGCGTCCTGTTCTTCCTCTCTACCACACCATTTTGCTGAGGTGTGTAGGGAGCGGAGAACTCGTGCTTGATCCCCTCCTCCTCAAGGAACTCCTCCACTTGAAGATTCTTGAATTCGGACCCGTTGTCGCTCCTTATCTTCTTCACCTTGAGCTCAAACTCATTTTGAGCTCTCCTTAGGAAGCGCTTGAGGGTCCCTTGGGTTTCAGACTTATCCTGCAAAAAGAACACCTAAGTGAAGCGGGAAAAGTCATCAACAATAACTAGACCATACTTACTTCCTCCTATGCTCAGATAGGCGACGGGTCCGAAGAGGTCCATGTGCAGCAGCTCCAGAGGTCTTGACGTGGTCATCACATTCTTGCTGTGATGTGCTCCTCCCACTTGTTTACCTGCTTGACAAGCTGCACAAGGTCTATCTTTTTTGAAATGAACATTGGTTAGACCTATCACGTGTTCTCCCTTTAGAAGCTTGTGGAGGTTCTTCATCCCCACATGTGCTAAGCGGCGATGCCACAACCAGCCCATGCAAGTCTTAGCCATTAAGCATGCATCTAGACCGACCTCTTCTTTTGCAAAATCAACTAAGTAAAGTTTGCCGTCTAGTACACCCTTAAAAGCTAGTGAACCATCACATCTTCTAAAGATAGACACATCTACATTTGTAAATAAACAATTATATCCCATATTACATAATTGACTAACAGATAGTAAATTATATCCAAGAGACTCTACTAAAAACACATTAGAGATAGAGTGCTCATTGGAGATTGCAATTTTACCTAGCCCTTTTACCTTGCCTTGATTCCCATCACCGAATATTATTGAATCTTGGGAATCTTTGTTTTTGACGTAGGAGGTGAACATCTTCTTCTCCCCCCGTCATATGGTTTGTGCATCCGCTGTCAATAATCCAGCTTGAACCCCCGGATGCATAAACCTGCAAGGCAAATTTAGGCTTGGGTCTTAGGTACCCAACTCATGTTGGGTCCTACAAGGTTAGCACAAATATCCTTAGGGACCCAAATGCAAGTTTTGTCTCCCTTGCATCTTGCCCCTAATTTTCTAGCAACTATCTTCCTATCCTTTCTACAAATAGCAAAAGAAGCATTTAAAGCATGATATATTGTAGAAGGTTCATTTAATTTCCTAGGAACATTAACAACATTTCTCCTAGGCATATTATGAACAACATTTCTCCTACCAACATTTCTATCATGCACATAGGAAGAACTAGAAGCAAACATGGCATGAGAATCAAAGGCATTATATGCATTACAACTCCTATAAGCATTTCTAGATTGTCTCCTATCATGGTACATAAAGGCATGGTTCTTTTGCACACTACTAGCCATAGGGGCCTTCCCTTTCTCCTTGGCGGAGATGGGAGCCTTATGGCTTGTCAAGTTCTTGGCTTCCCTCTTGTAGCCAAGTCCATTCTTAATTGAGGGGTGTCTACCTATCGTGTAGGCATCCCTTGCAAATTTTAGCTTATCTAAATTACTCTTGCTAGTCTTAAGTTGAGCATTAAGACTAGCCAATTCATCATTAAGTTTGGAAATTGAAACTAAATGATCACTACAAGCATCAACATCAAAATCTTTACACCTATTACAAGTTTTAACAATTTCTACACAAGAATTAGATTTGCTAGCTACTTCTAGTTTAGCATTTAAATCATCATTAACACTTTTTAAAGTAGCAATGGTTTCATGACAAGAAGATAATTCACTAGAGAGCATTTCATTCCTTTTAATTTCAAGAGCAAGAGATTTTTGTGCACTAACAAATTTATCATGCTCCTCATATAAAAGATCCTCTTGTTTTTCTAGTAATCTATTCTTGTCATTCAAAGCATCAATCAACTCATTAATCTTATCAATTTTAGATCTATCTAATCCCTTGAATAAGCATGAGTAATCTATCTCATCATCATCACTAGACTCATCCTCACTTGAAGAAGCATAAGTACTAGTGTCATGAGTGCTTACTTTCTTCTCTCTTGCCATGAGGCAAGTGTGACGCTCGTTTGGGAAGAGGGATGACTTGTTGAAGGCGGTGGCGGCGAGTCCTTCATTGTCGGAGTCGGAGGAGGAGCAATCCGAATCCCACTCCTTGCCTAGATGTGCCTCGCCCTTTGCCTTCTTGTATGCCTTCTTCTTCTCCCTCTTGCTCCCTTGGTCCTGTTCACTATCATTGTCGGGACAGTTAGCAATAAAATGACCAAGCTTACCGCATTTGAAGCATGAGCGCTTCCCCTTGGCTTTGGTCTTGCTTGGCTGTCCCTTGCGACCCTTAAGCACCGTCTTGAATCTTTTGATGATGAGGGCCATCTCTTCATCATTAAGTCCGGCCGCCTCAATCTGTGCCACCTTGCTAGGTAGCGCCTCCTTGCTTCTTGTTGCCTTGAGAGCAAGAGGTTGCGGCTCGTTGATCGGACCATTCAAGGCGTCGTCCACATATCTCGCCTCCTTGATCATCATTCGCCCGCTAACGAATTTTCCGAGGACTTCTTCGGGCGACATTTTGGTGTACCTGGGATTCTCACGAATATTATTCACCAAATGAGGATCAAGAACGGTAAAGGACCTTAGCATCAGTCGGACGACGTCGTGGTCCGTCCATCGCGTGCTTCCGTAGCTCCTTATTTTGTTGATAAGGGTCTTGAGCCGGTTGTATGTTTGAGTTGGCTCCTCGCCCCTTATCATCGCGAACCTTCCAAGCTCGCCCTCCACCAACTCCATTTTGGTGAGCAAGGTGACGTCGTTCCCCTCGTGAGAGATCTTGAGGGTGTCCCAGATCTGCTTGGCATTGTCCAAGCCGCTCACCTTGTGATACTCATCCCTGCACAAAGAGGCTAGCAACACAGTAGTAGCTTGTGCATTCTTATGAATCTGTTCATTAATAAACACAGGACTATCCGAGCTATCAAATTTCATTCCACTTTCCACAATCTCCCAAATGCTTGGATGGAGAGAAAACAGGTGAGTACGCATTTTGTGGCTCCAAAATCCATAGTCCTCTCCATCAAAGTGAGGGGGCTTGCCAAGTGGAATGGGGAGCAATTGAACATTTGAGCTATGCGGAATGCGCGAATAATCGAAAGAAAAGTTTGAGTTAACCGTCTTTCGTCTGTCGTAGTCGTCGTTGTCCTTTTGGGAGGAGGAAGATTCGTCGCTGTCGTAGTAGACAATTTCCTTGATGTGCCTTGTCTTCTTCTTCCTCCCGTCTTTTCTTTTGTGGCCCGAGCCTGAGTCGGTGGGCCTGTCATCATTGGGCTCGTTGACAAAGGACTCCTTCTCCTTGTCGTTGATCACCATCCCCTTGCCCTTAGGATCCATCTCTTCGGGCGGTTAGTCCCTTTCTTGAAGAGAACGGCTCCGATACCAATTGAGAGCACCTAGAGGGGGGGTGAATAGGTGATCCTGTAAAACTTCAAAAACTTATAGCCACAAAAACTTGGTTAATTATTAGCACAATAATTGCCAAGTGGCTAAAGAGGAATCCTCAACAAAACACAATAACCAACAAGGATCAATCACAGAGATGGCACGGTGGTTATCCCGTGGTTCGGCCAAGACCAACGCTTGCCTACTCCACGTTGTGGCGTCCCAACGGACGAGGGTTGCAATCGACCCCTCTCAAGCGGTCCAAAGACCTACTTGAATACCATGGTGTTTTGTTTGCTTTTTCTCAATCCCGTTTGCGAGGAATCTCCACAACTTGGAGCCTCTCGCCCTTACACTTAAAATTCACAAAGAACACGGAGCAAGGAAGGGATTAGCAACGCACACAAGACACAAGAATCAGAGTGTCAACACGCACACAAATTGCAACAAGAGCTCGCAACACGACTCAATGAGTTCACAACTCCACAAGAGCTCTATATGCTATCACAATGAAACGAATGCGCGAAATCTATGTCTTGGTGCTTAGAAATGTTGTAGGAATGCTTGGTGTCCTCCTACATGCGCCTAGGGGTCCCTTTTATAGCCCCAAGGCAGCTAGGAGCCATTGAGAGCAATTAGGGAAGGCAATTCTTGCCTTCTGTCGTCTGGCGCACCGGACAGTCCGGTGCACACCGGACACTGTCCGGTGCCAGATTTCTTTCCTTAAATGGCGAAGCCGACCGTTGGCAGACCTGGAGCCGTTGGCGCACCGGACATGTCCGGTGCACACCGGACAGTCCGGTGCCCCCTTCTAGCCGTTGGCTCGGCCACGTGTCCCGCGCAGATCGCGCGGCCGACCGTTGGCCCGGCCGACCGTTGGCTCACCGGACAGTCCGGTGCACACCGGACAGTCCGGTGAATTATAGCCATACGTCGCCGGTGAATTCCCGAGAGTGACCAGTTCGCTCGAACCAGCCTGGCGCACCGGACACTGTCCGGTGCACCACCGGACAGTCCGGTGCTCCCAGACTCAGCAGATTCTTGGCTGCTCGAGCCAAGACATTTCCAATTGGATTTTTCCTGTTTCCAGCACTTAGACACAATACATTAGTCCATAAAACAATGTACTAAGTCTGAGAAACATACCTTTATCCTTGATTTGTACTTTGTCCACCTCTTTACACTTAGGCACTTGTGTTGGACACTAAATCACCAAAACACTTAGAAATGGCCCAAGGGCACATTTCCCTTTCAAAAGTTAGTGTAAACTAAAACCAAGTTTGAGAGAGGGTGAAGAGAGAAAAGTTCCCTTCACTTGATTGCTCTTTTAAGATATAAAAGATTCTAAGAGCAATATCACAAGTGAGAAAGGAGAAGATATGAAAGATTCTAAGAGCAATATCACAAGTAAGAAAGGAGAACTTAGGAAGAAGGATAGATCGAAATAAAAATAAATGAAACAAGAGACATGGTGATTTTTTATCCCATGGTTTGGTCCAGCGTAATATGCTTGCCTACTTGAGAGAACCTAGAGAAGGTGAATAGGTAATCCTACAAAAATAGCTTGCAACAACACAAACTTGGTCTAAAAGTTAGAGTTAGTGCAAATTAGACCAAGTTTGGGAGGAGAGAAAGAGAGATTGGTTCCCTTTACTTGATTGCTCTATCAAGATATGAATTAAACTTAGAGCAATATCACAAGTGAGAATAGAGAACTTTGGAAGAATGAAAGATCACACTAAAGTAAATGAGACAAGAGATGCAATGATTTATCTCGTGGTTCAGCAAAGCCTATCTCCACATTGTGTTGTCCTCCTTTGGACAAGGGTTGCAATCAACCCCTCTTAAGTGATCCAAAGATCAAACTCGAGTGCTACCGAGTCTTTCTTATATCAGTATCCTATTTGTGAGGAATCTCCACAAATTTGGAGTCTCTCACAGCCGTACACAATGACAACAATCAAAACTAGAGTAAGGAGGGAGAAAGAATACACATACAAAATCACAATGCAACAACACACGCAAGTAAGCCAATGAAACTAGCACAAGAACACAATATCACTATTACAGCTCAAACTAGTGCTCGGATCTCACTAGAATCAAAGAAATGCGTGGATGCAATGTATCAGAGTGTTGGTGTGCTCTTGGTATGCTTTGGTGCTGGTTGAAGGCACCTAAGTGCCCTTTTTATAACCCTAGGGGGCCAAGGAGCCATTTGAGTCTTCATTTAAAAGCTCCAAAACTGCCATGTTTGTGGGTACACCAGACTATCCGGTGCGCCACCGGACAATGCACAGTAATGGTCACCAGATCGCTTGATTGGCGTTGTTTCCTTTACTGGGGGCACCGGATCATCCGGTGTCGGCACCAGATTGTCCAGTGAGTCAAGTTGACCGTTGGGTGTCGGGCGAGAAACCGAAATAGCCGTTGGAGGGCCCACCAGACTATCCGATGAGGACACCCGGACCATCCGGTGATTTCTAACAAAAAAATTCCTGACGCTGGGGACTTCAGACGTACAAACACAGGACTGTCTGGTGCGTCACCGGGCTATCCGGTGATGGGCACCGGGCCGTCCGGTGCTGCCTAGTTTAACAAAAGTTTGGCTCTTTTAAGCCAAACGCCTCGAACTTCTTTTGACTTTCCTTGAGGGGTCTCCTACGACTTAGAAAAATATAATTAGCTTGTAAAATAATTGACTACGTGTTGGAACCATAACTTGTTCACTCATTTTCTCTAGTATTTGCAATATGCACAAAACTAAGTCCAAATGTCACTTTTCTTGCATAAAGGAGTTAATAGACAAACAAAGGTGCAAGAAACATAGTATAAAGTAAGTGCAACTTATTTAAGTACTTAAACCTCATGTTTTTTATAGCTTTACCCAAAGTTGCACTTTTGGCCTTCATTTCCACTCATTTGGACTTTTGCTCCAATTTGCTTTTGCTAGAACCTATGCTCATGCTCATATCAAGAGAGTTAGTCCAAAGTGGTGTGTTGAGAACTTAATCACCAAAATAGATAGAAATGGCCCAATGACACATTTCCCTTTCAATCTTCCCCTTTTTGGTGATTTATGCCACACACCTAAAGCAACTCAAAACACTAACTTAACCAAATATGAGACAATATTTGCAAATTGAAGTTCAAACTAAAACTAATTCAAATATTGAAAGGATTTGTCATATCATTTATCCACAACTTGTTTTGAATTTTGCAATCAAACTCATTTTTCTAACTTTCTAAGTCAAACCACTTAGATTTTGCAAACCAAACCATTTAAAATTCTTGTTTTGATCAAACTCCCCGACCCCCCCTTTTCCTTATAAGATAACTATCCCCACATAAGAGAGCTAATTTTGTAATAAGAGGGCACCTATTTTCTATCAACAGGGTTTTGATCAAAATGACAAGTTAGAAACTCAAAAAATTTTAAAATTTTAAGTGGTGGTTGATCTAGTTGCTTTGGCCTTTACTCCCCCCTTTTGGTATTAAGCACCAAAACGGAGAAATTAGTGGCCTTAAACCTCATTGCCTCACCAAAAATAGCAAATAAATAGCAAAGGCAATGAAAAACCAAGATAATTTGGAACAAAGTACATTGATACTGTTATGTAGTGGAAGCCTTTTCCTTTGTCCAAATCCACCTTTTCCCTTTCAATTCTCCTTTGAGACTACATCAACACATCTCAAGAAAACACATTAGTCTCAAAGAGTTAAGTTGTAGCATATCCTATCCCTAAACATATGCATCAATGCACAAGGACTTGTGAGGTCCGGGGATGACATTCTACAACTTGAGCCCCAAAAAGCAATAAAATACGATAAAGCTTAAGAGACCATGATCAAAGGCATATAAACACATGTATGTTATAGATCAATCCAGGTTCCATGAATCTAAGACATTTAGCTCACTACGTAACTCACAAAACCTTCTTTCATCTAAAGCCTTGGTAAAGATATCGGCTAGCTGGTATCGGTGCTAACATAGCATATATCGATATCTCCCCTTTGCTGGTGGTCTCTTAGGAAGTGATGCCGGTTGTCTATGTGCTTAGTGCGGCTGTGTTCAACGGGATTATCCATCAAACATATTGCACTCTCATTGTCATATAGGAGTGAGACTTTGCTCAGATTGTAGTCAAAGTCCTTGATGGTTTGTCTCATCCAAAGTAATTGCGCGCAACACTGGCCTATGACAATATACTCGGCCTCAGCGGTGGATAGAGCAACAAAATTTTGTTTTTTGGGCTCCAAGACACCAAGGACCTTCCTAAAAACTGACATGTCCCTGATGTGCTCTTCTTATTTACCTTGCACCCGAGAAGCGCACAATTTATTTTTATTAAGGTTTGGACTACAAAAGTGTAATAACCCATGCCACCTCTTTGCTAAAGCCAAAAATAACTATTTTCTGGTAATTTACTGCATAAAGTACTATATATATCGACTTTTACGAGTTATGAATCCAAATAGCATTTCAATCTAGCTTATAGAAATCCAGCTTTCAAAAGCAAGCTTCTCCTTCCACGATTTTAGATTATAAGATGTTTTGATTTTTTAATACATAACTTTTGTTATGTACTGAGATATATATTACGTCTAGATGCATAATAAAAATAATATATCTAAAAAATAATAATTTGATAGAGTGCGATCCAAGTGATATTCAAACAGTCTTATTATAACTTGTTTTAGTTTGTCATAAATTTAGGATGACAAAAATTGATCTACAAATAAACAGGCTCCATTTGTAAGCTTCAAAAGCGGAAAGGTACCCTAACTAAAGATGGCAAATGATTTTGCTATTTGCTATTTCAGACCCAACCCCGTTAGGCTAACTCCCTCAATCCAATGCCTCTATCTGTGCGTGGGTACAATTCCACATCCATTCCCGGACCCATGTGGGTATTTTATATCCGACTGGTACCTATACTCGTCTAGATTAGTGGAGCATGCGCCTACTTGCTTGACTTGGTTTATGGCGGTTGGCATGTTGAGTTATAGCGTCTGGTCTTTCGGCTTCGAGGTGCGGGCGTGCCGCGTGTCCACGTGCCGCTTGGTCGCTTAGATTGCACAATGAAGAGTCACATCGCAGACACTTGGAGCTTTACTGTTTTGGCTCGCTATCTGCCTACTTTTGTCATGTGATCTAAGGCCCATATAGCATGTAGTTGTACCTAGGATCAATCATTGGACTAGGCTACGGGTATGTGTTTAATGAGTATGTATCCAAACCCGTTCTACTCGTTGGGTCTTTATTTTCTTCTATTAACATACTTAGCGGTATAAAATGATGACCAAACTTGTCCCTCGAGTTCGAGCGTTTGGAAACTTAAATCCCCTTTAGGATCAGAGGAGAACGAGGGGAATGGCAGGTAATTAATGGAGTAATTACCTGTCGTGTAACGGTTAACAGGCCCGTTGCTATCTTTAACCCTACCTTCCCGGACAGCTGCTGTTTGAAAAAGACTGTACAGTATCCTTTTTCCGAGCAGTCAAGCACATATCCGCCGGCCGCCGCGTTGGACCGAAGAGCCGCGTCAAACTCCACTGGCCGCGTTCAACACGTCAATTGCAATTGCCATGGTTCTTCCGTTAGAAGCACACGGCTATTCGAATTCCATTCTAGTTTTTTTATAAAAAAAATTCCATTCTAGAAGCTTCTTTCTCTCGTCTCTCCCTTGCCTCTCGCTCTGGGGAAGAACCCGGCCTCCGCATAATTTCTTGTACACAACGGGACGAGGGAATCAATCTATACTCTAGAGCTTGCTTAGGATAGTTTCATCAATATTTTTGACAAAGCACCTCTATTTTACAAAAAGTTGACCAAGTAGTTCAGCATGAAATTTAGATTTACCAAATTGATGAATATGCATCATTTTAGTAAAGCTCCTCGAGATGTGCTCCATTATATTAGTTTGATGGAATTGATAAAAACTACCCAAAATTACTCATCACGATCACTGGTTACATAAAAAATAAAAAAATAATCTATTCTTTTATTTCTTGTCGCTTCTTTCTTTCCAAACATAGGTAGCTATGGTCGGCAACCACGTCACTCCTCCGACCGACCATACCCTGCCCTCGACTGGCCGTGCTCCTCCCGCGTCAGTTGACCGTGTCCCATACTGCATCTTGACTTTTTTTGGAGAAAGAGAATGAATCAATTATTTACATATGAGGCATATCCTAAAAGAAAAAAAGTTCTAACAAAGTACTTTACATGAACCCGAAGTTGTTGCGTAAGCTAAATATGTCATGCCTGATGGTGCCATAGAAGAGGATGAGAGGAGATGAGAGTGGGTTTAGATGCTGGCGGAGCTGAAGCCTGAAGTCGGGTGATGTCACACAATGAACATGAGTGTGGGTTCGGTGTCGTGGACCCAGTTGGGCTGTAAGTGGCGTGTGTGGGTGTGTTGAGGAGTTTGGGCCAGCCGAGTAAAGGTGATATATATATATATATATATATATATATATATATATATATATATATATACTGTATTTATATATTACACCTGGGTGCATTCAATATAGAGAATGCACCCAGGCCGAACCTACGTGCCAGGTTCGAGCCAACCGTTCCACCCAGGCCGTCTTCGTCCCTCCCGCACGCTCCCGACAGAACATTTTCACTTTTCCGCCCCGCCCCTCTTTCTCCGTGAACGGCTCCTCCGCGAACGACTCAACCTCTTCACATAAGTTGCAATCACACCAGACTTGCAGTTGCAATTACACCAAGCAGCAGTTGCAATCATTGTTTTGTTTAACAGATTTTTGGACATAGTTATATAGAAGTTGCAATCATACCAGACCAGCAGTTGTAATTACACCAGACACAGTTGTAATCATTGTTTTGTTTAACAGATTTTTGGACATAGTTATATAGGAGTTGCAATCACACCAGACCAGCAGTTGCAATTACACCAGACAACAGTTGCAATCATTGTTTGTTTAACATATTTTTGGACATAGTTATATAGAAGTTGCAATCACACCAGACCAGAAGTTGCAATTACACCAGACAGCAGTTGCAATCATTGTTTGTTTAACATATTTTTGGACATAGTTATATAGAAGTTGCAATCACACCAGACCCACAGTTGCAATTACACCAGACCAGCAGTTGCAATCTTGTTTGTTTAACAGATTTTTGGACATAGTTATATAGAAGTTGCAATCACACCAGACCAGCAGTTGCAATTACACCAGACCAGCAGTTGCAATCATATTTTTTAACAAAATTTCTCAGAGTTATTTAGTACTTGCAATCACATCAGAGCAACTCAGCAGTTGCATCCACACTACACCAGCAGTTGCAATTACAACACATCATCGGTTGCAATCATTTTGTTTACATTTTTTAACAGATATTTGGGTAAAATTATACAACAGTTGCAATCACACCTAATGCGGGCTTGCAATCACACCTAATGCGGGGGACAGGGAGGCACGCCGACAGAGAGGCGCGCGGCGGCGCGGGGACAGGGAGGCGCGCGGCGGCGCGAGGACAGGGAGGCGCTCGGCGGCGGTGGGATTTAGGGGAGGAGCATCGAGGAGACGGCGGCGGCGCGGGGACAGGGATGCGCGCGGCGGCGGGGAGCAGGGAGGCGCGCGAAAACGCCTGGGTGCATTCAATATAGAGAATGCACCCAGGTGCATTTTAGCAGCGCCGTATATATATATATATATATATATATATATATATATATATATATATATATATATATATATATATATATATATATATATATATATATATATATATATATATATATATATGCTTGTAACAGACTTGAGAAAGGGGTTAAAAAATAATAGAGACAACTTGCCACATATCGTCGTTTTGCCAGTCCCTGGCGGCGAACTTGCACTCACATCGCGGCAAGCTCCCTCGCCGGCGGTGAAAGGGAAATAAGGTTTAACCTTTTCCTATAAATAATTTTGGTGGTTGAATGCTCAACACAAATATTGGACTAACTAGTTTGCTCTAGTATACATGTTCTACAGGTGCATAAAGGTTCAACACAAACCAATAAAAGATTGAAGAAAGGGTTCAAAAACAAAGGAGCAAAGAAACCAAGAGTGCACTGGTCTGGCGCATCGGACTGTCCGGTGCACCAGGACCGTACAACGCCCAACTCCCCCACTCTCGGGTTTCTCAGGGCGCGCTCCGCTATAATTCACCGGACTGTCCGGTGTGCCACCGGACTGTCCGGTTCACCAGCGGAGCAACGACTACATCGCGCAACGGTCGCCTGCAAAAGCTGAAGATTCAGATGAACAGTGCGCAACATTGTGCGGTAGAGCAGAGCCGCCCGTCAGAGGCGCACCAGACACTGCACAGTGTCTGTCCAGTGCGGCACCGGACTGTCCGGTGCCGCTAGAAGACAAAGCCTCCAACGGTCAGAAGCTCTTGAACCCTAACGGTTGGGTGACGTGGCTGGCGCACCAGACAGTGTCCGGTAGCGCATCGGACTGTCCGGTGTATCCATCGACATCAGCCATTCCCAACGGCTATGTGGTGGTTGAGGGCTATAAATACCCCCAACTACCATCACTCCAAGCATCCAAGTTTCCAGCACTTCACATTCAATGCAAGAGCTAGTGCATTCACTCCTAGACACATTTTCAATAGAATCAAAGCCTCTCCAAGTCCCAAATACATTCCACTCACCTAGTGACTTGAGAGAGAGTTTGTTCGTGTTCTTTGAGCTCTTGTTTCTTGGATCGCTTTCTTCTTCCTCATTCTTGTTCTCTAAGTGACTTGTAATCAAAGCAAGAGACACTAAGTGTGTGGTGGTCCTTGTGGGGTCTAAGTGACCTGTTTGATTAAGAAGAAAGCTCACTCGGTCTAGGTGACCGTTTGAGAGAGGGAAAGGGTTAAAAGAGACCCGGTCTTTGTGACCACCTCAACGGGGACTAGGTACTTTAGAACCGAACCTCGGTAAAACAAATCACCATGTTCATCCGCTTTATTTCTTGGTTGATTTGTTTTTCCCTTCTCTCCCAGACTTGATATTCGTTCTAATGCTAACCCCGGCTTGTAGTGTGTTTAAAGTAATAATTCAGATTCTGCCTATTCACCCCCTCTAGGAGACTTTCAATTGGTATCAAAGCCTGGTGCTTCATTTAGAGTCTAACCACTCGAAGTGATGTCGGGAGGATCCACCAAGAGGGAGATGAAAACCGGCGAGAAGGCCACAAGCCACGGGAAGGCTCCATCAAGGGAGTCTGGCGCCAAAGGCAAGGAGGAATCCCCTTCTCACATCAAGTCGCATCGGAGTGGCAACAAGAAGAAGAAGATGAAGAAAGTGGTCTACTACGAGACCGATTCTTCATCGCCCTCCACATCCGACTCCGACGTGGCGTCCGTCACTTCTAAGCACCATGAGCGCAAGAAGTATAGTAAGATGCCACTTTGTTATCCCCATATTTCTAAGCTCCTTTACTTTCCGTTCCATTAGGCAAATCACCATATTTTGATGGTGACGATTATTGTATGTGGAGTGATAAAATGAGGCATCATCTAACCTCACTCCATGCAAGCATTTGGGACATTGTTGAATTTGGAGCGCAGGTACCTATTGCAGGGGATGAGGGCTACAACTCGGACGAGGTCGCCCAAATTCGGCACTTTAACTCCCAAGCCACTACTATACTCCTCGCCTCTCTATGTTGAGAAGAGTATAATAAGGTGCAAGGATTAAAGAGCGCCAAAGAGATTTGGGATGTCCTAAATACCGCACACGAAGGAGATGAGGTGACCAAGATCACCAAACGGGAGACGATCGAGGGGGAGCTCGGTCGATTCATCCTCAACCAAGGAGAGGAGCCACAAGCAATGTACAACCGGCTCAAGACCTTGGCAACCAAGTACGCAACCTCGGGAGCACAAAATGGGATGACCATGAGATGGTCAAGGTTATTCTTAGATCCCTCGTATTTCGTAATCCTACTCAAGTTCAATTAATACATGGTGATCCTAGATATAAGCTAATGTCTCCTGGGGAGGTAATTGGGAAGTTTGTGAGCTTTGAACTAATGATCAAAGGATCAAACACATCGTTGACTTGGAGCAAGGCGGCACCTCCACACCCGAGGTGCAACCATCACATTCAAAGCGACGGAAGAGAAGAAAGAAGAGTCTACATCAAGTAGGCTCCCCATCGACCCCTCCAAGCTCGACAATGAGGAAACGACGCTTATCATCAAAAGCTTTCGCCAAATCCTTAAGCAAAGGAGGGGGAAGGACTACAAACCCCGCTCCAAGAGGGTGTGCTACAAATGTGGTAAGCCCGGTCATTTTATTGCTAAATGTCATATGTCTAGTGATAGTGACAGGGGCGACGACAAGAGGGGGAAGAAGAAGGAAAAGAAGAGGTACTACAAAAAGAAGGGCGGTGATGCCCACGTGTGTCGGGAATGGGACTCCGATGAGAGCTCCACCGACTCCTCCTCCGACGAGGATGCCGCCAACATCACCGTCAATAAGGGACTCCTCTTCCCCAACGTCGGCCATAAGTGCTTCATGGAAAAGGACGGCAAAAAGAAGAAGGTACAAACTAGAACCACCCCAAATATACTACATCTAGTGATGAGTGTAGCTCTAGTGAAGATGAAGATGATTTGCTTACACTTTTTGCCAACCTTAACATGCAACAAAAAGAAAAGTTAAATGAATTGATAGGAGCCATTCATGAGAAAGATGAACTTTTGGATAGCTAAGAGGAATTCCTTATTAAAGAAAACAAAAAGCATGTTAAAGTTAAAAATGCTTATGCTCAGGAAGTTGAAAAATGTGAAAATTTGACAAAGGAGCTTAGCATTTGCCATGTCACTATTTCTAACCTTTGAACTGAGAATGCTAGTTTAATTGCTAAGGTTGAAAAATTAAATGTTCGTAATGATTCAATTGCTAGTCTTAGAAATAAAAATGACAATTTAGTTTCTAAGATTAAAGAGCTAAATGTTTGCAATGTTTCTATTTCCAATCTTAGAAATGAGAATGCTATTTTAAATGCTAAGATTGAGGAATTAAAATTATGCAAACCCTCTACATCTACTGTCGAACATGTTTCTATTTGTACTAGATGTAGAGATATTAATGTTGATGCTATAAATGATCACCTTGCTTTAATTAAACAACAAAATGATCATATAGCTCAATTAACTGCAAAAATTAATGAGCATAAATTTGAAAATGAAAAATTTAAATTTGCTAGAAGTATGCTCTATAATGGGAGACACCCTGGCATAAAGATGGCATTGGTTTCCAATAGGGAAGCAATGTCAAACTTAATGCCCCTAAAAGATTGTCTAATTTTGTTAAGGGCAAGGCTCCCATGGTTCAGGATAATGAGGGCTATATTTTATACTCTGCTAATTATCCCGAACACAAAATTAGGAGAATTCATGCTAAGAAACCTCATACTGTTTCACATCATGCTTTTATGCATAAGAATGAGGCTTCTAGCTCTAGGCAATCAACCCATGTTAAATTGCTTAAAAAGAAAACTCCTAGTGCATCAAATGAGCCTAACATTTCATTTAAAACTTTTGATGCATCTTATGTTTTAACTAACAAATCAGGCAAAGTAGTTGCCAAATATGTTGGGGGCAAACACAAGGGGACAAAGACTTGTGTTTTGGTATCCAAGGTGCTTATTTCTAACGTGAAAGGACCCAAGACTGTTTGGGTACCTAAGTGTTGGGGACTTGTTCTCAAATGCTATGAGTTAAGAATAAGGCAACATAAAATGTTAATGGTTAAAGCAATTCGTCCTTCGAAGCATTATCTCCCTCAGGATATAATGATCTTCAGACGAAGGTCATGAAGGACATACCTTCATTATAACAATATACATTGATGAGAAAAGAAGCATATGAAACATGAGAGATAACATGAATAATCATATGACATCTTTAATATATCTTTATTATATTATTATAAATGAACACAAATAATATTGAATTACATTTATACCTTCGGCTTGACAGAAGGTAAAAATCCAAGTGTTCAAGCGTGATGCACGAGCGAATACAAGTCAGCATGAACAGTACGGGGGTACTGTTCATCTATTTATAGGCATAGGGCGCAGCCTGTGTAAAATTACATTCATGCCCTTTATGTTCACTATTGACTTAAAGGCAATCCAACGGGGACTAAATAGCCTTTTCCCCTTTAAGTCAGTTCCTTTTTCTGCCATTGAGCCGAAGCTTCCTTACGCACAACTTTATCCCGAGTCCGAAGGTTCCTGTACACATATTACACTTGGGAAACATTGTTAGTCATGTTTTTGAGGACCTTCGGAAGACGAAGGCCCCCAACAGTAGCCCCTCGCAGCATTAATTTGTCATAACAACGAATTCAGACTGCGACATGAACGAAGGCCTTAAGCCGAAGGTCCGAAAAACACCTTCCCTTTGCTAGAATAGCAGTAGTCAATGACAGACATGGCCCTCCAAGTTGCAACGCACTGGGCGTATAAATATGGACCATAACGGCAGCATTCGATACGCCATTTCTGCCATTTGTGCTATTTTCTCAAACTTTTAGCTCTTGTTCACTAGCTCTCGCCTGATTTTTCAAGCCTTTAGAGCTTTGGCTTAAAGACAGGTTTGCTTCAAATTTGAAGAGAAGAAGATGAGTGCAGAGAAAAAGATGACAGAAGAGAAGAAAGCGACCGAGGAGATGAAGCTATTTGAAGAGAAGAAGGTTGCGGATCCTTACATTGCTAGGTTTATCGAGTCCATGGCAAAAACAAATACAGAGAAAATTACTAAGGAGATCATGGATGGTTTATCCGAAGATTCTGATGACAGCGATAGTTACGATGTGGAAAGTGGGGATGAAGACTCCGAGGATCGGCCATGGCGCCCAAGCCATACTATCTTCGGAAAATCGACTATCAAGCAAAGTCATGTTGATGCCATGCGGGGGAGATATTTTCGTGACATGTCTAATGTCAGAGTTGGAGGAGACAGCACTGCCCCTGCCCTGGAGGGAAACAAAGTTGTTATATACTGAAGCTTCTTAAAGGCAGGTCTTCGGTTCCCGCTGAGCAAGTTTGTGGTTGAAGTGCTGAAGATATACTAGATCTTGCTTCATCAGATAACCCTCGAAGCTATTATTAGGATGGGGATTTTTGTCTGGGCTGTAAGAAGCCAGGGGCTGGAGCCAAGCGCGAAGTGCTTCTGCAGTATGCACGAGCTTTTATATGAGACGAAGGCTACTGGCAAAGAGCAGTACCACAACAACTTTGGTTGTTATGGATTTATTGCTCGCCCCAATGCAAGCCACCCGGTGCCAACATTCTAGAAAAGATGGCCCAGAGCTTGGATGGAGGAGTGGTTTTATGTTAAAAATGATTTAAAGGCAAGGGAGGACATCAAAGAAATCATTCAGCGCCCCATCTGGTCTCGCTTCGGCCTCCGAAGGCCGAAGGTGGAAATTGATGGCAATGTCGAAGCATGTCAGAGGCTTTTAGCACTGTGTGTGCCTTCATTGGCACAAGGGATTTGATTCAAGAGCATATATCCCTCAGGGTATGGCCACTTGTGGAAAGCTAGGATATACCAAAGGAGACCACTGCCGATTCTAGTGAGGGTGGTCTGGTCCGACTGAAGTATACCTTCAGATTTAGGGAGAAGTTTGATGAGCCAAACAACAACTAGCTAAAGTGTATCGAAGCTACCAGTGATGAGCTACTTGGAGCATACTCCAAGGCCAAAGATAATGCTCTATCCGCAGCTTTTGGAGGTCGGGGCAAGAAAAGATTAAACAGGGTATTTGATGCTATTGGCTTCGTATACCCTGATTACCGCTACCCGCTGCGAGGGCAAGAGAAAAAGAGGAAGATTGCCACTTCAGTCACCCCAGCTGAGCCGAAGAGCAAAAAGGTGAAGGTTCTGACCCACCGGTCGCGTTATATTGAACCGTCCGTAGTACCTGAGTTTGGCGTAGGGTCCTCTTCAGCTGCCGAAGCAAAACAAACTACTCCGATTATGCAGAGCGCTGAAGAGCCGATTGTAGTGCCAAAGGTGCCTATAGTCGGGCCAACCATATCTAAAGATGATAAGGCCGAAGAGCCACAGGTGGAAGAGACAATGAAAATGCCAGAAATTCTGAGCCCTTCAACAGAGGCCAAACTGCCGAAGGCACAAAAAGCTTCTGTCGCAACTCCCAAGAGGAGGAGAATGGCCATCGTACTAGATGCTGTGCTGGAGACTACAAAGGCCTTGAGCCCCGCTCCTTCAAAGAAAATTGCTGAAGCTACCAAAGCGCAAACTAAAGCCGAAGCTGAAACTTAGCAAGCCAAAGCCGAAACTGGGCAAGCCAAAGCCAAGGTTGGGCCCTCAATGCCCAGCGAGATGAAGGGTGTTACATCTAAAGTCCAAGCTGATCAGCAAACTTCGGATACCATTCTGATAGCATGGCAAGATATGGCAGAAAGGGCAAAATCTCCTGCGTCCGAAGCGTCGGCCGAAGCTGCTGATTACATTTATTGACATGCTTCGGGGAAGAAATTGTCCGAAGATGAAATCACGGAAACAAGGCATTATGCTCAAAAACTAAAATATCCAAAAGGAGCCTTAGTGTTTAACGACAATAATGAAGATGATTTCTTGTACTGTCTCCCGGATAATAAAGAAATATCCGTTTGCCAGGAGATAGCTAAGAGTATGAGATTCCCGAAGCTGGAAAATGGTCTTTCAATTTTGTCGAAGGATGACCTTGCCGACAGCCTAGCATACAACAGCATAAAGGTATAAAAGTTGACTTTTAAGCTGGAAACCAATGTGTTTCATTGTCATACTCAATTCTTTCTTCTTTTTTGTAGGGCTTGATTCTTAGTAATGCCCTGAGGGCACAGAAGAATATCGAAGACGAAGGCTATACAATGGATCTGAATAACCTTCGTTCAGAGGTGATTGAACTGAGGAACGAAGGTCTGGAAAAAGACAAAATATTAATTTCCTTGGTGAACAAAGTAAAGGAAGACGAAGCTAATTTCAAAGCTCAGGCCGAAGCCCAGAAAACTGAAATTGAAGACCTTTGGAGACAACTGGCCGGAGCTAAGGAAAACTGCGCAGGCACAGGCTAATCAAGAAATCAACGAATATTGGAAAAATTATCTGGAGAAAAATGTTGAAGAACTTCGCAAATCCAAGGAGAGGTGCTTCGAGAAATCCTTGGATTGTGCGAAGAAATTAAAAACTAGCTTTGCCAAAATGGGTGCCTACTCTGCTGAAGAAAACTTCATACGAGGCGACCACGAAGGCGTCGTCGAATGGATAAGTGGAGAAGCCGAAACTGAAAGGGAATTAGGCTTACACCTAGTTCCTAAATAATTTTGGTGGTTGAATTGCCCAACACAAATATTGGACTAACTAGTTTGCTCTAGTGTGTAAGTTATACAGGTGCAAAAGGTTCACAACAAGCCAATTAAAAAGACCAAAGTTGGGTTCAAATTAGAAAGCTAAAGGCATCCCGAAAGGCTCCCTGGTCTGGCGCACCGGACTGTCCGGTGGCGCACCGGACAGTGTCCGGTGCACCAGGGAACTGCGCACAGAACTCTTCACTCTCGGGAATTTCCGAAGGCCACTCCGCTATAATTCACCGGACTGTCCGGTGTACACCGGACATGTCCGGTGCTCCAAGGAAGAACAGCCTCAGGAACTCGCCAGCCTCGGGTTTTCGCTTCGGCTGCTCCGCTAAAATTCACCGGACTGTCCGGTGTACACCGGACTGTCCGGTGTAACAGCGGGGCAACGGCTATATCGGCGCCAACGGCTACCTGCAGCGCATTTAATGCGCGCCAGAAGCGCGCAGTCGTCAGGCACGCGGGAGCAGGCGCACCGGACAATCTACAGTTCATGTCCGGTGTGCACCGGACATCCAGGCGGGCCCTGAAGTCAGAACTCCAACGGTCAAATTGCAACGGCTTTGGTGACGTGGCTGTCGCACCGGACATGTCCGGTGCGCACCGGACTGTCCGGTGCGCCATCGAACAGACAGCCTCACCAAACGGTTAGTTTGGTGGTTGGGGCTATAAATACCCCCAACCACCCCCCATTCATGGCATCCAAGTTTTCCACTTCTCAACTACTTACAAGAGCTCTAGCATTCAATTCTAGACACACCCAAGAGATCAAATCCTCTCCAAATTCCACACAACGCCCTAGTGATTAGAGAGAGTGATTTGCTTGTGTTCTTTCGAGCTCTTGCGCTTGGATTGCTTTCTTCTTTCTTGATTCTTTCTTGTGATCAAACACTCACTTGTAATTGAGGCAAGAGACACCAATCGTGTGGTGGTCCTTGCGGGAACTTTGTGTTCCAAGTAATTGAGAAGAGAAAGCTCACTCGGTCCGAGGGACCGTTTGAGAGAGGGTAAGGGTTGAAAGAGACCCGGCCTTTGTGGCCTCCTCAATGGGGAGTAGGTTTGAGAGAACCGAACCTCGGTAAAACAAATCCACGTGTCTCACTTCGTTATTCGCTTGCGATTTGTTTTGCGCCCTCTCTCGCGGACTCTATTATATTTCTAACGCTAACCCGGCTTGTAGTTGTGATTATTTTTTTTTGAGAATTTCAGTTTCGCCCTATTCACCCCCCCTCTAGGCGACTTTCAATTGGTATCAGAGCCCGGTGCTTCATTAGAGCCTAACCGCTCGAAGTGATGTCGGGAGATCACACCAAGAGGGAGATGGAGACCGGCGACAAGCCCACTACAAGCCAAGGGAGCACTTCATCGGAAGAGTCCTGCACCAAGAGGAGGGAGAAGAAGAAGGACTCCTCCAAACAGAAGGAGAAAAGATCTTCCTCTTCTCACCACAAAGAGAAGAAGGAAAAATCTTCTTCTCACAAGTTGCATCGGAAAGGCGACAAGCACAAGAGGATGAGGAAGGTGGTCTACTACGAGACCGACACTTCATCAACATCGACCTCCGACTCCGATGCGTCGTCCATAACTTCTAAGCGCCAAGAGCGCAAGAAGTTTAGTAAGATCCCTTTACACTATCCCCGTACACCTAGACATACTCCATTACTTTCCGTTCCATTAGGCAAACCGTCAACTTTTGATGGCGAAGATTATGCTAGGTGGAGTGATTTAATGAAATTTCATCTAACCTCACTCCACAAAAGTATATGGAATGTTGTTGAGTTTGGAGCACAGGTACCATCCATAGGGGATGAGGATTATGATACGGACGAAGTGGCCCAAATCGAGCACTTCAACTCCCAAGCTACAACCATACTCCTCGCCTCTCTAAGCAAGGAGGAATACAACAAAGTGCAAGGGTTAAAGAATGCAAAGGAGATTTGGGACCTACTCAAGACCGCGCATGAGGGTGATGAACTCACCAAGATCACCAAGAGGGAAACGATCGAGGGGGAGCTCGGTCGCTTCCGTCTTCGCCAAGGGGAGGAGCCACAAGATATGTACAACCGGCTCAAAACCTTGGTAAATCAAGTGCGCAACCTCGGGAGCAAAAAGTGGGACGACCACGAGGTGGTTAAGGTTATTCTAAGAGCTCTCATTTTTCTTAACCCCACTCAAGTTCAATTAATTCGTGGTAATCCTAGATACCCACTAATGACCCCCGAGGAAGTTATCGGGAATTTTGTGAGTTTTGAATGTATGATTAAGGGCTCAAAGAAGATCAATGAGCTTGACGAACCCTCCACGTCCGAGGCGCAACCGGTGGCGTTTAAGGCGACGGAGGAGAAGAAGGAGGAGTCTACACCAAGTAGACAACCAATTGACGCCTCCAAGCTCGACAATGAGGAGATGGCCTTAATCATCAAAAGCTTTCGGCAAATCCTCAAGCAACGGAAGGGGAAGGATTACAAATCCCGTTCCAAGAAGGTTTGCTACAAGTGTGGTAAGCCCGGTCACTTTATTGCTAAATGTCCATTATCAAGTGACAGTGACAGAGATAACGACAAGAAGGGCAAGAGGAGAGAAAAGAAGAGGTACCACAAGAAGAAGGGCGGCGATGCCCACTTGTGCCGCGAGTGGAACTCCGACGAGAGCTCCACCGACTCCTCCTCCGACGACGAGGACGCCGCCAACATCGCCGTCACCAAGGGACTTCTCTTCCCCAACGTCGGCCACAAGTGCCTCATGGCAAAGGACGGCAAAAGGAAGAAGGTTAAATCTAAATCCTCCACTAAATATGAATCCTCTAGTGATGATAATGCTAGTGATGAGGAGGATAATTTGCGTACCCTTTTTGCCGATCTTAACATGCAACAAAAGGAAAAATTAAATGAATTGATTAGTGCTATTCATGAGAAGGATGATCTCTTGGACTCACAAGAGGACTTCCTTATTAAGGAAAACAAAAAGCATGTTAAGGTTAAAAATGCTTATGCTCTAGAGGTAGAAAAATGTGAAAAATTGTCTAATGAGCTAAGCACTTGCCATGAGACCATTAACAACCTTAGGAATGAAAATGCTAAATTAATTGCTAAGGTTGATTCTCATGTTTGTATTGTTCCAACTTCCAATCCTAGAAATGATAATGTTGATTTACTTGCTAGGATTGATGAGTTGAATGTTTCTATTGCTAGCCTTAGAAATGAGAATGAGAAATTAATTACTAAGGCTAAAGATTTTGATGTTTGCAATGTTACTATTTCTAACCTTAGAAATGAAAATGATATACTACATGCTAAGGTTGTAGAATTAAAATCTTGCAAACCCTCTACATCTACCGGTGAGCATGTTTCTATTTGTACTAGATGTAGAGATATTGATATTGATGCTATTCATGATCACATGGTCTTAATTAAACAACAAAATGATCATATAGCAAAATTAGATGCTAAACTTGCCGAGCATAACTTAGAAAATGAAAAGTTTAAATTTGCTAGAAGTATGCTCTATAATGGGAGACGCCCTGGCATCAAGGATGGCATTGGCTACCAAAGGGGAGACAATGTCAAACTTAGTGCCCCTCCTAAAAGATTGTCTAATTTTGTTAAGGGCAAGGCTCCCATGCCTCAGGATAACGAGGGTTACATTTTGTACCCTGTCGGTTATCCCGAGAGCAAAATTAGGAGAATTCACTCTAGGAAGTCTCACTCTGGCCCTAACCATGCTTCTATGTATAAGGGTGAGACATCTAACTCTAGGCAACCAACCCATGCCAAGTTGCCTAGAAAGAAAACTCCTAATGCATCAAATGATCATAGCATTTCATTTAAAACTTTTGATGCATCTTATGTTTTGACTAACAAATCCGGCAAGGTAGTTGCCAAGTTTGTTGGGGGCAAACACAAGGGCTCTAAGACTTGTGTTTGGGTACCCAAAGTTCTTGTTTCTAATGCCAAAGGACCCAAAACCGTTTGGGTACCTAAAGTCAAGAACTAAAATTGTTTTGTAGGTTTATGCATCCGGGGGCTCAAGTTGGATACTCGACAGTGGATGCACAAACCACATGACAGGGGAGAAGAAGATGTTCTCCTCATATGAGAAAAACCAAGATCCCCAACGAGCTATCACATTCGGGGATGGAAATCAAGGTTTGGTCAAAGGATTGGGTAAAATTGCTATATCACCTGACCATACTATTTCCAATGTTTTTCTTGTAGATTCTTTAGATTACAATTTGCTTTCCGTATCCCAATTATGTCAAATGGGCTACAACTGTCTATTTACTGATGTAGGTGTCACTGTCTTTAGAAGAAGTGATGATTCAATAGCATTTAAGGGAGTGTTAGAGGGTCAGCTATACTTGGTAGATTTTGATAGAGCTGAACTCGACACTTGCTTAATTGCTAAGACTAACTTGGGTTGGCTCTGGCACCGCCGACTAGCTCATGTTGGAATGAAGAATCTTCATAAGCTTCTAAAGGGAGAACACATTTTAGGACTAACAAATGTTCATTTTGAGAAAGACAGGATTTGTAGCGCATGCCAAGCCGGGAAGCAAGTTGGCACTCATCATCCACACAAGAACATCATGACTAGTGACAGGCCACTGGAGCTCCTACACATGGACCTATTCGGCCCGATCGCTTACATAAGCATCGGCGGGAGTAAGTACTGTCTAGTTATTGTGGATGATTATTCTCGCTTCACTTGGGTGTTCTTTTTGCAGGAAAAATCTCATACCCAAGAGACCTTAAAAGGATTCTTGAGACGAGCTCAAAATGAGTTCGGCTTAAGGATCAAGAAAATTAGAAGCGACAACGGGACGGAGTTCAAGAACTCTCAAATTGAAGGCTTCCTTGAGGAGGAGGGCATCAAGCATGAGTTCTCTTCTCCCTACACCCCACAACAAAATGGTGTAGTCGAGAGGAAGAATCGAACTCTATTGGACATGGCAAGAACCATGCTTGATGAGTACAAGACACCAGATCAGTTTTGGGCCGAGGCGGTCAACACCGCTTGCTACGCCATCAACCGGTTATATCTACACCGAATCCTCAAGAAGACATCCTATGAACTCCTAACCGAGCAAGTTGATCTTGATGAGATAGGTGAAGAACAGGCTCCATGCATAGCGCTAAGGAACATGTCCATTGGGGATGTGTGTCCTAAGGAATCCGAAGAGCCTCCACATGCACAAGATCAACCATCCTCCTCCACGCAAGCATCTCCACCAATCCAAAATGAGGACGAAGCTCAAGTTGATAAAGATGAAGAAGACAATGATGAGCCACCTCAAGACGACGACAATGATCAAGGGGGAGACGCAAATGATGAAGACAAGGAGGATGAACAACCAAGGCCGCCACACCCAAGAGTCCACCAAGCAATCCAACGAGATCACCCCGTCGACACCATCCTCGGCGACATTCATAAGGGGGTAACCACTCGATCTCGTGTTGCACATTTTTGTGAGCATTACTCTTTTGTTTCCTCTATTGAGCCACACAGGGTAGAGGAAGCACTCCAAGATTCAGATTGGGTGATGGCGATGCAATAGGAGCTCAACAATTTCACGAGGAACGAGGTATGGCATTTGGTTCCACGTCCTAACCAAAATGTTGTAGGAACCAAGTGGGTCTTCTGCAACAAACAAGACGAGCATGGTGTGGTGACAAGGAACAAAGCTCGACTCGTGGCCAAGGGGTATTCACAAGTCGAAGGTTTGGATTTTGGTGAAACCTATGCACCTGTAGCTAGGCTTGAGTCCATTCGCATATTATTAGCCTATGCTACTTACCATGGCTTCAAGCTTTATCAAATGGACGTGAAGAGTGCCTTCCTCAACGGACCAATCAAGGAGGAGGTCTATGTTGAGCAACCTCCCGGCTTTGAAGATAGTGAGTACCCTAACCATGTCTATAGGCTCTCTAAGGCGCTTTATGGGCTCAAGCAAGCCCCAAGAGCATGGTATGAATGCCTTAGAGATTTCCTTATTGCTAATGGCTTCAAAGTCGGCAAGGCCGATCCTACTTTATTCACTAAGACTCTTGACAATGATTTGTTTGTATGCCAAATTTATGTTGATGATATCATATTTGGGTCTACTAACGAATCTACATGTGAAGAATTTAGTAGGATCATGACACAAAAATTCGAGATGTCAATGATGGGGGAGTTGAAGTATTTTCTAGGATTCCAAGTCAAGCAACTCCAAGAGGGCACCTTCATTTGTCAAACAAAGTATACTCAAGACATTCTAACCAAATTTGGAATGAAGGATGCCAAGCCCATCAAGACTCCCATGGGAACAAATGGGCATCTCGACCTCGACACGGGAGGTAAGTCCGTGGATCAAAAGGTATACCGGTCGATGATTGGTTCATTGCTTTATTTATGTGCATCTCGACCGGACATTATGCTTTCCGTTTGCATGTGTGCAAGATTCCAATCCGACCCTAAGGAATCCCACCTTACGACCATAAAACGAATCTTGAGGTATTTGGCTTATACTCCTAAGTTTGGGCTTTGGTACCCTCGGGGATCCACATTTGATTTGATTGGTTATTCGGATGCCGATTGGGCGGGGTGCAAAATCAATAGAAAGAGCACATCGGGGACTTGCCAGTTCTTGGGAAGATCCTTGGTGTCTTGGGCTTCAAAGAAGCAAAATTCGGTCGCTCTTTCTACCGCCGAAGCCGAGTATATTGCCGCAGGCCATTGTTGCGCGCAATTGCTTTGGATGAGGCAAACCCTGCGGGACTATGGTTACAAATTGACCAAAGTTCCTCTTCTATGTGATAATGAGAGTGCAATCCTCATGGCGGATAATCCCGTTGAGCATAGCCGCACCAAACACATAGCCATTCGGTATCATTTTCTTCGGGATCACCAACAAAAGGGGGATATCGAGATTTCTTACATTAACACTAAAGATCAATTAGCCGATATCTTTACCAAGCCTCTTGATGAACAAACTTTTACCAAACTTAGGCATGAGCTAAATATTCTTGATTCTAGGAATTTCTTTTGCTAATTTGCACACATAGCACACAAGTACACCTTTGATCATATCTCTTTTATATATGCTATGACTAATGTGTTTTCTAGTGTATTTCAAATCAAGTCATAGGTATATTGAAAGGGAATTGGAGTCTTCGGCGAAGACAAAGGCTTCCACTCCACTCTACTACTCATCCTTCGCCGTCACTCCGAGCATCTCTCCAACTTTGGTATAATCTTCACTCATTTATTTTATGACCAAAGGAGGAGAAAGTACTACGTTGGGCTCTAATAATTCCGTTTTTGGCGATTCATGCCAAAGGGGGAGAAAATATGAGCCCAAAGCAAAAGGACCGCAGAGCCCAAAGCAAAAGGACCGCACCACCACCTAATTTTAAAATTTTGGAGATTTGGAGATTTTTAAATTGGTCAATTTCAAAAGGGGGAGGAAGTAGTATTTCAAAAATGGTATATCAAAACCCTCTTGAACACTAAGAGGATGATCTCATTTAGGGGGAGTTTTGTTTAGTCAAAGGAAAAGCATTTGGATCAAAGGGAGAAAATTTCAAAACTTGAAAATGCTTTGCAAAAAACTTATTCATTTACCTTTGACTATCTTGCAAAAGGATTTTGAAAAGAATTTACAAAAGAATTTGCAAAACAAAACATGTGGTGCAAATGTGGTCCAATATGTTAAAAACAAAGAAACAATCCATGCACATCATGTAAGTATTTATATTGGCTCAATTCCAAGCAACCTTTGCACTTACATTATGCAAACTAGTTCAAATTATGCACTTTTACATTTGCTTTGGTTGTGTTGGCATCAATCACCAAAAAGGGGGAGATTGAAAGGGAATTAGGCTTACACCTAGTTCCTAAATAATTTTGGTGGTTGAATTGCCCAACACAAATATTGGACTAACTAGTTTGCTCTAGTGTGTAAGTTATACAGGTGCAAAAGGTTCACAACAAGCCAATTAAAAAGACCAAAGTTGGGTTCAAATTAGAAAGCTAAAGGCATCCCGAAAGGCTCCCTGGTCTGGCGCACCGGACTGTCCGGTGGCGCACCGGACAGTGTCCGGTGCACCAGGGAACTGCGCACAGAACTCTTCACTCTCGGGAATTTCCGAAGGCCACTCCGCTATAATTCACCGGACTGTCCGGTGTACACCGGACATGTCCGGTGCTCCAAGGAAGAACGGCCTCAGGAACTCGCCAGCCTCGGGTTTTCGCTTCGGCTGCTCCGCTAAAATTCACCGGACTGTCCGGTGTACACCGGACTGTCCGGTGTAACCGCGGGGCAACGGCTATATCGGCGCCAACGGCTACCTGCAGCGCATTTAATGCGCACCAGAAGCGCGCAGTCGTCAGGCACGCGGGAGCAGGCGCACCGGACAATCTACAGTTCATGTCCGGTGTGCACCGGACATCCAGGCGGGCCCCGAAGTCAGAACTCCAACGGTCAAATTGCAACGGCTTTGGTGACGTGGCTGTCGCACCGGACATGTCCGGTGTGCACCGGACTGTCCGGTGCGCCATCGAACAGACAGCCTCACCAAACGGCTAGTTTGGTGGTTGGGGCTATAAATACCCCCAACCACCCCCCATTCATGGCATCCAAGTTTTCCACTTCTCAACTACTTACAAGAGCTCTAGCATTCAATTCTAGACACACCCAAGAGATCAAATCCTCTCCAAATTCCACACAACGCCCTAGTGATTAGAGAGAGTGATTTGCTTGTGTTCTTTCGAGCTCTTGCGCTTGGATTGCTTTCTTCTTTCTTGATTCTTTCTTGTGATCAAACACTCACTTGTAATTGAGGCAAGAGACACCAATCGTGTGGTGGTCCTTGCGGGAACTTTGTGTTCCAAGTAATTGAGAAGAGAAAGCTCACTCGGTCCGAGGGACCGTTTGAGAGAGGGTAAGGGTTGAAAGAGACCCGGCCTTTGTGGCCTCCTCAACGGGGAGTAGGTTTGAGAGAACCGAACCTCGGTAAAACAAATCCGCGTGTCTCACTTCGTTATTCGCTTGCGATTTGTTTTGCGCCCTCTCTCGCGGACTCTATTATATTTCTAACGCTAACCCGGCTTGTAGTTGTGATTATTTTTTTTGAGAATTTCAGTTTCGCCTTATTCACCCCCCTCTAGGCGACTTTCAGAAACCTTCGAAGAAATTTTGAGTGATCGTGGGGATGTTTGCACGTTTTTCGGTGCATGGGGAATTTCAGCCATCTTGGAGAAGGCCGGATGCGATCACATTAAAACCATAGCCTAGGCCGAAACCACCTTCTCCGTAGATGATACGAAGGATCCTTCAGCTGAAACAACCTTGATGGGCGGGAAATTTTACAATGATGTCTGGGTGAATGGTGGCCGAGAGATGGCCCATGAGATTATAAAAAAGAGTGAAAAAGACACCCACGATGCTAGAGCAGAAGCAAAGCGAGCTGAAGAAGCTGCAGAACGCGAAAGGCATATAGGTATTATTTTTTGGTTTTTAGCTTCGGTACTTGCTTTGTGACTTCGAACTAATCAATTTTTCCTACTTCAGCTGAACTATCTCCGCCGCCAGAACCATACGATCCCCTAGCTGATCCAAAAATGAAAGAAGCGTTGGACATCATAAACATGACTGAATCCATTGTCGACGAAGTCGTTAACAAATTACTGAACGAAGTTGCAGAGAAAGTTCTTAAAGAGGAATAGGTTTTATTGTAATAATAGCTGGGATGTATGGAACAATTTAAGTAAGATTAAGCTTCTATTGTAACAAAACTATGTGACATTTGATGTATGTAACATTGAATTGAATATGTAAATTATTGTAATTTATTTCTTTACGATGCATGAAACTTACACACATACCATTTTTGAGCCTTCGGCGAAAAAACACCTTCCCTTCTTTTCATGCTTTGTAAAGAAAGAGATCCCTTCTTGTGACAAGGCTAATAAATCTATATTTCCCGAAGCTTACTTCGTGCCTTAGCACATTTTCATTTTGACGAAGCATGTGCCGAAGATTGGCTTCATATTCGATTCTTGTGCCGTTGATGCAATATGATGTATGATGTAATGTTATGCGAAATGATGTGATGATATGATGCAAAATGATGAGGATGCCGAAGACACACACCCACACGCCCACACCGGAACACACAAGCTCTGCATCCCCTTAGGAACGACTTTTGAGCTTCTTCACCTTCTATTTCGGTGATATAAGTTCTGCATCCCCTTAGGAACGTCTTTTGAACTTCTTCGCCTTCTATTTCGGCGGTATAAGTTCTGCATCCCCTTAGGAATGACTTTTGAACTTCTTTGCCTTATATTTCGGTGGTATTTGGCTCTGCATTCCCTTTGGAACGACTTTTGAGTAGAAAACTTACACTACACTCCCTTAGGAATGACTTTTGTAGCTTCGGCAATTTTGGCTCTACATTCCCTTGGGAACGACCTTTGAGCTTCGTAAATTTTGGCTCTGCATTCCCTTAGGAACGACTTTTGAGCTTCGTAAATCTATGAAGAAGATATATTTCATTCTGATAGAAGCAAAATCATTACAAGAAATTAAAACTAAGTTTTCATTTCTTGTTCCTTATTCAAAAAACAAAAATAGCCTAGAAGATAAAAGTATTTGAGAAGTAGGATATTGCTCATTATATGTGCTTTGATTTTGGTACAGTACTATTGACTGTACGGGCTTCGGACTCCTCCCTGAAGTCACGTTGTTGTTGGGAGTGTTGGCGCCCTTCTGGCTGCTGGCTTCAGGAATAAGTAGGCTGTAGTGGTGGTGGCAGTGGAAGCTGAGACCAAGAAGCCTGTGAATGGCTTGCCGAAGCAACAGAAGCTGCAGGTTGGTTGCCCACATATTCTGGTATGTAAGGAGAGTGGCACGAAGCAGTATGTAGAACCTGCTTCGGCTGATTCTGCTGAGCTTCTGCTTTGGCAATCTCTTTTTGCTTCAGAATAGTGATCTGGCACGTTCTTATAGTGTGGCCCTTGTCCTCACCACAGAATAAGCAATAGATTTTTCTGGGCTGATCCCCATATCTTCCGCTGAAGCCCCTGCCGCCTCTGCCCCTTGGAGCTGGTGGCCTGAAGGAGCTTTGCTGCTATCCCGAAGACTGTGAGATGTGCTGTGGTCTCTGAAGCTGGCTTCCTTTGTCATCATTCTGACTGGAGCTGTGGATCGATCTAACATGCCTAGGGTGGATTCTCCCTTTGAAGCCCCTAGTCATCTCAGAAAATCTATAAGCTTCCTCCCTTCTTTGTCAGAAGTCATTATCAGCTCGGATGTACTCATCCATTTTCTGAAGCGGCTTCTCCAGAGTCTGGGGGGTTTTCTGGCGAAGTATTGGGCCGTAGGTCCTGGCCGAAGACCCTTGATCATGGCCTCAATGACGATTTCATTGGGCACTGTGGGCGCTTGTGCTCTCAGTCGCAAGAACCTTCGAACATACGCCTAAAGGTATTCCTCATGGTCTTATGTGCATTGGAATAAGGCCTGAGCTATGACTGGCTTTGTCTGAAAGCCTTGAAAACTGGTAACGAGCATGTCCTTGAGCTTCTGCCATGACGTGATTGTCCCTGGCCGAAGAGAAGAGTACCTTGTCTGGGCCACATTTTGGACTGCCATGATGAAGGACTTTGCCATGACAGCTGCGTTGCCTCCATATGAGGATATTGTTGCCTCATAGCTCATCAAGAATTGTTTTGGGTCCGAGTGCCCATCGTACATGGGATAGCTGAGGTGGCTTGTAGGATTGTGGCCATGGGATAGCCTGCAATTCTACTGCCAGAGGAGAAGCATCATCAAAAGTAAAGCTACCAAGATTAAAATCATCGTACCATTCTTCTTTATTGAATGAGCCCTCTTGATGAAGCTCCCTGTGTTGGGGCCTTCGGTCATGATCATCTTGAGTAAGATGACGCACTTCCTCAGTAGCTTCATCAATCTTCTTCTGAAGGTCGGCCAGCCGAGCCATCTTCTCCTTTTTCCTTTGCACCTGCTGGTGAATGATTTCTAGGTCCTTGATCTCCTGGTCCAACTCCTCCTCCTAAAGTGTTGGACTGGTGGCCTTTCTCTTTTGGCTTCTGGCCTCTCGGAGAGAGAGAGAGTCTCCTGGTTTGTGTTCAGTGGCTGCAGTGCAGCCCCTGGCGCTGTTATCTTCTTCGGCGGCATGACGAAGGTTGATGCTTTGCCAAAGATTGTGGAAGTGAGTACACTGGAGGTGGGCGCCAATGTTGGAGACTTGTTCTCAAATGCTATAAGTTAAGAACAAGGCAACATACAATGTTAATGGTTAAAGCCCTTCGTCCTTCGAAGCATTATCTCCCTCAGGATATAATGATCTTCAGACGAAGGTCATGAAGGACATACCTTCATTATAACAATATACATTGATGAGAGAAGAAGCATATGTGTTGGGACTGTCTCTCGACAGCAAGGAGATCCAACACGAGTGAATGGAGATGGCAACAGGGCACTTGCGCGTGATGGCAAAAGCTCTGTTAATCTGGCCTCTCACGGGCACTGTGCGGGGGTATTTATAGGTATCCGAGTGCACGGCGCCTTGCGTTAAGGACGCATGTGCCCTCAGGTACCTAGTTTATCCCCAGAATATTCCCATAAAGCGGGGTTACAAGCTGTAATTACAAGTACACCTTTACAAATTAGGCCCGTAACACAAACGCGGCCACGCAGGGCCCGTTACAATGGGCCTGATCTCATGCGGGCCTCGGAGCTGACCGAGGCCGCGCCGTGGGGAGGCGTTGCCGCAGGCATTCGTCTGGTGCCGAATCGAGCGAAGGGTCTCCATGTTGTCTCTGGTGCCGATGAAGCGAAGGGTGTCCCTGCCTGCTTTGTCTGTCAGGGCAGGGGCTAAGCGGTGGAGACTTCGGGCGAAGGGTGGCGTTTCTGCCTTCGCTCCAACATTTGCCCTCCGAGGGACCAGTTCGACAAAGTCACCTGGTGCCGAAGACGTCGCTAGATGGCGGAGACGCTGCCCTCGCTCGAAGTGGTTCCGCGGGGGTTTTTGATGTGACCGTTGATGGACATCATACTGTTGGACTACGGGTTTTCCGAAGCGTCGCGCCCTGTGGGATTGCGGGTTTCCCGAGGAGCCGCGCCCTGCCTATAAAGGGGGGCGGGGGACGGCGCTGTTTGCACTTTGCCTTCCGCGCTCCGTGAAAACCCTGGCCGCCCGCCGTCTTTCTGCTCCTCTTCTTCTACTGCTCCCTTTGCTCGTCGGAGATCTGGCTCGAGTGAAGCAAACCGCCCGCCGCCGCCGACGGTACGTAGCAATGCCATCCTCTTCTTCTTCCGCCGACGCCACGCCGCCGGCCGCCGCCTCGTCTGAGGAGACGTTGAGTAGCGTGATGGTGGAGGAGCTGCGCGCCGGCGACTCTGTTGATTTTGGTGTGTCACGGATGACGTCGGCCCGCGTCGAAGAGATGCAGCGCTTGGGCTACTTTGGCGGCGGAGTCGCTCGTGCTCCGGGGACGGAGGAAGTCCCCGAGCCGGAGGGTGAGTTGGTTGTTTTCGAGGCGTTCTTCGTCGCCGGTCTCCGCTTGCCTGCGCACCGGTTTGTTGGCGAAGTCCTGTGTAGATTCAACGTTCAGATTCATCAGCTGACACCGAACGCCGTGGTGGCGCTGGCGAAGTATGTCTGGGCGACGACTTCGTACGGCGGACAGCCGTCGGTTGAAGTTTTTGCGAAGAATTACTGCTTGCATTGGCAGAAGAGGGTGATTGAGGACGGAGTTGCCCAGTTTGGGTCGTGTACATTCACGCCGAAGACCGGCAAGACCACAATGCCAGTAGTGGAGTTGGTTCCGTGCGCCCGCAACAAGTGGGGCAATTGGAATGAATTTTGGTTTTACGTTGCTGAGGCTACTGTCGAAGGCCATGAAGGACTCCCCGTGTCTGAGATGTGCTCTCACTATTACTCTGCGTATCCGCCTTTTGAAGTGGCAGAAGAGGATGCAGACGAAGGGGCCCTTCGGTGTGCCGCCGGCCAGAGCAGTGGTCGTGATTTAGTTGAAGAGTTTGTGGCGTACGGGGTCTGGCCCTTGGCGCACGGCTGGACGCTGGGCGAAGTGTGCCCTCGTCAGATGCCTTTTCACGGAGGAAGGGTGGTGCGAAGTCCTGCCTTTGCACTGAACTTGCGAAACCGTGACCCGGCCGCCTTTGTGCGTGATGCGGAGGACTTGGCGGTGCGGCTCGTGGGGCGGTACGTGGCGAGGACGGAAGGCCAGCGCAGCTTTGATATTCGCGGGTCAAATGAACGTTTGAACAGGGTCTTCGAGTTAAATCAATTGCCGTACGACGGCTACCCTGGTCAAGACGAAGCGGACCGCCGTGGGAAGAAACCGGCGGTGGAGACTGGAGGCGACCCTGCGCTGACGGCCGCCCCCTCCTCAAAAAAGAGAAAATTAGGTACTGCGATGGGAGGAATCGGGGTGTCTGATAGTTTTGCTAGAGAGTTAATGAGGACGTGTGCGGCCCCGGGGGAGAGGATGTCTTCGCCCGAGCTCCGGGAGTCTTCGGCTCGGATGCTGAGGGTTACCAGGGGCTGCTGGCCTAGAAATGTTCCTGTCCCCTGCGCGGCTGAGGAAGACTGTTTTACATCTCGTATGGCTCGTCAGTGGAGAGTTTTTCCTTACGGGCGAAATATCGGTGCTGTTGTGTGGGCAGTGATGGACAAGGATCGCCAAGGGGCGGCGCAAAAAACGCCAGGCGACCGTCAGGATTCACGAGGCCCGGCCGAAAAGGCAGTGGGGGACGGCGAAGGCTGCGGCCTCCAGCGGAGGCAAGCCGCCGTTGCCGGCGAAGGCGGGCGCCTCTGCACCCAGCAAGGCGCCGGAGACAACGGCGGGCGCCGGAGTCTCCAAGCTGACGAAGGTGGTGCCGCCGGCCAGCGGAGTGGCGGAGGCTTCGAAGGCGGCCCGAACGTTGCCGCCACCGGGCAAACGCGTTGCCGACTTCGGCACGGACATTAGTGTGGACGATTATCTTGGGGGTAAGTCACCCGGCCGCTTTTTTTTTTTTGATCGTTGATGCGTTGCAGGGTCGGACGAAGGCCGGCTTGCTATAGCTGTGCCTGCCGGGGCAATCGCGACGGCTGCGCTGTCGTCGAAGGCGAGGGGCGGGACCCTTGGCGCCGGAGGCGAGGTGTCGGCCCTCGCGTTGGTCAGAGACGAGGCTGGCGCGGCGACCCGCCGGCTGAAAGGAGTGACGGAGGCGCTGAGTCAGGCGACAGAGGCGCTGAGTCAGGTCCGCGGAGCTTTTTTTTTTTTTTTTTTTTTACGGCCAAGGCCTTACGTGTGCTCTGCAGGTGGCTGACTTCACCAGCCGTACTGCGTCGGGGGCACTTACGGTAGCCTTATCTGCCGAAGTCGAGGGACTTCGGACGCAACATGCTGACGCTGTCCGTGAGAAGTCTGCCTCCGACAGCAAGTGTCGTAAACTGGCGGACAAGGTGGCCGCCCTGGAGGAGGAAAAGGCTGACCTCCGGCGCCAGCTGGCGGGGGAGAGGAGGGAGACCAACGAGGCCATCGCCAAGGAGCAGGCCGCGCAGGCGGAGGCTAGGCTGGCACGGGCGGAAGCCAATCTTGCCAAGGATCTCGCCGAAGACCTGCGGGGGCGGCTCACCGCTCTGGAGAGCCGCGCGAAGGGGGCCGAAGCCGCGGTGCGAACGGAGGCCGAACGGACGCGCACACAGCTTAAGGCCACATATCGCGAGCTGGGTGCGCGGACCGGTGACTTCGTGGTGCCGGAGCGAGAGGCCGGGCTTCGCTGTTTGGAATGGGTGCAAGAGGAGCTGCGGGAGCTCCCCACCGTCCTGGGGGGATTAATGTCGTTTGCCTCCCTGGTCACCTGCGAGGGGGCGATGAACGCACTCTCTCGCGAAGGGTGCCGGCACTATGAGGCCTTCGACCAGGCAGATGAAGATTTTGGGCGAGACATCTATAAGGTCGAAGACCCCGTGGTGAAGGGGTCCGCCGGCGCCCTCTATGACCGGATGTGGGGTCTGTATGGTGGTGAAGTGGTCAGGGAGCGGGCCGAGGCTGCGAGGGCTCAGGTAACGTTGTCGTTTGTTCTGCGTTTGCTGAATGTGGTCTGTGCGTGTGTTTGCTGACTTTTTGTATGTTTTGTTTTAGGCGGAGCGAGGCGAGCGGGTGGACGACTTCGGAGCACTGAACGACGCCCTGCCTGACCCGGAGCCGACCCCGGAGAACATGGAGGACGCACCAGGCGCCCCCACATCTGCTGCGACAGTGGAAGACCTGCTCCTGAAGGTGGCCAAAGGCGCTCCCGATGCCCTCGCAGCAGCTGCGCCGACCGTCGAAGATCCGGCGGCGGAGGCGGTGGAAACAATGGTGGAGGTTGCAGCGGAGCCAACGGCGGAGGCCCCCGCAGCGTCAGGGCCCTCGCAGGTGGCATAGTGGTTGTTTAGGGTTGAGGATTTTTGGATGTTGTACTGAATTTTGGTTGCTGCGCAGGTTCAAGATTTTGGGCCTGCGCACGCAACCGCTGCTACTGAGTTTTTGGCGGCTTCGACCGCGGAAGGTGGTAATGAATATAGTGGGTCTGCATCTGAGTTTTTGGATTTTGCCGACTCCGGGAGCTCGGTTGAGTGGACTGAGGAGTCGTCGGAGGAGAATTTGGATTATTTTGCGGCTTTAGACGTGGCTGCGGCGGAGGCTTCGCCACACGCCGCGGACGCGTCGGACGTGCCAGGCCCTAGCACTGGGCGCCGTCGACGAAGGGCGGTTGCAAAACGTAGGGTTAGCGCGGAGGAGCGGGCTCTGCTTCGTGTGAGTGGGGCTGGTCGGCAGGAACTGTTGTCCCTGCCGACCGCCGAGGGTGTAGGTGAAGGGGAACTGCGAAGGCTTTTTGCGGGTGAGGAGCTCAGGATAATGCTATTTAATTATAGGGAGATGGGAATTATTCCTAAGGTTGAGCCGATGTAGAGTGTGGTGCCCTCGCTTGTGTACGTCGAGGCTTGTATGGTGGAATTGTGTGCCCTCGCGTGCATGTGTGTGTGCGAAAGCGTTTTGTACTTACTGATTTGTTTTGCTGCGCTGTGTTGGCTTGATTATAGTTGGTCTTGGTGTGGATGGTTTGATGTTGTCGTTTCGGCCGTTGTTGTGCTAGTCCAGGTGTACCCTTAGGTGTCTTCTGCATAGATAGTCTTCGGTTTTTTTCGCACTTGTTGTGCTGATCCGGCTGCGCTTTTAAGCGACTTCTGCACGGATAGCCTTCGCGATAGACTCAGATTTTTTCCGCACTTGTTGTGCTAATCCGGCTGCACCCTTAGGCGACTTTTGCGCGGATAGTCTTCGCGATAGACTTAGATTTTTTTCGCACTTGTTGTGCTAATCCGGCTGCACCCTTAGGCGACTTTTGCGCGGATAGTCTTCGCGATAGACTTAGATTTTTTTTCGCACTTGTTGTGCTAATCCGGCTGCACCCTTAGGCGACTTTTGCGCGGATAGTCTTCGCGATAGACTTAGATTTTTTTTCGCACTTGTTGTGCTAATCCGGCTGCACCCTTAGGCGACTTTTGCGCGGATTTGTCGCACGCGAGGGTAGCTAGCGCTTAGCCTCGCGGTGACCTCGTGGTGGTCGAATGTCGAAGACCGTCATCGCGGTCTTTTTCGACGCATGTCTTTTTGCGGGGGATTTTTTACGCATATATTACATGGCTCCGCCTCGTTAAAAACCTCACCCCCCGGGAGGAAAAGAGTGCGGGGTCCTTGGCTGCATAGTCTTTTTCGACCTGGCCGGCAACTACCTTGGAGTCTGTTTTGATGATGCAAGTGGTGACTCCGAGGGCCCTTAGCTTGCGGAGGCCGAGGATAACTGCTTCGTACTCTGCTATATTATTTGTGCATCTGTCGGAGTCCAGATTGAAGCTGAGTCGTGCTGCATATCTGTGCTTGACCCCGACTGGTGAGGTTATGATTGCGGCGACGCCTGCCCCCGCACGGCACCATGCGCCGTCGCAGTGGATCGTCCATACCTTCTCTGTGGTCGGGTCCGGCTGTGTTACTGGCCCGGTCCAGTCGACGACGAAGTCTGCCAGGACTTGTGATTTGATGGCTGTCCTGGGCTCGAAGCTGATGTGGTAGCCGGAGAGTTCGGCTGCCCACTTGGCGATCCTTACCGATGCCTCCGGGTTTCTAAACAGTTCGCCGAGCCCCCTGTCTGAGGTGACGCGGACCTTGAATGCTTCAAAATAATGGCGCAGCTTGCGCGAGGACATAACGACTGCGTAGGCGATCTTCTCCAGCTCTGTCATGTTGCATTTGGACGGTGTCAGGACCTCGGAGACGTAATAAACAGGGCACTGTCTGACAGCGCCTTCGACTGTCTGCTCCTGCACTAGTGCCGCGCTGACCGCGTGCGGCGAAGCCGCGACATAGAGCAATAAGGGGAGCGAGGAGTCGGGGCTCGTGAGGGTGGCCAGCTCCGTTAAGTACTGTTTTAATGAGGCGAAGGCCGCTGCTTGCTCCGGCCCCCAAGCGAAGTCTTTTGCGCCGCGGAGAGTTTTGAGGAAAGGAAGACTTCGCTCGGCCGACCTGGAAATGAATCTGTTGAGAGCGGCCAATCTGCCTGTCAGACGCTGGACATCCCTGATGGACTGCGGAGGCGACATGTCGATGATGGCCTGGATCTTGGTGGGGTAAGCCACTGGCTCAATGAATTTAGCCTCTAGGAGGCGGTGCACCTCCGCCTTGGCGGCCTCTGTCTTTTCATCGGACATTTTGCGAAGCTTTTGCTTTCTTGGTCGCACCGAGAGGTCGATTCCCAAACTGTGCTCGATTATGGATCGGCTGACTCCGACCAGGTCGAGGGCGGACCAGGCGAAGACATCTTTATTCCTGGCCAGGCAGCAGAGGAGCTTCTCTTCTTCATGCGAAGTAAGGTCTTCGCTGATAGTGACTGTCTGCTTGGGCGTGGCCTGATCGAGGGGAACAATCTTGGTCCCATCCTGACTCTGCAACTGAGCCCTGTCGTGCTGCTTGTCAGTTGGGCTGGCGGGCGCAGGGACCCTCGCACTGTGTCGTGAGACAGTGCACGTTCCTCTGCCCGGGCACGAAGTCCCGCTCTATGTTGCGCGCTGTTTGCTGGTCACCGCGGACTGTAATTACGCCTAGCGGGCCTGGTATCTTCATGCACAAATACAGTCCGTGGATGGCAGCTTCAAACTTATTGATGGAGCCCCGTCCCATGATGGCGTTGTATGGATATACCATATCCACAATGTCAAAAGTCACTTGCTCACTTCGGGCATTGGGTGCTACACCGAAGGAGAGGGGCAACTCTATTTTGCCGACGGGGAAGGTGCCTTTGCCGCCGAAGCCATACAACGGGTTGTCCAAAGGCTTAAGCAGGCTGTGGCTGATGCCCATGCGATCGAAGGCGTGGAGGAAGATGATGTCTGCCTGGCTGCCGTTGTCAACGAGGACCTTGTGTAGGTCCCAGCCTGCCACGCTGCAATTGATGACCATGGCATCGCAGTGGGGGGCACTGCGCAAATCGACGTCCCGTGCGTCGAAGGTGAGCGGTACGTGGGACCACTTTGTCTGTACAACTGGGCCCATGACGGCTACATGGTTTATGCTGAGGTAGTGGTCCCGCTTCTGCCGCTTGGTGTCGAAGTCGGTGCTGGACCCCCCAGTTATCATATGAATGACTCCGCGATAAGGTTGATCGGCGAAGTCCTCCTGCTTTGGGGCGTTGGGGATGTTTTGTTGTTGCTGGTGTGGTGGTGGAGGCGGGGGATGTACGATTTGTACTTCCTGATGATGTTGGTAAGCGTGGTGCGGTGGATGCGGGGCGGGAGCGTGGATATATGGTGGAGGGGGTGGCTGGTAGTTATGCGCGACAATTCTGGGGTTGTCGGCTGGCTGCGCCCTCGCCATTCTGTCTCTGGTGGCCTTCACTTCGGGGCAGTCGTTGGTTGGGTGGGCGCAGTCTTCGCCATGGAAAAGGCAGTAAAATCGGCGCGGTGGAGGGGGTGGCTGCGCACGCCCTCGGCCCCTGCCGCGAGTTCCACTTCCGCGGCCCTGGGGGGGGGATATTCCTGGCGGCGAAGGGGGTCAGCGGCCGGCTGCTGGTTGGCAATGTTGTGCACTTGCGGCTGACCGCGGCCATCTCGACCGGAGTCTGGTTGCGGAGTTCTTGTCCATGTGCGGCTGGACTGTGGAGCGTCTTTTGGCTTCCGCTGGGACTCAATCTTGCGCTGGTGGAGCTCCTCGGATCTGGCATACTTTTCAAACAGCTGGTACAACTCTTGGAGGTTCTTCGGCGGGTCTCTGATGCAGTGGCTGTAAAGGACGCCAGCGCGAAGACCACTGATAGCATAGTGGATGGCAATCTGGTCATCGACTGAGGGTAGCTGTGACTTGAGTGTGAGGAATTTGCGGTAATATTCCCTCAGGGTCTCCCTCTCTAGCTGCTTGCAGAGCGAGAGCTCGGCCAGGGCGTCGGTGTCCGGGCGGTACCCTTGGAAGTTGAGGAGGAACTTGTCCCGGAGACTTCTCCAGGAATCGATGGACAGCGGAGGCAACCTGGTGAACCAGGTGAGCGCGGGGCCCTCGAGGGCGATGATGAAGGACTTCGCCATTGTGGCGTCGTCCCCCCCGGACGATGCGACGGAGACCTGGTAACTCATTATGTATTGAGCCGGGTCGGTGCTGCCGTTGTACTTGGGGTAGGTCCCAGCCCGGAAGTTAGCTGGCCACGGCGTCACTTGCAGGTGAGGCGCCAGGGGACTTCGCTCATCGAGATAATTGACCCCTTGGAATGGCGCGGCGTGCGGGAAAGTGAAGTCGCGCTGGGGTAAACGCGGGTCCTCCGGTTGCGCGCGGTGTTGCAGGGGTGACTCATGCTGCAGGCCGGGGTGGCCTTCGCGCGTGTCTTCGTTTTGTGCGCGCTGCTGGAGGGATGACTCGTGCTGCGGGCCGAGGTGGCCTTCGCGCTGCATCAGCGCGATCTCCCGCTCGAGTTCCTGGGCCTTGTGCTCTTCGTCGCGTATCATCTGCCGCACTTTGGCGAGTGCGGACACACGCTGGCGCTTGGCCTCCAATATCTCCTTCTGCCTCTGGAGGTTGCGGTTCTTGAGGCGCAGAGCGCGCAGCTGTAACTGTTCTTCTGCGGAGATGCCGAGGACCTCACCGTCCTCGGCGAGGTCCGCGCCCTCCGGTTGTGCGAAGCCTGAGGGAGGTGCGAAGCCTGGGGGAGGTGCGAAGCCTGAGGGAGGTGCGAAGCCTGAGGGTTGTCCCTCAGGGTCGCAGGTGCGGAGGGTGTCGTCTTCAGTGGCCTCTTGGTGGGTGGATTGGGTGAGGGCGAGGGCCTTGCCCTTTCTTGCGGCGAGCAGTGCTGCCTTCGCAGCCTCGTCAGCCTTCGGGTTAGCTCTCTTGGGTGCCATCGCGGGTGGTTGTCTCGTAGCACGAACGGTGGGCGCCAAATGTTGGGACTGTCTCTCGACAGCAAGGAGATCCAACACGAGTGAATGGAGATGGCAACAGGGCACTCGCGCGTGATGGCAAAAGCTCTGTTAATCTGGCCTCTCACGGGCACTGTGCGGGGGTATTTATAGGTATCCGAGTGCACGGCGCCTTGCGTTAAGGACGCATGTGCCCTCAGGTACCTAGTTTATCCCCAGAACATTCCCATAAAGTGGGGTTACAAGCTGTAATTACAAGTACACCTTTACAAATTAGGCCCGTAACACAAACGCGGCCACGCAGGGCCCGTTACAATGGGCCTGATCTCATGCGGGCCTCGGAGCTGACCGAGGCCGCGCCGTGGGGAGGCGTTGCCGCAGGCATTCGTCTGGTGCCGAATCGAGCGAAGGGTCTCCATGTTGTCTCTGGTGCCGATGAAGCGAAGGGTGTCCCTGCCTGCTTTGTCTGTCAGGGCAGGGGCTAAGCGGTGGAGACTTCGGGCGAAGGGTGGCGTTTCTGCCTTCGCTCCAACAATATGAAACATGAGAGATAACATGAATAATCATATGACATCTTTAATATATATTTATTATATCATTATAAATGAACACAAATAATATTGAATTACGTTTATACCTTCGGCTTGACAGAAGGTAAAAATCCAAGTGTCCAAGCGTGACGCACGAGCGAATACAAGTCAGCATGAACAGTACGTGGGTACTGTTCATCTATTTATAGGCACATGGCGCAGCCTGTGTAAAATTACATTCATGCCCTTTATGTTCACTATTGACTTAAAGGCAATCCAACGAGGACTAAATAGCCTTTTCCCCTTTAAGTCGGTTCCTTTTTCTGCCATTGAGCCGAAGCTTCCTTGCGCGCAGCTTCGGAACTAGTTCAACCTTCATCCTAACCATGCTTTTCATTTTGTGTACAGCTTTATCCCGAGTCTGAAGGTTCCTGTACACATATTACACTTAGGAAACATTGTTAGTCATGTTTTTGAGGACCTTCGAAAGACGAAGGCCCCCAACACTAAGAACAAGGCCTAAAACTGTTTTGCAGGTTTATGCATCCGGGGGCTCAAGTTGGATAATTGATAGCAGGTGCACAAACCACATGTCAGGGGAGAAAAAGGATGTTCTCCTCCTATGAGAAAAACGAAGATCCCCAAAGAGCTACCACATTCGGGAATGGAAATCAAGGTTTGGTCAAAGGACTTGGTAAAATTGCTATATCACCTGAACATTCTATTTCCAATGTTTTTCTTGTAGATTCTTTAGATTACAACATTATTTCAGTTTCTCAATTATGCAAAATGGGCTACAACTGTTTATTTACAGATGTAGGTGTTACTGTCTTTAGAAGAAGTGATGATTCAATAGCATTTAAGGGAGTATTAGAGGGTCAGCTATACTTAGTTGATTTTAACAAAGCTGAACTCGATACTTGCTTAATTGCTAAGACTAATATGGGTTGGCTATGGCATCACCGACTAGCCCATGTTGGGATGAAGAATCTTCACAAGCTTCTAAAGGGAGAGCACATTTTAGGACTAACAAATGTTCATTTTGAGAAAGACAAGGTTTGTAGAGCATGTCAAGCAGGAAAGCAAGTTGGCGCTCATCATCCACACAAGAACATAATGACGATCGACAGGCCACAGGAGTTACTCCACATGATCTATTCGGCCTGATAGCTTATATAAGCATTGGCGGGAGTAAGTACTGTCTTATAATTGTGGATGATTATTCTCGCTTCACTTGGGTATTCTTTTTGTAGGAAAAGCACAGACCCAAGAGACCTTAAAAGGATTCTTGAGACGGGCTCAAATGAGTTCGAATTAAGGATCAAAAAGATAAGAAGCGACAATGGGACGGAGTTCAAGTACTCTCAAATTGAAGGCTTTCTTGAGGATGAGGGAATCAAGCATGAGTTCTCTTCTCCCTACACACCTTAACAAAATGGTGTAGTGGAAAGGAAGAATAGAACTCTACTAGACATGGCAAGGACCATGCTTGATGAGTACAAGACACCGGACCGGTTTTGGGCTAAGGTGATTAACACCGCCTGCTACTCCATCAACCGGTTATATCTTCATCGAATCCTCAAGAAGACATCTTATGAACTCCTTACCAGTAAAAAGCCCAATGTTTCATATTTTAGAGTCTTTGGTAGCAAATGTTTTATTCTTATTAAAAGAGGTAGAAAATCTAAATTTGCTCCTAAGGCTGTAGAAGGCTTTTTACTTGGTTATGACTCAAACACAAGGGCATATAGAATCTTCAACAAATCCACTGGATTAGTTGAGGTTTCTTGTGACATTGTGTTTGATGAGACTAATGGCTCTCAAGTAGAGCAAGTTGATCTTGATAAACTAGATGATGAAGAGGCTCTGAGCGTTGTGCTAAGGAACATGTCCATTGGGGATGTGTGTCCTAAGGAATCCGAAGAGCCCACTCAAGCACAAGATCAACCGTCATCTTCCATGCAAGTATCTCCACCAACTCAAGATGAGGATCAGGCTCAAGATGATGAAGATCAAGAGGATGAGCCACCTCAAGAGGAGGACAATGATCAAGGGGGAGATCAAGTCAATAAGGACAAGGAAGATGAGCAAAAGATTCAGGGTCAAAGACCGCCACACCTAAGAGTCCACCAAGCAATTCAACGAGATCACCCCGTGAACTCCATTCTCGGTGACATTCATAAGGGGGTAACTACTAGATCTCGAGTTGCTCATTTTTATGAACATTACTCTTTTGTGTCCTCTATTGAGCCATACAGGGTGCAGGATGCACTAAGAGATTCGGATTGGGTGCTGGCAATGCAAGAGGAGCTCAACAACTTCACGAGGAATGAGATATGGCATTTAGTTCCACGTCCTAATCAAAATGTTGTAGGTACCAAGTAGGTATTCCACAACAAGCAAGATGATCATGGTGTGGTGACAAGGAACAAAGCTCGACTTGTGGCCAAGGGATATTCACAAGTTGAAGGTTTGGATTTCGGTGAAACCTATGCACCCGTGGCTAGGCTTGAGTCAATTCGTATATTACTTGCCTATGCTACTTACCATGGCTTTAAGCTTTACCAAATGGACGTGAAAAGTGCCTTCCTCAATGGACCAATCAAGAAAGAGGTCTATGTTGAGCAACCTCCTGGCTTTGAAGATAATGAGTATCCTAACCATGTGTATAAACTCTCAAAGGCGCTTTATGGGCTCAAGCAAGCCCCAAGAGCATGGTATGAATGCCTGCGAGATTTTCTTATCACTAATGGCTTCAAAGTCGGAAAAGACGATCCTACACTCTTTACTAAAACTATTGCAAAAGATTTGCTTGTATGCCAAATTTATGTTGATGATATCATATTTGGGTCTACTAACAAATCTACTTGTGAAGAGTTTAGTAGGATCATGGTACAAAAATTCGAGATGTCTATGATGGGGGAGTTGAAGTATTTCCTGGGATTTCAAGTCAAGCAACTCCAAGATGGCACCTTCATCAGCCAAACAAAGTACATTCAAGACATACTTAACAAGTTTGGAATGAAGGATGCCAAGCCCATCAAGACACCCATGGGAACTAATGGGCATCTCGACCTCGACACGAGAGGTAAATCCATAGATCAAAAGGTATACTGGTTGAAGATAGGATCTTTACTCTATTTATGTGCATCTCGACTGGATATTATGCTTTCCGTATGCATGTGTGCAAGGTTCCAAGCCGATCCTAAGGAAGTTCACCTTAGGGCCGTGAAAAGAATCATGAGATATTTAGTTTATACTCCTATGTTTGGACTTTGGTACCCCAAGGGATCCACTTTTGATTTAATAGGATATTCCGATGCCGATTGGGTATGGTGTAAAATTGATAGGAAGAGCACATCAGGGACTTGTCAGTTTCTGGGAGATCCTTGGTGTCTTGGGCTTCAAAGAAACAAAACTCAGTAGCTCTTTCCACCGCTGAAGCCGAGTACATTGTCGCAGGCCATTGTTGTGCGCAATTACTTTGGATGAGGCAAACCCTCAGGGACGATGGCTACAAATTGAGCAAAGTCCCTCTCCTATGTGATAATGATAGTGCAATCTGCATGGTTGATAATCCCGTTGAACACAGCCGCACTAAGCACATAGACATTCGATATCACTTTTTGAGGGATCACCAACAAAGGGGGATATCGAGATAGCTTATGTTAGCACCAAAGATCAATTAGCCAATATTTTTACCAAGCCCTTAGATGAGAAAACCTTTAGCAAACTTAGGAATGAGCTAAATGTAATTGATTCTCGAAATTTTGATTGAAACATTGCACACATAGCTCATTTATATACCTTTGATCATATCTCTTTCATGACTACGACTGATGTGTTTTCAAGTGTATTTCTATACTAAATCATAGATTGAAAGGGAAATGGAGTCTTCGGCGAAGACAAGGCTTCCACTCCACTCTAACGGTATCATTTATCCTTCACCGTCACTCCGCATCACTCTCAAATTGGTATAATCTTTCACTCATATTTACTTGTATCAATGGGGGAGAAAATAAAAAAGGGCTCTCACCGTCTTCGTTTTTGGCGATTAATGCCAAAGGAGGAGAAATATTAAGCCCAAAGCAAAAGGACCGCACCACCAACTTCAAAAATTTGATTTATTTACAAAAGTCTGTTTATCCAATTGGTATCTTATGATAAGCAATTTCTTCAAATGGTATGATATTTTCAATTTGTATATTTAAAGATAGATTTTCAAAATTGGCATCTAAATATACTTCCAATTGGTATCTATTAAAACCCTCTTGAAAGCTAAGAGGAGAATTCTATTCAGGGGCAGTTTTGTTTAGTCAAAGGAAAAGCATTTGAAACAGGGGGAGAATTTTCAAAATTTAAAAATGCTTCTTACAATCTTATTCATATACCATTGACTATTTGCAAAAGACTTTGAAAAGAAATTCTAAAAAGAATTTGCAAAAACAAAACAAGTGGTGCAAATGTGGTCCAAAATGTTAAATAAAACAAAGCAATCCATGCATATCCAGTGAAATTATGAATTGGTTCAATTCTAAGCAACTTGTTGGGGACTTGTTCTCAAATGCTATGAGTTAAGAACAAGGCAACAAAAAAGAGGTTAATAGTTAATACCCTTTGTCCTTCGAAGCATTGTCTATCTTAGGATACAATGATCTTCGGACGAAGGTCATGAAAGACGTACCTTCATCATCGCGATTCATATTAATGAAAGAAGAAGCATATGAAACATGAGAAATGACATGAATAATCATATAACATCGTCAATATATCTTTATTATATATTTTATGGATGAATAAGAACAATATTGAATTACATTTGTACCTTCGTCTTGACAGAAGGCGAAAATCCAAGCGAGACGCGCATGTGAATACCAGCCAGCGTGAATAGTATGGGGGTACTGTTCACCTATTTATAGGCACAGGACGCAGCCCGGTCAAAATTACATTTATGTCCTTGATGACTAGTTACAATCATGGCACAAATTATCATGGACTGATCGGTCTTTTCCTTTTTAAGTCGGTGCCGCCCTTCGTCTTAAGGCGTACCACTATGCCGAAGCTCTTTGGATAGTAGCTTCGATGTGTATCTTCGCACTGTGTTTGATTATACACTGATCTTTCTAAGGTGTTTCTTCTTAAGGGACCTTTGGCGATGAAGCAGGCCCCCAACAGTAGCCCCTTCGCGGTGCTAGATCATTTTTCGTGACGAGCTTGATCCATGAAAAATCTTCAAGGCTTTGGAATGCCGAAGGTCCGAAAAACACCTTCCTTGAGCTCATTGCCGAGAAACGATTAAAGTATTTCGGGCACGAGGTGGGCCACCACGCAGCGGGGTAACGGTCCACCGTTTAGCGGGTGCGGGTGACTGTGCGGCGGGTGCGGGCGATTTGGCGATTCACCTTCCCACCTGCAGCACTATATAAACAGACAGGTAGGTGTGAAGTTATCACAACATTCATTGCCATTGCACTGTTGTGCTGTTGAAAAATTTAACCATAGCCGAAGCTTTTTCACTTCATTCTTGAGCAAACCATTATCTTGAATTAGCTTCGTCAAAAGAGGGAGCTTCATCAAAAAACTGTAAAAAACATCAGCTTCGTAAAAACCGCGAAAGATTCACCATTAGATGGCCAGAGTATGCTCGATTGTGAGGGTGACCCGTGAAGGAGGGGAGACTGAAGCCACCGAGACGGCCCCAATCTCCGAAGTCATGAGACAATCGGGATTAGTTGCGACGGAGGAAGCCGTTGACGAAGGTACTTCTGGTGCCGAGGCTGAGCAGGCTGATATTGAAGAAGAAGAAAATGCTGATGAAGAAGGAGAAGATTTTAGCATTTTGATCCCATCAAAACCCAGCCACCTGGATTTTGAGAAATCTACCGTGTCTGAAGCCGATATGCCCATGATGATGAAGCTGGGCTACTTCGGAGAAGCTGAGAAGAAGCTTATTCGTTTTGCTGGGGAAGAAACCACTCCGACACCGAAAGATGATGAAGTGGTAGTTTTCAAAAGCTTCTTCAGAGCAGGGTTACGGTTTCCGCTGAACGAGATGATTGGAGAAGTTTTGGATAATTATGAAATCTTTCTTCATCAGCTGACCCCTAACACCATCGTTTGGCTCAGCACTTTCATCTGGGCCCTTCCAAGCCAGGGGATGGACCCAAATGCTGAAGCTTTTTGCCGAGTGCATGAGCTGCATTACCAAACAAAGGCCAGAGAAGACGGGCTACATGAAAATTTTGGTTGCTATAACTTTGCGTATCGCAAAGATACAAAGGCTCCGGTCCTCAGCTATCGCACCAAGTGGCCAAATGGCTGGAAGAGTGAGTGGTTTTATATCAAGGCCGATGAGAAGAAGAGGGAGAAGTTGAAGACGATGGTCATGAGCCCACTGAGTTTAAGCTTCGGGATGACTAGACCCTTGTGCAACATGAAGCCATGGTCACCATGCCAGATGGCCATAGCAGAGTTCAGAGTGGTGGCTGAACATATCAGCACCAGGGATCTAGTGCAAGAATACTTGGCCAACGTGGTATCTCCAACGTTGATCGAATGAAGTATGCCGAAGCTGAAGGGAACAAAGCAGAAGAATGAACTTGTTCGATTGCCCTATCGCTTCAAATTTGAGAAACAATTCAAAGCTCCTTGCCAAGAGTGGCTAGAGATGATTGAGACTATGTGCAATGAAATTTTGGGCAATTATACCAAAAAGAAGATCAACTGATGACTGCAGCCTTCGGCACCCGACCAAAATGAAGGTTGAATCGGGTAATGGACGCTTTAAACTTCGAATACCCTGACTATGAACGACTAAACAAGGGTGCCGAAGGGCCAAAGAGAAAAAGGGTTGTCAGTGTTATGAGCAGACAGGCTGCTAGGATGGTGAAAGACGACGAAAAAGCTCTGAAAAAGAGAAAATCCAGTCCTGAGCCGAAGGTGGCGACTTCGAAGAAGAGAAAAACTGCAACTCCAGAGCCGAAGATGACTGAGATAGAAGAGGACGCTCCCTCGACGCCTTCTGCTGCTGAAGTAGAAGAAATTTTAAAGGTAATGACTGAATCCTTACCTATCAAGCTGCTGAGTCCTCTGGGGCCGCAACTGACGAAGCTTTTACAGAAGAAGGAGGAGCCTTCGGCAGCGAAAAAGGCGGTTGGGCCAAAAAAGCGAAGAATTGTTATTGTTATGCAAGCCATTGAGGAAACACCACCACTGGCCTCAGCATCAAAAATGACACCAGCTGCCGAAGTCGCTACTTCTGCCGAAGCTACGACTGCCGAAGCTACTAATATAGAGAGTACATTATCTGCTATTGACAAAGTGCTCTTGGATTTGGCCACAGAGAAGACTACTGCGGCTACAGAAGAAGTCCTGGCCACAGTGCCTGAGAAAGGGAAAGAAATTGCCGAAGATACTTCAGAAGAAAAAGGCTTCAACTTTCAAAATCTAATTGGTCAAGAATTATCCAAGGCTGAGAAGGAGGAGCTACAGGAGTATGCTATATCCTGTGGCTACCAGCCAGGAGCCATGCTCTTTGGCGGAATTAACGAAGAAGCCTTAGGATGTATTCGAGACCATACTGGGGCGAAGATTATCAGCACTGTATCGAAGAGTGTTGGTTTTCCGAAGCTTGAAGCTGACATCAGCAGCTACCGACGACAGCATATCGTCGACAGCTTATTCTATTCGAACTTTAAGGTAAGCTTTTTTCCTCATCTTTTATTTTTTTGTGATGAAACAAAAAATTTCTGATGAAGGCTATTTTGTACAGAGTATGCTGCTTAGCAAAGCCTTGAGAATAACAAGACTTCGAAGATAAAAAGAATGAGATTATAATCGAAGGCTTGGAAAAGAAAATCAAAGATCATGAAGCTTCTGTAGAAAAGAAAGATTTCCTTCTTCAGACAATGGAGGGTTCATTGGCAGAAACCCAAGCCAAAGTTGCCAGATTAAACGATGAACTCCTCCGAAAATCAGAAGACTTCGAGCAAGAAAGGAAAAGTTTTGATGCAAGGCTTGGAGCTGAAGTTGAGAAAAACTCAAAATTGCAAGAATCTCTAAAGGAGCTCCAGAATGCTTGCTTGAACTTCGGCGACCGCTGCGTGCAACGGCTAAGATAGGTCTTCAACTTAGTGGGAGCCAGCTCTAAAAAATTTGAACCTTCGGTTGAAGACCTGCCAAGCACCTTCGAACATATTGAGAGCGAAGTTGAGGTGCTTGACGAAGTTATAGCTGGGCATGGTGACTTCTATGCCCTGCTAGCTTCTCGCGGTACAGCTGTAGCTTTTATGAAGGCTAGTTGCACGCACGGAAAGATTGTAAACAAGCCGAACTTCAGTTTATCACCAGCAGACCTAACTGATATCCCTAGCCTGGCCCGAAGTATTGGGAATAGATTTATAACACAAATTTGGACGAAGGGTGGGCGGGATTTAGCTGGTGACGAAGCTCAAAGTCATCTTAAGCCAGTATTAAACTTCTACCTGTTGCTTACCTTCTCCTGAGATCACTTTTTACCTTATTACTGCTTTGTTGTGTACAGGATGATGATGCCGAAGGTCAATGATCTGAAGCTTGACGGAGACTGATGAAGATGTTGCACAAAGCTTTAGAGACATTTGAATTATCTTTGTAAAAGATATTGTAACTTAGGAATCAAATATTACTCTGTAAATTTGTCCATACCTTGTAATATATTTTTACCTTTTCATCCGTGTGTGAATTGCTTTGATGTGGACGAAACTTATATCTTTTGAGCCAAAGGTGAAAAACACCTTCCCTTCTTTTCGTACACAATGAAGCATATCTTTGCTTCTTTTTACTCATCGAAGCCTTGTCATCAAAGCTGAAGCATCTGTTTGTACTCTATGTTATAATGATGATGATCCTACGAATATCTACATGAATATGTATGAATGCAATGAATGATGTGATGTAATGTGCAAATGAATGTCCAAGCACACGCACACGAAGCCACACCCAGACTCTGCATCCCCTTAGGAACGTCTTTTGAGTCTTAAGCTCTGCATCCCCTTAGGAACGTCTTTTGAGCTTCTTCACCTTCTATTTCGGTGGTATAAGTTCTGCATCCCCTTAGGAACATCTTTTGAACTTCTTCGCCTTCTATTTCGGCGGTATAAGTTCTGCATCCCCTTAGGAATGACTTTCGAACTTCTTCTCCTTATATTTCGGCGGTATTTGGCTCTGCATTCCCTTAGGAACGACTTTTGAGCAGAAAACTTACACTGCGCTCCCTTAGGAACGACTTTTTGTAGCTTCGTCATGCTCTGCATCCCCTTGGGGACGACTTTTGAGCTTCTTCGTGGTTTTCCTCTTTTTTTATCTCTACACTCGATGGTGCATCCTCAGATTTTACATTTTACATCCTTTTGGGGGATTTGGCTCTCGTGGAGCTAAAATAAAAAAGGAAAAATTACAAGCTATGGCCCCATTAAAAACCTTTCTCCCCCTTTGGAAAGGAAAAGGGTGCCATAGAAAAATGAAAAAAATATTACATCAAATTACACATAATATCGCCGAAGCTCATCCGCATTCCAAGATCTGGGTATGTCGTTGCCGTCCATATCCTTCAATCTGTAAGAACCAGGCCTCGACGAAGATACCACCAGAAAAGGTCCTTCCCACTTCAGCTGCAATTTGCCTATTGTGTCCGGATTGGCCACTCTCCGAAGCACCAAATGCCCTGGCTTAATATTTTTCAACCAAACTTTTCTGTCACGCCATTTTATTGTTTCGGCTTGATATTTATTGATGTTCTCCACAGCCTGAAGTCTGGTCCCCTCTATAGTATCTTTTGCTACGTGATAATCAGCTTCGCCTTCTGCCAAAGCTGCTGTTCTTATTGATCCTGCTTTAGCTTCTTCTGGAGTTATAGCCTCGTCACCAAATAATAGTTTGAAAGGTGTAAAACCTGTTGATCTTGATGTGGTTGTATTGTGGCTTCACACTACTTTAATCAACTCATCTGGCCACTTTCCTCTGGGCTGATTGAAGATTAGCTTCATTATTCCCATCATTATAATGCCATTTGCTCTTTCTACTAGCCCGTTTGACTCCGGATGCCTAACTGATGCAAAATGAATCTTCATGCCAATTTGGTCACAGAAATCCTTGAATGTTTCAGCATCAAACTGTGTTCCATTATCCACAATTATAGCCTTCGGCACGCCGAAGGGACAAACATTATTTTGCCATAAGAATTTCTGGACTGTAACCGAAGTTATTGTAGCCAAAGGCTTTGCTTCAATCCACTTAGAAAAATATTCTACAGCCACCACAACATATTTCAAATTACCTTGCGCTGGTGGAAGTGGGCCTAACAAATCAAGGCCCCATCTTTGCAATGGCCAAGTAGGCTGTATTAGCTAGGTGAGAGATGAAGGTTGCTTCTGGTCTCTTGCACACTTTTGACAATTTTCACATTTTTGAACTAGCTCTGCTGCATCCAAAGCTGCCTTCGGCCAGTAAAATCCTTGTCTAAACACTTTTCCCAGCAAGGGCCTAGACCCAATATGAGATCCACAAAGACCTGCATGTATCTCCTTCATTAACTCAATACCTTTAGTTCTGGATAAACACTTGAGAAGTGGAGAACAGACTCCATGTTTATATAATTCCCCTTCTATTATCACATACGGTCTTGTCCTTGGTTCCATTATCTTATTATAAGCTTCGTCATCCGAAAGACAATTACCTTGGAGGAAAGATATAATTTCAGTCCTCCAATCTTCACTATGTACTAGGGAAATTGCATGCACTGCTCTCTCCATAAGCTCAACAGAAGGTGCTTTTATTGTCTCAAAAAATACTTCCAAAGGTAGTGGGAGCCCATGTGCCGCTGACTTGGCTAACAAATCAGCATGCTCATTTTCCCCTCTTGGAATATTCTTGACAGAAAATCCTTCGAAAGAAGCTTCGAGCCTTCGAACTGTGTCCAAATATTTTTCAAGCTTCAGGTCTCTGGCCTTGCTACTTTTGTTTTAAGGATGGCCCTTCTTATTCCCATTGCCTTTAACTTCCGAAGCCCCAACAGAAGTGCTTCGTATTCAGCAATATTATTTGTACAACTGAAGTCAAGCTTTGCTGCATAACATGTTCTGACTTTAGAAAGGGGCAACTAGGACAGCAGCCGCTCCTGCATCGAAGGTTCCCCAGGAACCATCACAAAACATTTTCCAAGCTTCAGCGTCTTTATTTGTTTCTTCTTCCTGAGCCCCTGGCGTCCAATCACTGATGAAGTCTGCTAACGCCTCAGACTGAATTGAGGATCTATGCACATAGTCAATACTGGATTTGTTAAGCTCTACAGCCCATTTTCCAATCCTTCCAGTAGCTTCTCTGTTCCTCATTATGTCTTTCAGAGGCTGTGACGAAGGAACAATTATGTGATATGCTTGAAAATAATGCCGAAGCTTCCTGGAGGCCATTAACACAGCATACAACACCTTCTCCAATTCTGTATAATTTTTCTTTGATAAACTTAAAACTTCGGAGACGAAGTACACTGGAGCCTGCTTTTTGATTTGCCCATCTAGCTTCTCTTATACAAGAGCCGCACTAACTGCAGAGTGTGAAGCTGCCACATATAAGAGTAATGGAGCCCCGGGCAAAGGTGGAGTTAGTGTCGTTAGATCGATCAAGTATTGCTTCAACTCTTCGAAAGCTTTTTGCTGAGCTGGACCCCATTGAAAAACTTCGGCTGACTTCAGTATTTCAAAGAATGGTAGATTTCTTTCTGCTGATCTGGATATGAATCTGTTTAATGATGCTAGTCTTCCTGCTAGCCGTTGGGCCCCCTTCTTTGTGCTTGGCGGCTCCATCCAAAGGATAGCTTCAATCTTGCTCGGGTTGGCTTCAATTCCCTCTGTTGATACCAAACAGCCAAGGAATTTGCCCTTCTTCACCCCAAAAACACACTTTTCTGGATTTAACTTCAGGCCAGCTTGCCTGAAATTGGCAAATGTCTCTTGCAAATCAGCAATGTGATTTTCTTGCTTCGTGCTTTTCACTATGATATCATCAAAATAGGTCAGTACATTCCTGCCTATTTGAGATTGAAGGACCTTGGCTGTCATTCTGCTGAAGCTTCCTCCAGCATTCTTGAGCCCCTCAGGCATCCGAAGGTAGCAATAGGTGCCACTGGGAGTTATGAAGCTAGTCTTTGGCTCATCTTCCTTCTTCATCCAAATTTGATGATAGCCTAAATAACAATCCAGTAGACCCATGAGCTCTGAAGAAGATGCTGCATCTACAAGAGAGTCTATTCTTGGCAATGGGAACTCGTCCTTTGGGCATGCCTTGTTGAGATCTGTGAAATCAATACACATTCTCCATTTACCATTGGCCTTCTTCACCATAACAGTGTTGGCTAGCCATTCTGGGTATTTCACCTCTCTAATGACATCGACACTAAGAAGTCTCTTCACTTCGTTCCGAGCACCTTCAGCTTTGTCTTCAGACATCTTTCGAAGCCTTTGTTTTCTTGGCCTGAAGGATGGATCCACATTGAGTGAATGCTCAATAACATCTCTGTTGACACCACAGAGATCATTGGCTGACCAAGCAAAGACATCTTTGTTGTTGAATAAAAATCTTAGCAAAGTCTTCTCTTGCTCATCAGATAACTGAGACCCCAGCAGTACCCTTTGTTATGCTATATCTTAGCATAGAAGCATGAGCTTCGGCTGATCTGCCGAAGTAGCCTTCTCTCTTTTGTATTTGTACTGCTGACAGGCTTCAGCTCCATCTATGTTATGGATTGCTTTTGAATCTATCCAATTTCCTTTGGCCCTTCTGGTAGCTTATTGACTCCCATGGACAGCAATGGGACCTTGTTCCGAAGGTATCTTCATGCATAAATATGCTGGATGAAGTATTGCTTCGAAGGCATTGAGTGTCCCTCGACTAATGATTGCATTGTAGGGGTATTCCATGTCAACAATGTCAAAGATAACCTGTTCAGTCCTTGTGTTGTGGACATAGCCGAAGGTAACTGACATTGTGATTTTACCAAGTGCGACAATCTGCCTTACTCCAAAGCCACAAAGAGGGTGTGTAGCATCATGAATCTTGTCTTCTGGCTCTTGCATCTGTCTGAAGGCCTTAGCAAATATGATATCCGCTACACTGCCTATGTCAACCAGAACATTATGGACCAGAAATCCCTTGATGACACAAGATATGACCATAGCATCATTGTGAGGGTAATCTTTGAGTTGAAGGTCCTCATGGGAGAAGGTAATTGGGATATGAGACCATTTGGACTTGATGAAGGGTCCCTACACCCCAACATGCTGCACCCTTCTCTGTGCTTCCCTCTTCTATTTCTTGTTAGCCGGATCTGAACTTGAACCGCATGTTATCGGGAGCACCAGCTTCGTAGCCGAAGGTGCTATGACTTGGTTGTTGAACGAAGCCATCAGCTCAAAAGTGGAAGTGAGTTCACCAGAGGTTGGCGCCAATGTTGGGGACTTGTTCTCAAATGCTATGAGTTAAGAACAAGGCAACACAAAAAAGAGGTTAATAGTTAATGCCCTTTGTCCTTCGAAGCATTATCTCCCTTAGGATATAATGATCTTTGGACAAAGGTCATGAAGGATGTACCTTCATCATCGCGGTTCATATTAAAGAAAAAAGAAGCATATGAAACATGAGAAATGACATGAATAATCATATAACATCGTCAATATATCTTTATTATATATTGTTATGGATGAATAAGAACAATATTGAATTGCATTTGTACCTTCGTCTTGACAGAAGGCGAAAATCCAAGCGAGACACGCGTGTGAATACCAGTCAGCGTGTACTGTTCACCTATTTATAGGCACGGGACGCAGCCCGGTCAAAATTAGATTTATGTCCTTGATGACTAGTTACAATCATGACACAAATTATCATTTCCTTTTTAAGTCGGTGCCGCCCTTCTTCTTAAGGCGTACCACTATGCCGAAGCTCCTTGGATAGTAGCTTCGATGTGTGTCTTTGCGCTGTGTTTGATTATACACTGATCTTTCGAAGGTGTTTCTTCTTAAGGGACCTTCAGTGATGAAGCAGGCCCCCAACACAACCTATGCACTTACCTTATGCAAACTAGTTCAATTCTGCACTTATATATTCACTTTGGTTTGTGTTGGCATCAATCACCAAAAGGGGGATATTGAAAGGGAAATAGGGTTTAACCTTTTCCTATAAATAATTTTGGTGGTTGAAAGCCCAACAAAAATATTGGACTAACTAGTTTGCTCTAGAATACATGTTCTACAGATGCATAAAGGTTCAACACAAACCAATAAAAGATTGAAGAAAGGGTTCAAAAACAAAGGAGCAAAGAAACCAAGAGTGCACTGGTCTGGCGCACCGGACTGTCCGGTGTGCCACCGGACAGTGTCCAGCGCTCCAGGACCGTACAGCGCCCAACTCCCCCACTCTCGGGTTTCTCTTGGCGCGCTCCACTATAATTCACCGGACTGTCCGGTGTGCCACCGGACTGTCTGGTGCACCAGTGAAGAAATGACTACTTCACACAACGGTCGCCTGCAAAAGCTGAAGATTCAGATGAACAGTGCGCAATAGTGCGTGACAGAGCAAAGCCGCCCGTCAGAGGCGCACCGGACACTGCACAGTGTCTGTCCGATGCTGCTAGAAGACAAAGCCTCCAACAGTCAGAAGCTCCTGAACCCTAACAGTTGGGTGACATGGCTGGCGCACCAGACAGTGTCCGGTGGCGCACCGGACTGTCCGGTGCACCCATCGACAACAGCCATCCCCAACGGCTATGAGGTGGTTGAGGGCTATAAATACCCCCCAACCACCACCACTCCAAGCATCCAAGTTTACAGCACTTCACATTCAGTACAAGAGCTAGTGCATTCACTCCTAGACTCATTTTCAATAGAATCAAAGCCTCTCCAAGTCCCAAATACATTCCACTCACCTAGTGACTTGAGAGAGAGTTTGTTCGTGTTCTTTGAGCTCTTGTTTCTTGGATCACTTTCTTCTTCCTCATTCTTGTTCTCTAAGTGACTTGTAATCAAAGCAAGAGACACCAAGTGTGTGGTGGTCCTTGCGGGTTCTAAGTGACTCGTTTGATTAAGAAGAAAGCTCACTCGGTCTAGGTGACCGTTTGAGAGAGGGAAAGGGTTGAAAGAGACCCGGTCTTTGTGACCACCTCAATGGGGACTAGGTACTTTAGAACCGAACCTCGGTAAAACAAATCACTGTGTTCATCCGCTTTATTTCTTGGTTGATTTGTTTTTCCCTTCTCTCCCGAACTTGATATTCGTTCTAACGCTAACCCCGGCTTGTAGTGTGTGTTTAAAGTAATAATTCAGATTCCGCCTATCCGCCCCCTCTAGGCGACTTTCAGGTGGAAAAGGGCCATTACATCTGGTATCAAAGCTTGGCTTCCTCGTCGTGGGACGATCCCCACCACATCGGCTCCATCATCGCAGTAATGGCGCCCGTACTGAAACCCTTGGCACAGACAAAGTTCATTCTGGAAGCCAAGACCACCAATGAGAGGGAGGATGCAGATCAGTGGGACAGGATGATGGCGAAGATGGATCGACTAACTGAGAAGGTCATGGGGATGGACGAATTTCAACAACAACTACTTGCGCAGGTGGGATTGGCGACGAGCGTGGCGCAGAAGGCGATGGAGGAAAGGGTGCGGCTCGCGCAACAGTTGGAGCAAACTGGGAAGGAGGTGGCGAAACTGAGGCTGGAGCAGATGGAGAGGGATATGGAATCATAGGAGTCAATGCTCAGCGTTGGGATTCGCGGTGGAGCACCGCTACCTGCACCACGGGAACCCAACCGAAGGTATGGAGGACAAAATCTGAATCGTAATCAGGAGGTTGGGGCGTAGTATAGAGGAGATGGTGGTATAATTTACCCATACCACGGATGACGTTTCCAAAATTTGAAGGTGGGCCCAGGATTTTGATTGACAAGTGTGTTGATTATTTCACACTCTACCAAGTTCCATAGTCAGTGTGGGTTGTGTCAGCCTCATTGAATATGGAGGGAATGCATCATAGTGGTTTTAGATTTTTAAAATTCAATACGACCTCAGATCGTGGGAGGAGTTTTGTGAGGCGGTGATGTTGAAGTTTGGGGCCGAGGAGTACTCTCAGGCTATGCAAACCTTGCTGGAAGTGAGGCAGTCGGGATCTATTGAGGAGTATAAGAAGGTGTTTGACGAAGCAAGGTATGCTACATCAGTACACAACCATGATCTGGATGAAACACTCTATGTGGCTCACTTCATTAAGGGGCTGAAGCAAGAGTTGCAGGGACCAGTGCGGTCTCATTTACCTGCATCAGTAGAGCGTGTGGCATTGTTGGCATGAATTCAGTAGGGTATCTTGGATAAACAGAGACATAAGACATTGAAGACAGTAAGCTAGGGTCAGTTTGGTAATGTTGTGTCCAAACCTGATAGTAGGGGATCTTCCTCTCTGCCTGATATGTCCAAGGAGAGATTGGTGAAGGAATATAGTTGACAAAACGGGTTGTGTTACACATGTGGTGATAAGTTTGAACCAGGCCACCAAGCTCGATGCCCTAAGAAAGTGCAAATGCAGTTAAATGCCTTAACTACAGACGACCTGGGAATGACACTGTTAGAACAAGTGTTGACATAGATTGAGTAGGAGGAAAAAGGGGAGGATGAGAGTTATTTGTTGTCATTGAATGCTATTAGTGGTACCACAAATTAGGAGTGTATGACAGTCCAAGCTTTGCTTAAGTATCAAGTGATGCTAGTGTTGGTAGACTCGGGAAGTTCCACTAGTTTTGTTAATAAACAGTTGGTGGATAGGATGGGATTGAAGGTGCAACCATGTGTTCCTGCTAAGGTGAAGGTGGCAAATGGGGAGATCCTGATTAGTGACCCCATGGTGAAATCCCTAGAATGGTGGGCAAATGGTCACACATACTAGAGTGATATGAGGGTGCTGAGGTTGGAATCCTATGATGCCATTTTGGGGTACGACTGTTAAGGCATCATAGTCCATGAATTGTGACTAGGAAGGCAAGATCATGAGTTTTGTGGATAGAGGGATGAAGGTTTAGCTGGTGGGGAACACTGAACAATAGAAGGCAGTAGCGGAGGTTTCTACTTTACAAGTGGAGAAGAGGTTATGGGGGAATGATATCTGGGTTTTTGCCTTGTTGGAGGAAGTTACTGAAGATAACACAAAGGAGGTCAATAGGGAACTACAAGGGCTATTGGGGGAGTTTAGAGACATTTTTGCTACACCAACTGAATTGCCTCCATCTCGACCGTTTAACCATCACATCCCTTTGCTCCCAGGATCCATACCAGTCAATTGTAGACCCTACAAATATTCTCCTCATCATAAGACTAAGATCAAGAAGCAGGTGTCTGAACTATTGAGGACATGCTTGATCACTCCAAGCGTGAGCCCTTTTGCTTCCCTGGTCCTCTTAGTGCAAAAGAAGGATGGCACCTAGCGATTCTATGTCGATTACAAGAAATTAAATGACATGACCATTGAGAACCGATTCCCTATGCCAGTGGTCGAGGAGATTTTAGATGAGCTCATGGGCACACATTTTTTCTAGTTTGGATATGACATCAGAGTATCATCAAGTGTGGATGGGAGCCTCAGAAGAGTTCAAAACTGCGTTTAAGACCCACTAGGGTCATTACCAGTTTAGGGTCATTCCTTTGGGCTTACCAGCGCTCCGGCCACCTTTCAGTGTGCGATGAACTTGGTGTTAGCTCCTTTTGTTTGGAAGTTTGTTATGGTATTTATAGATGACATTCTGGTCTATAGTTCAACCTGGCAGTCTCATTTGGAGGACTTGAGGCTGGTGTTTACTACCTTAAGAGATCACAAATTCTATCTCAAGGAGAGGAAATATGTGTTTGGAAAGAAGGAGTTGACTTACTTAGGTCATATCATCTCAGGGAAAGGTGTTGCTACTGACCCACAAAAAATGATGGCAATGGTCCATCAGCCGAGACTAGGAAATGTCACTGACCTCAGGTGGTTCCTAGGTCTGATAGGGTACTACATGCGTTTTGTGCAGGGTTATGGAGTTATTGCTCGGCCACTGACAAAGCTATTACAGAAAGGGGCTTTCCATTGGACAGGTGAGGCTAAAACTGCTTTTCAACATCTGAAGCAGGCTATGGTAACTACCCTGGTACTCACCTTACCAGATTTTCACCTGTCATTTGCTGTCGAAACTGATGCATGTGACGATGGAGTGGGGACCGTGTTGATTCTACAAGGTCAACCTATAGCTTACTTGAGTAAAGCATTAGGAGCCAAAATCAGAAGTTGTCTATATACGAAAAAGACTGTATTGCACTGATCATGGCTATGGATTGTTGGCTCCATTATCTTCAATGGGGTGAGTTTGAAATTCGGACAGATCATAAAGCTCTTAGTTTCTTGGACAATCAAGATCTCCACTCGGAGTTACAATGTAAAGCTATGGCAAAGTTAATGGGAGTGTAATTTAAGGTTGTTTATAAACAAGGTAGAGAAAACAAAGTGGCAGATGCACTCTCTCGTGTGGGTTATGCAATGACATTGCAGTGGTAAGTGAGGTTCAACCGATCTGGATTCAGGAAGTCATGAACTCTTATGTGACTGATACCGTTGCTCAATCCCTATCGGTTCGGTTATGTATCCACAACCCTAATGAACATGGCTATTCACTGTCTCAAGGGGTCATCAAGAAAGACAATTTGATTTGGGTGGGCCAAAATTTTGCTCTCCAAACCAAATTGGTGGCAACACTGCTTGATAGTGCAGTTGGAGGTCATTCGGGGGTGCACACTACTTATCATCAGCTGAAGAAATTGTTCTTGCAGAAGGGTATGAAAACTGATGTGGAGGATTTTGTCAAGCAGTGCCAAACCTATCAAAGAGCAAAAGGGGAAAGAGTGCATCCGACTGGGTTATTGCAGCCACTTCCAGTTCCCCAAGGAGCATGGCAAGACATTGCAATGGATTTCATCGAGAAGTTATCCAAGTTCAAAGGCTTCGATACAATTCTCATTGTGGTTGATCGTTTCTCGAAGTATGCCCATTTTATAGCACTGAAACACCCCTTCACTATTGCACATGTGGGCCATGTTCTCTTGGATCAAGTGGTCCGATTGCATGGTCTTCTGAAATCTATAGTCAAAGACAGGGATAAGGTCTTTGCCAGCACTTTCTGGACTCTTGGCGACTAAATTGAATCTCAGTATGGCACACCATCCACAAACCGATGGCCAAAGTGAGCATGTTAACCAATGTGTGGAGATGTACCTAAGGTGTGTGGTGCACACTCAACCTACAAAGTGGAAAGCTTGGCTGCCTCTTGCCGAATTTTGGTATAATACTTCTTACCACTCCTCTTTAGCTTGCTCTCCTTTTAAGGTGTTATACGTGTATGACCCTCCTTTTGTAGCTACACGACAAATTCCATATGATGTTGAAGTTAATGTGGCACAACTTCTAGCTGAATGGGCTTAGTTTAATGAGATGTTGAGGGAGCAGTTGGCAGTAGCTCAGAACCAGATGAAGTTGAAGGCAGACCATTTTAGAACTGAACGCCAATTCCAAGTCGGAGCGTGTGGGTGAAGTGGCTTATCGTTTGGAGTTGCTAGTGACTTCTCAGGTGCACCCCATATTTCATGTGTCACAACTGAAGCCATATACTCTAGATTACTCCCCTATCTTTTCCAATCTTCCTAGCTACTCAGATTTAAGCAGTCACAATGTCACGCCTTTGGAGATAATGGATCATAGGTTGGTGAATAAGGGCAACCAAGCTGTTCCACAGGTGTTGATCAGGTGGAGTCATATTCTAGCAGATGCGACAACCTAGGAAGATTATCATGTCCTTCATCAATGCTACCCGGATGCCCTTGCTTGGGGACAAGCAAGCTCTACAGGGGGCGATGTCACACCTAATGGTGCCATAGAAGAGGATGTAGAGGAGATGAGAGCGGCTTCAGAAGCTAGCGGAGCTAAAGCCTAAAGTCGAGTGGTGTCGAACAATGAACATGAGCGTGTGTTCGGTGTCGTGGACCCAGTTGGGCTATAAGTGGCATGTGTGGGTGTGTTGAGGAGTTTGGGCCAGCCTAGTAAGGGTGATATATATGCTAGTAACCGACTTGAAGAAGGGATTAAGAAAATAATAGAGAACTCACGACATATCGTCGTGTTGCCAATCCATGGCGGCAAACGCGTGCTCACGTTGCGGCGAGCTCCCTCGCTGGTGGCTAAGGGCCATTACAAAATAGTTTTATGACAAATCTCAAATTCAACAGTAAAGCCGATGATCTTAGATCTATTTTTTATTAATAGAGCTATTTCAAATGTAAACATATTTTATGCTCATCAAACCCGTGTTCATATTTGCACTTTAAATCTGGTGCATTCGTGAGCAATTCAACATTAATGTTGGAGGGGGTAAATAAAAAATTACTATCAAAACTGAGACGGAAAGGTAGTAAGTGAAAAATTACCGATCACCATCGAATTACTCACATACCTACTAGATTTTAATTGCTCATATGAACAGTCTAATATGAGTACAAATTACGTTCCATTTCAAATATGAGAACACTAGGTGAGTGCCCGTGCGTTGCAACGGAACCGTATAATAACACGATAACAATATATATTATAGATATGTGCCCGTGCGTTGCGACGAAAGTAAAAGATTTGTATGAAACATTGATACGGAACGACAAACATCACTGTAATATGCAAAATACGTGTGGAAAACATTATCAATATCACACAAATTATTTCTAAAAAGTTAATTTAGAATTTTTAATTACAGACAAATGTATCGACAACTGTACACTAATCAACTAATCCTTTTTAGCGATATCGATAAGTCTCTGTTGTATGTTTGCAGGGATGGCATATCGACACGAATTGTCCTCATAACTTAACAGATCAATCACAAAGTTCCTTCGAAGAATCTTTGCATCCTACAGACAAAGATATAAGAGAACAAAACATATTACCATGTAAAACGAGATAGCTGGAATGTATGTTTTGAACATAAAACGAACGTACTACACTCACCCCAACAAATTTCAGTCGTCTGTCATTCCCCCACATGGCCATAGCTTGTAGAACGAGGTAGCTGGTATTAAACCTATAGAATAATGTTTAGGCAACTATATTTTATACAATGATTATCATAGAAAAAATTTAAACTGCTGAGAAGGTGGTACGAAGAAAATACCCTCTTAAGTCAATTGGAACACCAGTCTGAATTGTATGTTCCCACTTAAAGATATCCTCCGCCCATCTAGAACGTTTCTTGCTGTAAGCAATCTTATATTTTTTTGAGGCCATGATAATCGCTTCCGCGAACCTCTTGTATGGTATGTGTTTACACCAATCTTGAGTCGGTGTAAAGTCGATAAAAGTCACATGCTTTTTAACATGATCTATTACGAAAAGGGCGTGACATCCATTGAATTTCCATGGCATAAGAACCTGCAAAATATCAGTCATTAGGATCCTACAACAGAAGTGTCCTTTATAAATACATTCGAAATGAACACATACTTACATATCTACAACCCGCGATATAATAATTCATTGATGGCTAACAATCGAGTGTTTTGGCTAACTCTTCTGTTGTAGGATCTTGATGGTACTTTGGAAGTTTACCAAAACCAACCATTCTCTGACAGTATATATACATGTCCACATGAGGATTAGATGTAGATACTATATATTAATACATTAATGATTGGAAACAAACTTACCCAAAAATGCATGTCCATATAATGCTTTCTATTATTTATGATTTCTTCTTTCGGCCTACGTGACTCTTTATTGGCAAGCAGTCGAACAGCCATGTCAAAACATCTTAGAATCATATCTTGATTTATCGTTAATATGTTTTGCAGGTCTTTGACAGATATTTCTGTCTTAAAAGGATTGAAACTTCGCACCCATGTCATCCTGTAATGTAGCATGATGAAAGTCTATATCAAGAATCTAAGTAGTTGATATACATAAAATAAATAAATCAATGAGCACTTACTCTAGTGTCGTATCGTCTTCTATTGCCATGATATAATCACATAAAACATCTATTGAATCGGCTTTGGTACTGGCATGTCCTTTGTGAAAAGACCAACCATTAAAAAGTCATTGGTGCACCCATCGGTAGAGACTTTTACAGGAGCTCTTTTATCCCAATCATCAACAAACCACCTTTGCAAGTCTGCTTGAGTAATAGGGACTTCCTCATCTTCATACACTACTTCGCTATCATCAAGCACGTGGAGTAGTTTCCTCTTATTAGAATCTGTTGGGTTTTCTAATATCTCAACATCAGATGGGCTTCCAGAGTCAACTTCTTTTTCATTTTTGTATAACAGACACCCCCTTCTCTTATTCAGGTCTAAAGATAGTAATATAGCAACCATTTTTTCCTAAAGTGTGGCATGTCATCCTACAAATAAGAAACAATTATTTAGCATTATATATGTAACACTGACTGTAGATGTGCATATATGTCATAATAGTAATAATATACATGGGTAAAACTGTCAGACAGTTCATCCCCTATCCAGTATTCGATATAGTTCAAAAGAAAGAGGCCACATGAAGAGCTACAATATACATTAATATCAACACAAAGATTAGTATGAATGAAGAAATTGGTAAAGAAGATTTTAGGGCGTACCTATCTATCTGCTTTGCATATCCCATGTCTATTTCTCTGAGCGGCCAAGAAGCAACTTGGAGGTCTGGCCACGTGTGGTCTTTTAACTCCTTACATTGAGATATCATATCAATTTGGCTTTGCAGTCCTTTAATCTTTATATATTGTAAAACAAAATTAGAGATTGGGATAAGTTAATATTGAATTCATAATTGTTTAGTTTGTGCATACTCACAGAGTCAATGAGGTCTTTGCGGTCTTGTGAATTACCAAGTGAATCGAGCACTTGTATCTCCATATTTCTTGCATGGATAACGACAAGATACCAGTGCGTCTCTCGGATGTTTATTGGAATAAACACCTACAAAACAGTTATAAATACTTGCATAAGAATAAATTACATATAAACACTAACTGTTCAGATTGCAAACTCATATGTACCATGTCATGGTCTAGGTAAAGTAACACCCTTCGTTCAGCGCTACATATTTGTGTCATGTCTTTAATTGGATATAACTCCTGTGTTTTAATTTCAACATCACCATCTCGCTTCAGGAAATTGAACTGGAAAGCATTTTCTATGTGAAGGCGACCTCCAGATCGGCACTTTAGATGCTTTTGAGCTTTTATCAAATTTATGTAACAGTCTATAACCTGCAGGTGTGTAAGTTGTGGTTAAAAATACTAGGATGAGTAAAAAACTTATACATAACAATGTCGCCAAATATAAAAACTAAGCATGGATTACCTCGTCACCTAAATATGCGTTCGGCTGAAATAAACACTCCATCCACTTCCTTTCAACAAAGGCGTCATCAATAAGCACGACTTATACCCTTGGTTCACAAGGGATTTCCTGAATAAAATCGATGAGGGCAAGATCACCTTGCGTGCAAATATAGTCTAGGAGCAACCAGTCATGAGATAAAACTAAAATTAGTTATTACACAAAATACAAATTGATCCATACAGAACTATGAAAATTATAATACCTTCTCGAACTATTGCGGTTGCCACCGATTTTTTTGGCTTGTTATGAGACAAGCCTACAAATAGAGATTCCATTCTCGTGGGACAAAAACCTACATTCATAAGGTATAATATAGGTCAGTGCCAGTGCTTCGCCATGCATAACAAATTGTTAGATGCATAAAAATTAATATTGCTAATGTCACAAATGATCCAAAACTCAACAATACTTTAAGACAGTATGCATGTAGTAAGAAGGTTGATGACTATCAAAAATTGTGCGGCTCTAATAAAAACAATTGTAGCATGCAAACATGACTTGATAATACACCAGACCAATCAAACAGAATACGAACATCATCCTATTAGTTTGTTAGCTAAACATGCAACTCTTACCATGGGTCTAGTTTGTTAGGACCTCCTTGTAGACGATGTTCTTGGTATATGTCCCACAATCTACGATGGGGTTTTTCTTTACACCCTTCCTTGACTTTTTCCTCCCATCGATGGCTGGGATGACAAGAATCTTTATGTTCGATCAGGCTGTCGCTCTAGATAGAGCAACATATAGTTGGCCATGAGAGAACACTGGTTCAGGCAAGTATACACCAACATTGGGAATTGTCTGACCCTGTGCTTTGTTAACCGTCATTGCAAAGCTAAGCCGTACAGGAAACTGGTTTCTTTTGAACTGGAAAGGGAACATCTCGTCATCGGTAGGAAAATCCATTTTCCAACGTGTTGACCCAGTACAATATCTGTGTCAATGCTATTTCTTTGGAATCCACGAACGACCAGCCTGGTGCCATTGCAAAGTCCATTTACGAGGTCTATATTTTGGAGCAATATAACAGGACATCCAATCTTGAGCTTCAAAACATGAGGTGGCAGCCCATTAGGCGTCAATGTGTTTAGGAACTCAGGTGGGTAGTAGTTATGGGGATCATCCATGGCGCTATCGAAACTATGGTACACCATATGCTCCCCTTGAAAACGATCAATCATCTTAACATTTATCATATCCACCAAGTCGTTCCGTGTTGACAGTATCGCCCTTGAAGTGATGTAGGTGGAATCCGACATATTTTCGTTGAGATTTGGGAAAGCGAAGTCTATTAGGTTGTCAAGATCGTTGTCACTCCCATTGTAAGGCACACACACATCGTCAGGAAGACGAATGTCATCGTCACTATTTGTGTCCTCAGTTCCACCGCCTACGCACAGTAAAAACTCCGCAAACCAAGGGACGTTTTTTGCTCTCATGTTGCTAACAAGCTTTAAGTGGGACATGGAATCCCATAGGTAAGACATCCGTAGCGAAGACGCGACCACTTGAGCCCTTGACCCTTTACGAACAACAGGCAAGACCTATCTGAAATCTCCACCGAAGACAATGGTTTTACCACCAAATGGCAGTGCGGGGCGACCCATTATATCGCGCATGCTATTGTCCAGTGCCTCCATGGCTTGTCTCTTAGTCATAGAAGCCTCGTCCCAGATAATGAGAGATGCTTTCCGTAGCAACTCTACTGTTCCACTCTGCTTCGTGAAGCTACATACAACGCCATCGTCAATAGTGAGTGGTATCTTGAAGCGTGAATGGGAGGTTCTTCCTCCAGGCATTATGGAAGCCGCAATGCCAGATGTAGTTGTTGCCACTGCAACCTTGCCCTGGTTGCGTAGCGTTGCGAGCAGCATCTGTATAGATAAGTCTTCTCGATGCCACCAGGTCCATCCACAAAGAACAATCTGCCCTGATCGGTGTCAACAGCAGACATAATCTTATCATAGGTGACCCTCTGTTCCTCGTTAAGAGAGTCTTTAAGAGCCACATCTCCCATTATCGGTTCGATACTTTCCTCCTCGTAAACCTCCCTAGCAGTACCAATAGCATCGTCATATGCGTCGATGATAGGAGGTAGAGGGAATGTCTTTATGTCCTTTCCCATTGACTGCAGCATGTTACTAATGTCAATCAATACCATCTGCTCAACATGAGTTTTGTTCTGACTCTTGTGTTGACAGTCCTCAGACATAGAATCTTTGTGTTTCTACTAGAGTACAGCCACATCGCTTGGCTCACAGTACACCAGTATTGTGGCAAAAAGCCGTCTCAGCGACGATGGCATCTGGAAAAGAGCACATTCAGTGAGACACTCATCCAGTGTGTTGTCCGACTCAAGAAGTCCCCTTCTCTCTGCTGCCTCATGAAAAGTCGGTAGGGTAACACCATCAACTGTCCTTAGATCCACATAGGAGGCGGCGCCAGTCACGTGGTTTAGGAGAACACGAAGATAGTAGCGCTCCCCCTCGGCCGGATGAGCAGAGACTATTCTACTGACTTGTCCACCTGTATCTCGTTTCCTACGTTGTCATACTTTGCCCTTACCACTCTGCCAAGTGTACCACTCAGGGAAATCATGATATAGGATGCCACAAGCCTCATCATGTAGCCTATTCGCCTCAAAATATGATGTGAGCATCGACCTATCAACACCTGGACGGTTGACGACTCGCTCGACCATTTGCCGCTCGTGAAACGCCACCATGTGCATGTTTGGAAGATGGAGTTGCAGCTGCATCACAGGTGGAGATATCTGACTAAGCTCAAAGCCGTATATCCTCCACAAGGCTTCTGGAGGAGTCACCCACCTTGCATCTCTATACTGCTTGATCTCATCAACATCATCATCTGCCTTGCTCGCATCTCTCATAACAACAGACACATAATCATGGCCTTTGTATATGTACTTGAACGGGTATTTAATAGCCTTGATGCTCCACATGCTTCAACATTGATGTGACAGTTGAAGAGACGAAGGAGGTATGGGTTATAAGGGACAACCCATCTATTGTCCAGTTCGCACCCTTGGACCTTTTCTTCACGGTCATCGTCACGACGTCTGTAAATAGGGTACGAATCCTTCCCTTGCAAGGTTGTGTCACTGAGAGGCCGAGGGTAATGATTCTTGCACGATTTACGACCCTTAGTGCATGGGCAGTTAGGGTTTAGCAACCCACATGGGCCATGCATCATATGCTTGATAACCATCTTTCGTAGTTCAAGGTACTTGTTGCTTGGGATCTTGGCTGAGATCAAAAGGTCGTACTGCTCAGGACATGTGAGCTTGTACTTCCTCTGCATTATTAGTAGAAAATGGGCATGCGGCAAATCCCGCTTCTGAAACTCCACGACATAGACGTAGGCTCGGACCTTACCAAGAATATCCTGTTTAGTCAGCCTATGCTTTAACTCTTGTAGCTTCGCATGAAAGACACGCACTACAAGATCTGGACGATCTTGCGATGTCTGCCCAGGTAGAAGCTCCCTCCTTATCTCATCCCAGTTAGGGTTACATGTCATGGTAAGAAATATGTCTAGTTTACCAAACTTCTGCACCAGAGCCATAGCATCCATATACCGACGTCTCATGTCACGAGGACCGCCAATAAACGACGTCGACAACACAGTTTGCTTGCCAACCTTCTCTGCTCTAATATCTCCATCTAGCATGCTATCCACCAAGCCCTGGTATAGGTCTGCCCTTAACCGATCCTGATTCCTGCGTATGTAATCTAAACGAGAGCTCTCAATCTTTATATACGTGTCGACCGTGAACTGCTAGAAAAGCCGCTTTCCATGAAGTATTGGATTGAATACCCCGGGGTGAATCTGGAATTTGTAGCAGTAGTAGTCACGTATAGACACACATAAATGGCTAGGAGATTATGCATACGCAAGGATTATAAAGTGAGTGATGCTGAAAAGATAGTTAATAATGCGCAAATATATCAAATTATAAAGAAACAACTAACCCGCATCTTCATCATTTGCATTACTTGCCCTATGTGTCGCACGGTATGCATCCACTTCGTCCATGGATACTCCAACCTTTGGGATATTTGCATGCCATCCAAGTTCACCTCTTGGGAAGAACAATGGATATGATAGTGCATCGTAGCATCCATGGTATGAGGGGATGCAGTGTCTTGAACTATCCTTCCCATGGAGCATAACACTCTTGCTGAACTGGCCTCGCCCTTCGCTCCCTTCGATCTAGACAGCGGCCACCTCAGAAGTGAGAGGTGTGTTATATGTCTTCTGGTTCAACGTCTGGTCTAGGTTCAACGCGATATGATAGTCATCAAGGTTCTCAACGTGGCCCATGGTCCTAAGGTGCTCGGAGTACGGGTTTCCACGTAGTATGTCGACTATCTGTCAAATAACCTCTTTGTCTTTCTGTTGATGCTCTTCGCGACACTTACTGTACCGATGCTCGAGAGTGGGATCATCATCATAAAAGTAAAGCTCAAGGTGTTATGCTCTGCCCCACCCTCCCTACCAAATGACTTGATATTGTGGTACATCATGCCCTGTGCTCGGAACGTGTTTATACCAGAATCCCTTACATTAGTTGTCATACTATCGAGGCAACAGTATAGGGAAGTGAAAGAAAAATGGCCATTAAAAAACCTAATGTTATCACGAAAATGCTTAGCATCAGAGTCTGCACTATCCCACAACATCTTGAGTTGGGTAGGGGTCTCCAGTGGGGCTAGCTCAACCTTCCCACCACGACAACAAAAACCAGGTGTCTCATACTCAAACTTCTTCGTGGTGCAATAACCGCAGTTGGGAACAGTCTTGAGCATATGTGTTTCTTCAGGGATGTTGCTATACACCTTGTCGCACGGGTCAGGAAAATCAGTGGCAGTCGATTCATCTTGACTACCATCGATCTCTATATCCTCATCGGTATCCTCATCTGATATTTTTTTGGAAACAATGAATAATACATATGTATTTATATAAGCATTGGTATCATAAAAAGATTGAAATTAGTACATTGCCCAGCGAATAGGTATCCCTCGTTCTCATCAGCATTGTCTTCAAATACGACATCGTCATCGTCATCAACTGGAGGGTGAAAATACAAGCCACATAAAATATCTAGGCATTCAGGATAAAAGGGGGGGGGGAAATATGTAACCTGAATAAAGATTCTTAACAATTACCATTGGAAATGACCCTTGGCTTCGACTGGGTATGATCCACCCCACTTCCTTGTTCGGTCATACTTGCACTCTCATTTGTTGCCACGATAGCACCATGGCATTGAATCCTACATTGTACTGATGGAAACACACGTTTAGTCGAACTATACGCTATCGTCGTCATGTTGCATCAATTTAAGATAGGATAGTAATCATTGTTTTCAAGTCATCCGATCAATCGAGATTGGTCACGATTAATCGTCCAAGTCGGTCAGCCAAAATGACCGACAACTCGGTCGATTTGAAAAAATGATAGTAATTACCATTGTTGTTGATCTTTGCAGACATATGGGGTTGTGTCCAATCATCCCCTTCCTCAGCGTCACTAATAGTATCCTCAGTCGCAATAGCCATGTTCCTTGAAATGGATGCTTCAAATTGCCGGTTTTGACGGGCTAAGATAGCTTGTCTTTCACCACGTGGCACATGTTGTTTACGTCTTAGTGGTCTAGTAGACATACGCAGTGAATCGGCATCCTCAGTCTGTGTTGAAGCTGGCAGGAACGGGTTACTGGCGATATCAGGGATAACCTAGTCACAGGGGGTAACTGCGGATCCATCAGGTTCAATTACATCTGTTGTAGGGTGTACAACCTCAGGGGTATATGTTGGGGACTCCATGGCGATGGACTCCTGACTCAATGTGTCAGCCAACAGTGCTCTACGTTTTCTTATGTACTCTATCTTTGACCCTTTCCGCTTTGGTGTATTATTATACAACATAAGGCGTTCACGCCTAAACTCCCTCTCGGCGGGAGTTAAGTTTTTGTATCGCTCTCTAAAGTAGGCGGCCCTTCCCAAATTATGGTTAGGCGTGTTACCAACAGTTTCATGCACACCGCCTGGAATAAGGCATGTATACGTTAAACCGACTGAAATCAGCTGTTTTGCAAAATTAGTTGAGTGAACAGTCATGTACCTGGTGTCAGAAGGTCTCTCGTTGTGAAAACATCGTCTGCCTTGAATGTCTCATTCCTATGCAACTAATTGCTATCGTCATCTTGATTCACATTTACTTTTTCGTCTCCATCTAAAAACCAATAAACACATTACTTTCTAAGTGTTTATTTTTTCGTCTCCATCATGCTACAAATCTGTATTATAAAATGATGGGTGAAAAAAAATTGTGGTCGGTATACCCGCAATACCTTGTGTTGCAAAGTTTGTGAAATCAATTGTGCTACAGCCATATGAAAGTCTAACTGTGAAACACAATGAAAACCAAAAATAAGATTAATAGACATTCACTAATCCACAAGAGGATCTATTAAAATAATTGTTACAATGATCATATACCTAAACCAAGATGGACATCTCCACTTATTTCAAAGTTAACCGTCTCACATGTCTTCATATTAATGTCTTCTTTGTATATCACCCAAATACAAAAGAATACACGTCAACTTTGTATAAGGTACATGTAGGTATATAATAACAATTAGGCATTTAACTTTTTCATCACCTCTAGATGCCTCTGGCTGTATAGGAGGTCCTTTATTTCGTTGGCTTACTTCACGACATTTTCTACTTTTCTCGTTTTTTGTTCAACGATCATCGCGGCATATCTTTCTCTTTCCCTTTGCCTCTTACGTTCCTTAGCATCGACATTTGGACCAAGCAATTTCGATCCATTTTCATCAGCTACAATATAACCTTGTGTATTAGTGTTCCCCTACATACTACGTTTCAAACGTTAATCTACACGCGTGTAATAACCTTTACCTATAGTAATGGTGTTTGAGATGTTTGCCAATGGTGTGTGACCATCATTATGTTCCATCTGATCTGTTTCTGTTGGTTCTCTGTTCTCCATAAAGAAACCCTATCATGGACAGTGGAATGGCTTAGTTAAGTTTTCACACAGTACTTGAGTAAGGGTTGATTTGGTGATCAGGGATCCTGAGGGGATCCATGGAGAGGAATTCCGCTTGCTATTCAAACAACAAGGAGATTCCACACCCATGTATCTGAATAGCATGGAGATTCCTCACCCAAGGAGCTCCCCAAATAGTAGTTTTATCTGGATAAAGGATATGGCAACTTTGTTAGATCTTGCAGATGTTGAGAAAGCACGTGCAGTAGCTGAGAGGTCTATCTACTGCCCAAAACATTTGTTTTTATATTTTAATATCAAAAAGATCTTTGGTGAGAAGTTGTTTTCTATCATCTTAATAGTGTTGATAGATGTGATTTGGTTTTGTGTTGGTTTTATTTTCGAAGGATGTAGAATTTACTTGTTGAAACATTCTTTCAAAATTTTCCTTTTGTTCTGTCAATTCAAATGATACGTGTTTGTCTTTTTATGTTAGTTTATTTAAACTTTTTTGGATGCATCACTCTATCATCATCTTCTACAACTGTTTCTCCTGTCTTTAGGGCTTTAAAAACAATAATCCCCAGAGAAGAAGAAGAGAAACTAAATGTTTGGGTGGCATATTTCAATCTAGAAAATGAATACGGTAGTCTAAGGGAGGTAAGGTTGAATAATTTTGTATTTTGGGTTGTTGTGCTGTACTTGGATATACTGAGACACTTGGTTGTGTACACTACAGGATGTTGTGACAAAGGTATTCCAAAGAGCCTTGCAATATTGTGATCCCAAAAAGCTGCACTTGGCTCTTCTTGCTATGTACGAGAGGACCGAACAGTATGAGCTTGCAGATGAACTTCTAGACAGAATGGCCAAAAGGTTCAAAACTTCATGCAAGGTTAGTTTGTAATATTTTTCGAGTTGAAACCATAAGGTTATGCCACGTTCAGTTTGTCCTATTTGTATCTGCAGATCCTATTTGTGACTTATATAATGTAACTTCAGATATGGTTATGCCGCATTCAGTTTGCTCTCAAGCAAGGCAAGGATGTTGAGTACATCAAAGCCATTGTAAACCGTGCGCTTCTAAGTTTGCCACACAGAAAGCGCATAAAATTCCTCTCACAAACTGCTATTCTAGAATTCAAATGTGGGGTGCCTGAAGAAGGAAGATCTAGATTTGAACTAATATTGCGGGAGTACCCAAAAAGAACATACCTTTGGAGTGTTTATCTAGACCAAGTAAGGAGCATTAAGTTCATCATATGTAAAATGGAATTAGTACTTTTTATGCTTTAAAATCATGCATGTTTGTTGACATACATATACATTGACGTTTGGTGTAGGAAATCCGCCTTGGTGACGTAGAAGTTATATGGGCATTGTTTGAGAGGGTGACTTGTCTGACCCTACCTCCAAAAAAGATGCAGGTATGGTTCCTTTCCAATTGAGCATTTTGCCTCCTTATATATATTGTGATAACAAACACGTGCATAAACTCCACTCAGTAAAGCTGTCCTCTGCTTTCACTTCCTGTGTGTACTTGATTTTCATTTGAATGGAATATTACCTGTTTTGCTTTATGATACATATATTTGCTAAAACTCAACCTTGAAATGGGAGTTGGCTTACTTAGTTGGGTTTCTATCATGAGATGTAGCACCCTTGTTCCTTTTACTGTTACATTGACAGGATTGCTTGAATTAGTGTTGGATTGGTTGTTACTTGTTGCACTATGGTTTATGCTTCTCTATGTTTTTCTAGTAAAAAAATTATAACTAAGATGACACTTGTTCTTTGGGACTTGATCTTTATGTTGAATGCTGTGTGCTTCACCGTCGCAGTTCTTGTTCAAGAAGTATCTTAATTTTGAGAAGTCACTGGGTAAAGACAACAAAAGAATTCAGCTTGTGCAACAGAAGGCAATCGAATATGTTCAGAGTTCACTGCTGTCACAAGACAACTCTTGAACTACATGGAGACTTAATAAGCCCACAAACAATCATTAGTAAATGTCAGTCGTACTGTAGAAGTGATCTCTTTGATGACATTATTGTGAAAAGGTCAATGTAAAATGTGGGCTATTCAAAATTTTGTTTGAAACCGTTATATAATATAGTTCACCAGCTTATAGTTGGCTTGGAGGATCCCAGGGCAGCTCCTCTGGACTTATTGTCAAGAAAACAATGAAGGTCGATATCCCAGTAGACAAATATCCAACAGTAAGTGTGCTATTTCATTTCACAAAATGATATACGCTTGAATTGCTACATCCTCATCTTGTGTTTGTGTCTTTTCTCCTAGTTCAATTTCGTTGGCCGCATCCTTGGTCTAAGAGGAAATTCCTTGAAGCGGGTGGAGGCAAATACAGACTGCCGTGTGCTAATAAGAGGTCGTGGCAGCATCAAAGATCCAGCACGGGTAAACATTCAGAATAGTGCCTCTTAATCTTATGGATTTGGTAGTTAGATGTACTCAGAAATTTGGAGAAGTGGAGTTTATGTATGAAGTATGAACTACTTATGAACTTATATGGACTTGATTCATCATGTATGACGAGTCATTAAAAGCCAGATCAACCCTGGTAGCATCTGGTGTTGGGGGTATGCTTCGTAGCCGAAGATCCTAAAGAAATAAACACCTTCGGCAGATCCTCTCCAAAGCAGCGCCGAAGCTATCAACTATAAAGCTTCGGTACAGTGACATGTCTTAAGACGAAGGGGTGAACCGACTTAAAGATGAAATGACTTAAAGACCCATGATATTCTGTGTCATTATTATAGTTCATTGTAAAGGGCATAAATGTAATTATATACAGGCTGTGAACTGTGCCTATAAATAGGTGAACAGTACCCCCGTACTGTTCACGGGCTCTCCTGTAATCACGCATTGGACATTTGTTTTTGCATCACGCTGGTATTTTTGCTTTTCTTCGAGTCGAAGGTACATTTGTAATTTGTTATCATTTCTACAATAATGAAATAGAAATGAGCTAATAATGATAATCATATGTTCAAATTATTTTATATATTTTTTACCCTTCTTCATTATTTGTTGTGTTTATGAAGGTATAACCTTCATAACCTTCATCCGAAATCCATTATATCCCGAGGGAAATAATGCTTCGAAGGACGGAGGACCTTAATATTTAACAATTTCTGTGTTGCCTTGTTCTTGATTCATAGCATTTGAGAACAAGCCCCCAACATTGGCGCCCACCTCCGGTGAACTCACTTCCACTTTTTTGAGCCGATGGCTTCGATCAAGAATCAAGCTGGAGCTGCTTCGGCCCCGAAGCTGGTTCTCCCGATAACAGACGGTTCATGCTCAGAGCCGGCCAACAAGAAACAGAAGGAGGAGGCACAGAGAAGAGTACAACATGTAGGGGTACAAGGACCCTTCATCAAATCAAGATGGTCTCACATCCCAATTACCTTTTCTCAAGAGGATCTTCAGCTCAAGGATTACCCACACAATGATGCTATGGTTATCTCTTGTGTAATCAAAGGATTTCTGGTCCATAATGTTTTGGTTGATACAGGCAGTGCAGCAGATATCATATTTGCTAAGGCCTTCAGACAAATGCAAGAGCCCGAAGACAAGATTCATGATGCTACACACCCTCTTTGTGGCTTCGGAGGGCGACAGATTGAAGCGCTTGGTAAGATTACCATGCCAGTGACCTTCGGATTCATCAACAACACAAGGACTGAGCAAATTGTGTTTGACATTGTTGACATGGAGTATCCTTACAATGCTATCATTGGTCGCGAGACACTCAATGCTTTCGAAGCAATTCTTCATCCAGCATATCTTTGCATGAAGATACCTTCGGATCAGGGACCTATTGCTATTCATGGGAGTCAGGAAGCCGCCAGAAAGGCCGAGGGGATTTGAACTGATTCAAAGGCAACCCACAACATAGATGAAGCCAAAGCTTGTGAGCAGTACAAGCATAGAAGGGAGAAGGCTGCTTCGGCGGATCAGCCGAAACCCATGCTTTTATGCAAAGATATCGCAGAGCAGAAGGTGCTGCTGGGATCTCAATTGTCTGAGGAACAAGAGAAAACCTTGATAAGATTCTTGTTCAACAACAAAGATGTCTTTGCATGGTCGGCTAATGATCTTTGCGGAGTTAACAGGGATGTTATTGAACATTCACTCAATGTTGATCCATCCTTCAGACCCAGAAAGCAAAGGCTTCGAAAGATGTCTGATGACAAGGCCGAAGGTGCTCGGAATGAAGTGAAAAGACTTCTCAGTGCCGGAGTTATCAGAGAAGTAAAATACCAGAATGGCTGGCTAACACTGTTATGGTAAAAAAGGCCAATGGTAAATGGAGGATGTGTATCGATTTTACTGATCTCAACAAGGCCTGTCCGAAGGATGAGTTTCCATTGCCAAGGATAGATTCCCTAGTTGATGCAGCAGCTTCATCAGAGCTTATGAGTCTGCTGGATTGTTATTCAGGCTATCATCAAATTTGGATGAAGAAGGAAGATGAGCCGAAGACCAGCTTCATAACCCCTAGTGGAACATATTGTTACCTCCGGATGCCTGAGGGGCTCAAGAATGCTGGAGGAAGCTTCAGCAGAATGACAGCGAAGGTTCTTCAATCTCAGATAGGCAGAAATGTGCTAACTTATGTTGATGATATCATTGTAAAAAGCACGAAGCAAGAGAATCACATTACTGATCTGCAGGAAACCTTCGCTAATTTTAGACAGGCCGGTTTAAAGTTGAATCCAGAAAAATGTGTCTTCGGGGTGAAGAAAGGGAAATTTCTTGGCTGCCTAGTCTCAACAAAGGGGATTGAGGCTAATCCAAATAAAATCGAAGCTATCCTTCGAATGGAACCACCAAGTATAAAGAAGGGGGCTCAAAGATTGACAGGAAGACTGGCATCTCTCAACAGATTCATATCTAGATCAGCAGAGAGAAATTTACCATTTTTCGAAGTGCTGAAGTCAGCCGAAGTTTTTCAATGGGGACCGGTCCAGCAGAGAGCCTTCGAAGAGCTGAAGCAATATTTGATAGACCTAACAACACTAACTCCACCAACGCCAGGGGCTCCTCTGTTGTTATATGTGGCAGCCTCGCACTCAGCGGTAAGTGCGACACTTGTCCAAGAGAAGCTTGAAGGGCAAGTCAAGAAGCAAGCTCCAATATACTTTGTATCTGAAGTTCTTAGTTTATCAAAGAAAAATTATACAGAATTGGAGAAGGTGCTATATGCTGTTTTGATGGCTTCTAGAAAGCTTCGGCATTATTTCCAAGCATACAATATAATTGTCCCTTCTTCTCAACCATTGAAGGACATTATGAGAAATAGAGAAGCTACTGGAAGGATTGGAAAGTGGGCTGCAGAACTTAATGAATTCTGCATTGATTATGTACACAGATCTTCGATTCAGTCCCAGGCGTTAGCTGACTTCATTGCTGACTGGACGCCAGGGGCTCAGGTAGAAGAGGCAAATAAAGATGCCGAAGCATGGACAGTATTCTGCGAGGGTTCTTGGGGAACCTTCGGAGCAGGAGCAGCCACTGTGTTGGTCGCACCCTCCAAAGTTAAAACTTGCTACGCAGCAAGACTTGATTTTAGCTGCATAAATAACATTGCTGAGTACGAAGCTTTACTTCTAGGTCTTCAGAAGTTAAAGGCAATGGGAATCAGAAGGGCGGTTCTTAAAACTGATTCCCAGGTTATCTCTGGTCATATTGACAAGAGTTGTAAGGCAAGAGACCCGAAGCTTGAGAAGTATCTAGATACGGTCCGAAGGATTGAAGCTTCCTTTGAAGGGTTTTCTGTAAAAAATATTCCTCGAGGAGAAAATGAGCATGCTGATTTGCTAGCCAAGTCAGCAGCCTAGGGGCTGCCCTTACCTTCGGAAGTATTTTTTGAAACAATAAAAGTACCTTCGGTTGAACTTCTTGAAAGAGCGGTCCTCAATATATCTCCTGTTTATAGTGAAGACTGGAGAACTGAGATCATCTCCTATCTTAAGGGTAATTTCCTTTCAGATGACGAAGCTTATAACAAGAGAATAGAGGCAAGAGCTCGTCCATATGTAATAATAGAAGGGGAGCTGTACAAGCATGGGGTCTGCTCTCCGTTACTCAAATGTTTATCTAGAGCCGAAGGTATAGAATTGATGAAGGAAATACATGCAGGCCTGTGTGGATCTCACATTGGATCTAGGCCTTTGCTGGGAAAAGTTTTTCGCCAAGGATTTTATTGGCCAAAAGCAGCTTCGGATGCAGCGGAATTAGTCCAAAAGTGCGAAGGTTGTCAGAAATGTGCAAGAGATCAAAAACAACCTTCGTCTCTAACTCAGTTAATACAACCCACTTGGCCGTTGCAAAGGTGGGGCCTTGATTTGTTAGGTCCACTACCACCAGCACAAGGGAATTTAAGATATGTTGTAGTGGCAGTGGAATATTTTTCTAAATGGATTGAGGCAAAGCCTTTAGCCACAATAACTTCGGTTACTGTTCAAAAGTTTTTCTGGCAAAACATTGTCTGTCGCTTTGGAGTGCCGAAGGTTATCACTGTGGACAATGGAACGCAGTTTGATTCCGAAGTTTTCAAAGAATTTTGTGAACAAATTGGCACAAAAATCCATTTTGCGTCAGTTTGACATCCGGAATCAAATGGACTAGTTGAAAGGGCTAATGGCATCATAATGACAGGAATAATGAAGTTAATATTCAATCAGCCAAGGGGAAAGTGGCCAGATGAATTAATTAAAGTGGTGTGGAGCCACAACACAACAGTATCAAGGTCAACAGGTTTTACACCATTCAAATTGTTGTTTGGTGATGAAGCAATAACCCCAGAAGAGGCCAAGGCAGGATCAATAAGAACAGTGGCTTCGGCGAAAGACGAAGCTGATTGTTCTGTGGACAAAGATGCTATAGAAGGAATCAGGCTTCAGGCTGTGGAAAACATCAACAAATACCAAGCCGAAACAATAAAATGACGTGATAGAAAGGTTCGGTTGAAGAACATTAAGCCAGGACATTTGGTACTTCGAAGGGTGGCCAACCCAGACACAGTGGGCAAACTACAGCTAAAGTGGGAAGGCCCCTTTCTGGTAGTATCTTCGTCAAGACCCGGTTCCTACAGATTAAAGGATATGGACGGCAACGACATTCCTAGATCGTGGAATGCGGATGAGCTTCGGCGGTATTATGTGTAACCTGATGTAATCTTTTTTATTTTTTATTGCTGTTTTAGTTTTTTTCTTATGGCACCCTTTTCCTTTCCAAAGGGGGAGAAAGGTTTTTAATGGGGCAATAACATGTAATTTTTCTTTTCCTTATTTCAATTCTATAAGAGTGATATCCCCCGAAAATGTAAATGTAAAAGCTGACAACGCACCATCGAGTGCAGTGAAAAAAAAGAAAGAAAACAGGGAGAAGCTCAAAAGTCATTCCCAAGGGAATGCAGAGCTTACAGCGAAAAATAAACGCTGATACCGCCGAAAGTAAAAGGCGAAGAAGCTCCTAAGGGAGGCTTACAGCGAAAAATAAACGCTTATACCGCCGAAAGTAAAAGGCGAAGAAGCTCCTAAGGGAGGCTTACAGCGAAAAATAAACGTTGATTCCGCCGAAAGTAAAAGGCGAAGAAGCTCCTAAGGGAGGCTTGCAGCGAAAAGTCAGCGCTGATACACCGAAAAATAAACGGTGAAGCCGAAAAATAAGCGGCAAAGAAGGTTTGAGTCATTCTCAAGGGAGTATGGCTTCGAATATGTATTTGAGCATTCATTTGCACGATACATTACATCATGACATTTGCATTCATAAACATTCACTTAGACATACATAGGATCATCATCAGCATAACGTATAAACATGCTTCGGATACAAAAGGAAGGCAATTTTATGCTTCGTTGTGTACGCAAAGAAGGGAAGGTGTTTTTCGCCTATGGCTCAAAAGTATTACTTTCGTCCACACCAAAGCATCTCATACATGGACGGAAAAGTAAGATTATATTACAAAGTAAAACTCAGATTACATCATATTTTATACAAGTTATCACAGGAGTTTTTTGAGCTACTTTTACAAGACTATGCAAGCTTCGACACTATCTCTGGAGCTTCGCTCTTCTACTCTGCAGCTGCAGCTTCGGCCTGATCAATCTGTACGAAAGTATTATAAGCCAAATTCAAAAATTCAAAGGAAAAGGTAAGAATAAGGTATGATTTTGTTACCAGCTTGAGGTGACTCCGAGCTTCGTCACCAGCTTTGCTCCGACCACCCTTTGTCCATACTAACTTTATAAATCTGTTTGCAATACTTCGAGCCAGATTCGGAACATCATCTAAGTCTGCCGGTGACAGGCTGAAGTTGGGTCTATTTACAATTTTGCCGTGTTCACAGCCAGATTTCAAAAAAGCAACAGCTGTACCCCGAGAAGCTGCCAGGGCACAAAAGTCGCTATGCCCAGCTATAACTTCGTCAAGATCATTAATATCACCTTCAATGTGCTCGAAGGCACCAGACAGGTCTTCGACCGAAGGAGTAAACTCTTCACTACTGGCTCCGACCAAATGGAACACTTGCTTTAGCTGATGAATGCATCGAGTGCAGAACTCCAAGCATTTATTTTGAAGATTTTTCAAAGATTCTTTCAATTCCAAGTTTCTTTGAGTTTCGGCTTCAAGCCTTGCATCAAGCTTCAGTTTCTCTTGTTCAAAATTTTCTGACTGGGAAAGAAGCCTCGAATTTAATTCTGTTATTTTTGCTTCAGCATCCATTAATAAGCCTTCGGCTGTTTGTAGCTCCAGGTCTTTCTTCTCAATAGCAGCAGATTGCTCCTTTATTTTGTTTTCTAAATTTTCAATTATAACTTCTTGCCTTTTATCCTCTAAATCTTGTTGCATTTTTAATGCCTTGCTCAAAAGCATGCTCTGTGGACAAATAGCCTTCGTTAGAAAATATGTTCGTACCACAAGTAATAAGAATTAGACACAAAATGTTTACCTTGAAATTAGAATAGAATAAACTGCCGGTAATATGTTGTCGACGGTAGCGACTAATATCCGCTTCAAGCTTCGGGAAGCCAATACTCTTCGATAAAGTACCGACAACCTTCGCACCGGTTTGGTCTCGTATACAGCCTAACCCTTCATCATCAATACCACCAAAGAGAAGCGCCCCCGGCCGATATCCACAAGATAGCGCATACTCTTTTAGTTCCTCTTTTTCAGCTTCAGTCAGCTCCTAGCCAATTAGGTTTCGGAAGTCAAAAGTTTTTTCTTCCGAAGTATCTTCGGTTATTCCTCCTTTCTCGGGTTTGGCAGTCGTGGTCTCTTCGGTGGCTACAGCAGTTTCTTCAACGGCCATGTTTAGCAGCATTTTATCTATATCAGCGGCTACGCTCTCTAAATTAATACCTTCGGAGTTAGCATCTTCGGCTCCGGCCTCTTCTGCGGCAGCCTCCGAAGGTACAGCTTTAGTATCTGTCATGATTTCAATTGTCGGCATCTTCAGAGTTGGAGCTCTTGGTGGTGTCGATTCAATTACTTCGGTCACGGTAACAGTCCTTTGTCTTTTTGACCTAGATGCCTTTGCCTGTGCGGGCTCCTTTTCATTATGAAAAAGCTTCGTCAGATGAAGCTCCAATGGACTTAGTTTGACAGGCAAAGTTTCAGTCATTACCTTTAGAATTTCCTCTATTTCAGCATCAGAAGATGTCGCAGAAGCCTTTTCTTCTTCATCAATTGATTTTTGTTTCGGGATTGATTCCTTTCTTTTCTTCGAAGTTAACACTTTCGATTCAAATTTTTCTTTCTTCTTTTTTGATTGATCTTCGTCGTCTTTGATCAAAGCGCCAGCTACTCTCTTCCTTTTCGGCCCTTCGGCACCCTTGTCGAATCGCTCATAATCGGGATATTCAAAACCTATAGCATCAAGCACTCTGTTTAGCCTTCGTTTTGGCCGGGTGCCGAAGGCTGCTGTCATCAATTGATCCTCCTTTTTAGAATAGTTCCCAAGAATTTCAGTGCACATTGCTTCGATTGTCTCGAGCCATTCTTGGCAGGGTGCTTTGAAATATTTCTTGAATTTATAGTGGTAGGGCAGTCGGACAAGTTCCCCCTCTTTCTTCTCTTTTTCAAGCTTCGGCATAGCCCATTCCTTCATAGTTGGAAATATTTTGTAAGCTAGAAATTCCTGCACTAAATCTCTAGTGCCAATGTGCTATGCAATAATCCTAAATTCAGCCAATGCAGTTTGGGTTGGACCTTCTGGTGTCATATTGCAGTGGGGTCTGGTTTCTCCGAAGATCAGTTCAAGCGGACTCTGGACCAGCTTCTCCTTGTCATCATCAACTTTGACGTAGAACCATTCCGATTTCCAGCCTGCCGGCCACTTGCTTCGATAGCTGATCACAGGAAATTTTGTAGTTTTCCGATAGGCAAAATTGTAACAACCAAAATTTTCATGTAGCCCATCCTTTTTGGCCTTGGTTTGATAATGTAGCTCGTGCACCCGACATAAACCTTCGGCAAACGGTTCCACCCTCTGGCTTCGGAGAGCGCAAATATAAACACTAAGCCTAACAATAGCGTTAGGAGTTAGTTGATGAAAATGGATCCCAAACTTTTTTAGCACATCGGCAATCATCCTATTCAAAGGAAATCTCAAACCAGCCTTGAGGAAACTCTTGAAAATCACTATTTCATCTTTCTGTGGCTTCGGAGTAGTTTCTTCTCCACCGAAGCGAATTAGCCCTTTCTTATCTTCGCTAAAGTAGCCCGACTTCACCATCTTAGGAAAATCAGCTTTGGAGATGGTCGACTTTCCGAAGTCCATGTGGCTAGGCTTGCTCGGCACTGCGATGTTGTAATCATCTTCAGAGTCGGTCTCTTCAATATCTGCTTGCTCTGCTTCAGCAGCAGGGACGTCTTTCGGTGTTACCAGCCCAGATCGCTTCATTACTTCCGAGATAGGATCAGTTTCCGTAGCTTCGGTTTCGTCTCCCTCGCGATCGACTCTTGCACTAGAGCGAACTCTGACCATTTGATTACGACTTACTTGAAATTTTTTGAATTGGCTTTTTTGTTTCTTCCGAAGCTCTTACACTTGCGCCGAAGCAGATTTTGTGTGGCACAATGATCAAGCTTCGGCTATGACTAAAAATTTGGCAGCAAAACAGTACAATAGCAATGAATGTTGTGGTAACTTCACACCTACCCGTCTGTTTATATAGTGCTGCAGGTGGGAAGGTAAATCAGCAAGGTCTCCAATACCGGGCAAACAGTCACCCACGCTCACTGAACGGTGGGCCACATACCTCGAGAAGGTGAATCGCTGGCAAGAGTGTAATCGGTGCAAGATGGGTCGCGCGTCCGACGATTATTTTAATCGTTTCTCGCCAACGAGCTCAGGGAAGGTGTTTTTTCGGATCTTCGGCATCCCGAAACTTAGAAGATTTTTCACGGATCAAGCTCGTTACGAAAAACGATCTAGCACCGCGAAGGGGCTACTGTTGGGGGTATGCTTCGTAGCCGAAGATCCTAAAGAAATAAACACCTTCGGCAGATCTTCTCCAAAGCAGCGCCGAAGCTATCAACTATAAAGCTTCGGTACAATGACATGTCTCAAGACGAAGGGGTGAACCGACTTAAAGATGAAATGACTTAAAGACCCATGATATTCTGTGTCATTATTATAGTTCATTGTAAAGGGCATAAATGTAATTATATACAGGCTGTGAACTGTGCCTATAAATAGGTGAACAGTACCCCCGTACTGTTCACGGGCTCTCCTGTAATCACGCATTGGACATTTGTTTTTGCATCACACTGGTATTTTCGCTTTTCTTCGAGCCGAAGGTACATTTGTAATTTGTTATCATTTCTACAATAATGAAATAGAAATGAGCTAATAATGATAATCATATGTTCAAATTATTTTATATATTTTTTAATCTTCTTCATTATTTGTTGTGTTTATGAAGGTATAACCTTCATAACCTTCATCCGAAATCCATTATATCCCGAGGGAAATAATGCTTCGAAGGACGGAGGACCTTAATATTTAACAATTTCTGTGTTGCCTTGTTCTTGATTCATAGCATTTGAGAACAAGCCCCCAACATCTGGCTAGGTAAATATGGTTGTTTTATAGTTTGTTCCTGCTTGGTTTTTCAAATCGTTTTCTTTTATGTACCTTCCCATTCTGTGTCTTGGTATGAAAGACAACACTGGCTACCTGGTGATTCTTAAAAAACACTTTCTTTCTGGAACTTCACAGCATGGGACCATCCATCCTTAGATGGCCTGACTACCTTTATGCATGTGTCCATCTAGTGGATTTTATGTTTACTTAGTGCTATGGGATTGGGGATCGCTTATGCTGTTATTTTTCAGGAGGAAATGATGCGAGAGAAGCCAGGATATGAACACCTGAATGAACCCCTCCATATATTGGTTGAGGCAGAGCTACCTGTTGAAATCATTGATGCTCGTTTGATGCAAGCCCGCGAGATCCTTGAAGATCTGCAAAAGCCTGTGGTATGCCATTAACACCTTTATCCTTTTTAAAACTCTTGGCTTGCATGCTTGCTTTGAGTCCATCTTCAAGAACCGATACCTGAGTACTTGTTTTCTACTCTATAGGATGAATCCCAGGACTACTTCAAGAAGCAGCAGCTACGGGAGCTTGCGATGCTTAATGGCACCCTTCATGAGGAAGGGATGCAGAGATACGGTTCAGCGTCCCCTTTCCACAACAGCCTTGGGATGAAGAGAGCCAAGACAAGGGGGTAATGAACAAAGCTACAAGCATCATGAAGGAAGAACCAAATGAATCTATTCTGAGATCGATCCTGTGTGCACATGGGATTGCCTTGCTTGGCTACTGTACTGGCCCAGTACGGCCTCGAGCCACCAGCATCGAGGCGGCCGTACCCAGATGAGGAAATGCAGCAACAAGTGAGCATGAAGCTGCAAAGAGAAAACACGCAAATGCTGGCAAGCAAGGAACCTAGCAGTCAGTAGCCTCCTACCCTGATGGTGATGGATGCAAATCGGTGTTCTCAGAAGTTGTAGGAGCTCAGTAGCAAGAAAGCCAATGTGAAAAAGAAACAAAAGATGTAGAGTGGTAAGAAAATCAGCACAATAGGTGTTTGCAACATATAAAATGAGGTCAATAAAATTGAGATGAAGCAAAGCAGCAGTTCATTTGATCCAAAAATAGATGTCTTGGAGTTGGTTAGCAGAAGGGTTGATTCTAAAGAAAAGGAGAGGCAGAAGAGCAGTAAACAGGTTGGGTTGAAAGAAAAGCTGAAGTCATGGCATGTACCTGAAGTGCGCATAATATACACGAGGAGAAACAGCAAGCAACACAAGAAGGAACTGGGAGATGAAGTAACTGGTGCTACTCCGGGAACAGAGTACCATATGCCTGCCAGATATGGTTGTTTGAACCAAGTATGTCCTGATGCAAGCTCTGACAAAATTCTTGATCCTGATGCAGATTTCTACAGTGTTCCTGATGCAGATTTTTCTAGTTTTGGTATCATTCTGAAAGTTCATTTCAAAATGATCAAGTCTGGGCCATGTATGATGAGGAAGATGGTATGCCTCGCTATTATGCTTTGATCAGAAAAGTCATTTCCACTCGCCCTTTTAAAGTTACACTGGTCCACCTCAAAGCAAATGACTCTTGTGGGGGGCCTTCGTCCTCCGAAGGTCCTTAAAAACGTGATTTAACAATATCTTCCAAGTGTGACATATGATCAGGTACCTTTGGACTCGGGCTAAAAGCATGTATGATGTAAAAAAGCATGATTGTGACGAAGGTTGGAATTGCTCCGAAGCTACGCGCAAGGGAGCTTCGGCTAAATGGCGGAAAAAGGAACCGACCTAAAGGGGAAAAAGGCTATCTAGTCCTCATAGAATTGTATATAAGTCAATAATAAATGTAAAGGGCATGTATATAATTTCTCACAGGCTGCGTCTTGTGCCTATAAATAGGTGAACAGTACCCCAGTACTGTTCACGCTGACTTGTACTTACTTTTGCATCATGCTTGTATCTTTTGCCTTCTATCAAGTCGAAGGTACATTTGTAATTCAATATTGTCTCTGTCATCTTAGAATAATATAATGATAATGAATTAATAATGTTATGTGATTGCTTATCTTGTCTCTCATATTTCATATGATTCTTCTTTTATTAACATATATCGCGTTGATGAAGGTATGTCCTTCATAACCTTCGTCTAAAGATCATTATATCCTAAGGGAAATAATGCTTCAAAGGATGAAGGACATTAACATTTAACATTTTGTGTTGCCTTGTTCTTAACTCATAGCATTTGAGAACAAGTCCCCAACAACTCTAATTCTTTGTTGTCTAGGAGGCAGTATAGGAAATCATCTTCGTTTGTACCATTAAACACTAAGGCCCCCTTCGGATACTTCAGTTCTCGGGCATAGTGTTTAGCTTCAAAAATTTCTTCTTCGGATAATCTCTTTCCCGAAGCATGTCGAATGATATAATCAAGATCTTCGAAGAGTGTTTCAGGGGCAAGGGATTCGGCCTCTTTGGCCGCACTCTTCTCAAAAGCTATATTAATATCTGGAGTTATTTCTTCGGCCTTCTGCTCGGTGGCGGCAAGCTTCGTCTTAGTAGGCACCGTGGGCTCTGCCTCGGCTTCAGCCTGGGTTATTGTAGTCTCCACTTCTATTTGCTTAGTATCAGCTTTGGGTTGCGTTTTGTCAGCTTCGGCAACCTTCCCTGTGGGAGCAGGACATATGGAGTCGGTTGTTTCTAAAATATCTAACACATTTACCATCCTCCTCCTCTTGGGAGTTGTGGCAGAACTCTTTTCTGCCTTCAGCGCTGTTGCTTCTGTTAAAGGACTTAAAATCCCTGGCATCTTTGTTACTTCTTCAGTTTTTGACTTTTCAGTCTTATCTTTGTTAACCTCCGTTTCAACTAGCTCAACCGAAGGTGCCTTTGGCATTATAGCCAGCTCTTCAGCCTTCTGTGTGGGAGGAATAGGTTCTCTTGGTTCAACAGCTGAAGAAGCCTCCCCGCCAAACTCAGGCACCACAGCTGGTTCAATATAGCGTGGCCGGTGGGTAAGAACCTTTAACTTTTTGCCCTTCGGCACAGGCTCGTCTGGAGTGGCTGGAGTGGCAGTTTTTCTCTTCTTTCCCTGTCCTCGCAGCGGATAGCGGTAGTCGGGGTAAACAAAGCCAATGGCATCAAAAACTCTATTCAATCTCTTTTTTCCCCGGCCTCCGAAGGCTGTGGATAGTGCATTATCTTCTGCCTTGGAATATGATCCAAGCAGTTCATCACTTGTAACTTCAATGCATTTTAGCCAGTCATCGTTTGGTTCATCGAATTTATCCCCATATCTGAATGTGTACTTCAGTCGGACCAGTTCACCTTCACTAGATTCGGTGATGGTCTCCTTCAGCATTTCCTAGCTCTCTACAAGCGGCCATACTCTAAATGTTGTGTGCTCTTGAATTAAATCTCTCGTACCAATAAAGAAGCAAACAATACCAAATGCCTTCTGACATGTTTTGGCGGCTTCGTCAATTTCAACCTTCGGCTTTTGGAGGCCGAAGTGGGACCATATGGGGTGCATAATAACCTCCTTGATGTCCTCTCTTGCTATCAAGTCATTCTTTTCTCGGCCATCTCTTCCGAAATGTTGGCACTGGATGGCTTGCGTTGGGACGGGCGATAAAACCGTAACAACTGAAGTTGTTGTGATACTGTTCTTTCCCCGTGGCCTTCGTCTCATATAGAAGCTCGTGCATGCTGCAGAAGCATTTTGCGCTTGGCTCTATCCCTTGGCTTCTTACTGCCTAGACAAAGACTCCCATCCTCAATATAGCTTCGGGGGTCAATTGATGAAGGAAAATTTGGAAGGTTTTCAACACTTCAACTACGAACCTGTTCAGTGGGAACCGAAGTCCAGCTTTGAAGAAGCTTCAGAAAATCACAACTTCGTTCTCCTCAAGCGCAGGAACGTTGTTGTCTCCGCCAGTCCTCACAATAGACATGTCCCGAAAGTACATTTCCCTCATGTTTTCGAGGTGACTTTGCTTAATGGTCGATTTTCTAAAAATTGCATGACTTGGTCTCCAGGGTCGATCCTCGGAATCTTTGCCTCCACTTTCTGCATCAGAACTGTCACTGTCACCGGTATCTTCAGACAGGCCCTCTAGTATCTCCTTAGTGATCTTTTCTGTATTCGATTTTGCCATTGACTCGATAAATCCAGCAATGTAAGGATTCACAACCTTCTTCTCCTCAAAAAGCTTCTCCTCTTTAGTTAGCTTCGTCTCAGCAGCAATCTTCTTGTCTTGAGACATTTTTTCCTCCAGAGATGACGAAAATGTGTCTTTCTAACCGAAGCTTAGGAAGCTTGAGAAACTAGCAAGCGTTAGTGAGCAAGAGCTATAAAATTGAGAAAACAAAGCAAATGGCACAAGCAGCGTACCAAATGTGGTTGGTGCGAGTTCTTATTTATATGCTCGGCACGCTCCAAATTGGGGGGCCCATCTGTCATTGACTGTTGCTATTCTAGCAAAGGGAGGTGTTTTTTTGGACCTTCGGCTTAAGGCCTTCGTCCATGTCGCAGTCTGAATTCGCTATCATAAACAAATTAATACTGCGAGGGGCTACTGTTGAGGGCCTTCGTCCTCCGAAGGTCCTCAAAAACATGATTTAACAATATCTTCCAAGTGTGACATATGAACAAGTACCTTCAGACTCGGGCTAAAAGCATGTACAATGTAAAAAGCATGATCATGACGAAGGTTGGAGTTGCTCCGAAGCTACGCGCAAGGGAGCTTCGGCTAAATGGCGGAAAAAGGAACCGACCTAAGGGGAAAAGGCTATCTAGTCCTCATAGAATTGTATATAAGTCAATAATAAATGTAAAGGGCATGTATGTAATTTCTCACAGGCTGCGTCTTGTGCCTATAAATAGGTGAACAGTACCCCAGTACTGTTCACGCTGACTTGTACTTACTTTTGCGTCACGCTTGTATCTTTTGCCTTCTATTAAGTCGAAGGTACATTTGTAATTCAATATTGTCTCTGTCTTCTTAGAATAATATAATGATAATGAATTAATAATGTTATGTGATTGCTTATCTTGTCTCTCATATTTCATATGATTATTCTTTTATTAACATATATCGCGTTGATGAAGGTATATCCTTCATAACCTTTGTCTGAAGATCATTATATCCTAAGGGAAATAATGCTTCGAAGGACGAAGGACATTAACATTTAACATTTTGTGTTGCCTTGTTCTTAACTCATAGCATTTGAGAACAAGTCCCCAACAACTCTAATGAGTTCAGAGTCTCCAGTTGGCTCTCGTGTGGATACTCCACGACCTGTGGTGAGTTCAAGTTTGATGTGTTCAAGTTTGATGCCTCGCTATTTTTAGTCAGTGTTTAAGCCTATTCACAACGCAACGAGAAGCTGGAGGATACCAAGGGAAGAGATGATGTGTTTTTTACACCAAGTGCCATTCTATGTCCTTACTGGATAAGAAGCTCATAATGCTCCCAAGGGGTGCTATGAATTGGATCCAGGCCCAACTCCACATGAGCTTCATGTAGTTCCACCATCTGGCGATGCTAAATAAGTTTGCACTAATCTTGTTCATGTTATTATTCAGGAATTCCACACATGTTAGACAAAATACAAAGTTTATATTTTTCTCATAATATAATACAGATTTGGAGACTGTTTGCATTATCTAAATATGTGTAACCCATACAGATTATTACGGGAATTCAATTTTTCGCACAAAATATTTATTAATCATGGGAACAAAAAAATTTCACAAACTATCTCTTATTAAACCCATGTCATAGGTATTACAAACAAAATTCATATACATACAAGTTGTCTCATGTTGCTTTTGGTTGATCAATAACAGTACGACACATATTCTATCATTATAGAATCTATCTACGCCTAAACATAGTCCCAATTATTGCTCTTTGCGAAATTGTAGAATCTATCTACGCCTTTGTTCTTCAAGAAATGTAACAGCAAACTGACGGTTGTTCCGCGCCACTAAAGCTTTTTGAATTGCTGCAATGAATACCACAATTAATCACATCTACACGTAGTTCATGATATAATGAGAACAATCATGATTTAAATGTAACTAATTTTTTAGAATATACTTACGTCCAAAATAATGGGTGTTGTGATGGAACGGATTGAAGTGTATTGCGGTATGATCCGAAGAATCAAGGCACTCTAGAATTACACATTTAAATCTCCGTTACGAATCATTATAAAGCAAAACTTAGTGACAGATGTGTTTGCAAGGCGTAAAGACATGGTGTACCTTGTCTTCTGAACCGCCTAAACATAGTCCCAATTATTATGCCATAATCCTCCTTAGCCAACGCCCGACAGAGTGCATTTTTGTTTAGTAGGTCACCCCAAACTTTAATGATATGTAAAGACCCCCTACGACATTGATTTTGATAAGAATAGGTTAGTAATATTTAGATTTGAATATATATATATACACAATTAATGGAATATACCTAGCATCCATTATAACAATCTTTCTGAAAGGGCCCCACATTGTGCGATGAATTGTATCCAAGTGGACTACAATAGCCATAATGTCTACAAAAATAACAATTTATAAATGAATTAATACTGAATTTTGTGTAAAGGATATTTTAATAATATTAAGAGATCAATATATTCTTACCGACTAAAGTCCTGTTTGGCAACTCGGCAATATCAGCAAGGTTCAAGAATAATTGTTTTGGGAATGACGCCATTTGAATTGGAACAGTGTATGGCTCCACGATAGTTTGTTGGTTGACATACAATTCCATGGGACCATTTAGATGTCGAAAATAAAATTCACCCGGATGAAGACCAAACTTTACATTATGTATCTTGTAAACATGCTTTTCAAGGAGCAAATTGTCGAAATGTTTGACTGTCTCATACAAATATGTTATGGCCTCGATCTTGGCTCCCTAAATGTATTTCAGTAGGAGAAGAGGCGATGGTATGAAGATCGTGTAACCTTGAAAATGAAACTTAAAGAATTGTTGGCTTACATTGATGTCAGATAAAACGAAATGTTGTCTGTCACGAAAACGTGGTTCAATCGGGAATTTAACTTCTACCCGAGCGACAATACTGTATTTCCGTGGTAGCCCATAATAAAAATCTTCATCACGGTAGTTGTCGAACAACCTGAAGCTATATTAAAACATACGACTAAATAATGTTGATAACTTTGATAGACAAATTTTGTGTAAATATATTTATATAATAACTTACATAGGCATCCGTTTTAGGCGGTCCGCTGTGGCTCTTTCACGGTTCAATACGACCGGTTCCATCAAAACCTTGTAGCCTTTAACATAATTTAAAATTTAAAACACATGTCTTATGGTAATAAATTATTTTTAGTAATTGATAATGCAAGAGAAACTAATGATCAAAGAATACCTTGGAGAACTTCCTCAAATCCTATTACACCTTGGGAAATGAAATTTATGTAATACATGACACTTATGTTTTTACCTTGTAGCATTCTACATTTCTACTTCCCATCAAAACCTTGTAGCCTTTAACATAAATTATTTTTAATAATGATCAAAGAATAATGCAACCATTGGAAGACCATATTACTATCAGGTACAGAGAAAACAACCCTGCATCTTTGCATGTAACCAAAACTACCCTGCATCTTGGTATGGTTTATTTGTTTCGAGAAAACAACGTTCTATTTGGTTGTGAGAGCACCTAGAGGGGGGGTGAATAGGTGATCCTGTAAAACTTCAAAAACTTATAGCCACAAAAACTTGGTTAATTGTTAGCACAATAATTGCCAAGTGGCTAAAGAGGAATCCTCAACAAAACACAATAACCAACAAGGATCAATCACAGAGATGGCACGGTGGTTATCCCGTGGTTCGGCCAAGACCAACGCTTGCCTACTCCACGTTGTGGCGTCCCAACGGACAAGGGTTGCAATCAACCCCTCTCAAGTGGTCCAAAGACCTACTTGAATACCACGGTGTTTTGTTTGCTTTTTCTCAATCCCGTTTGCGAGGAATCTCCACAACTTGGAGCCTCTCGCCCTTACACTTGAAATTCACAAAGAACACGGAGCAAGGGAGGGATTAGCAATGCACACAAGACACAAGAGTCAGAGTGTCAACACGCACACAAATCGCAACAAGAGCTCGCAACACGACTCAATGAGTTCACAACTCCACAAGAGCTCTATATGCTATCACAATGAAACAAATGCGCGAAATCTATGTCTTGGTGCTTAGAAATGTTGTAGGAATGCTTGGTGTACTCCTCCATGCGCCTAGGGGTCCTTTTTATAGCCCCAAGGCAGCTAGGAGCCGTTGAGAGCAATCAGGGAAGGCAATTCTTGCCTTCTGTCGTCTGGCGCACCGGACAGTCCGGTGCACACCGGACACTGTCCGGTGCTAGATTTCTTTCCTTAAATGGTGAAGCCGACCGTTAGCAGACCTGGAGCCGTTGGCGCACCGGACATGTCCGGTGCACACCGGACAGTCCGGTGCCCCCTTCTAGCCGTTGGCTCGGCCACGTGTCCCGCGCAGATCACGCGGCCGACCGTTGGCCCGGCCGACCGTTGGCTCACCGGACAGTCCGGTGCACACCGGACAGTCCGGTGAATTATAGCCGTACGTCGCCGGTGAATTCCCGAGAGCGGCCAGTTCGCTCGAACCAGCCTGGCGCACCAGACAGTCCGGTGCTCCCAGACTCAGCAGATTCTTGGCTGCTTGAGCCAAGACATTTCCAATTGGATTTTTCCTGTTTCCAGCACTTAGACACAATACATTAGTCCATAAAACAATGTACTAAGTCTGAGAAACATACCTTTATCCTTGATTTGTACTTTGTCCACCTCTTTACACTTAGGCACTTGTGTTGGACACTAAATCACCAAAACACTTAGAAATGGCCCAAGGGCACATTTCCCTTTCAATCTCCCCCTTTTTGGTGATTTATGCCAACACAACATAAAGCAAGTAGAACAAGTACAAAATCAAATCAAATAAGAATTCAAAATTGTTTTGATTCAATTTTGACATATATGGATCACTCTATGCCACCACTTGGTTTGTTTTTGCAAATCAAACTCAAATTCTTATCTCTAAGTCAAAAACCACTTGTAGAGACATAAAGAGAGGTTTTCCAAAGAAATTTGATCAAGGATTTCAAAAGCTCCCCCTTTTTTTCATAATCAGCACTTCTCCCCACAAGAGGCCAACTTTTGACATAAAAGACAATAAAAGAGTTTTGACAAACCAAAAGCTCTAATCTACTATTTTCAAAATTTCTTAAGTGGTAGCTGATCCATTTATTGCTTTGGCCTTTATTTTCTCCCCCTTTGGCATCAAGCACCAAAACGGGATCAATCTTGGCCCTTTAACCCCATTGCCTCACCAAAATTTTCAAATAAGAACACAAAGGCAACAGGAGTATAAAGATGAACTTGGAAAAGTTACTCTTTCTCATCGGAGTGCAGTGGAAGTCTTGCATGGTCCAAGTCCACCTTTTCCCTTTCAATTCTCCTTGGAGACTAAAACAACCAAACTCAAGTACATGGTTAGTCTCAAAGGGTCAAGTTGTAGCACAGCTCCCCCTAAATATGTGCATCACTTGCAAAAAAGACTTGTGAGGTCCAGGGAGTGTTTGTACAACTTGAGCACCACAATAAGCAACAAAATGCAGAATGAACATGATCAAAGGCATAAACACATATATGCTAATTTTCAATCCAAGTTCCGCGAATCTAAGATATTGAGCTCACTACGCAGCCTGCAAAAGGTCTTCTCATCTAGAGGCTTGGTAAAGATATCGGCTAGCTGGTTCTCGGTGCTAACATGAAACACTTCGATATCTCCCTTTTGCTGGTGGTCTCTCAAAAAGTGATGCCGGATGTCAATGTGCTTTGTGCGGCTGTGCTCAACAGGATTTTCCGCTATTCGGATAGCACTCTCATTGTCACATAGGAGTGGGACTTTGCTCAGATTGTAGCCAAAGTCCCAGAGGGTTTGCCTCATCCAAAGCAGTTGCGCGCAACACTGTCCTGCGGCAACGTACTCGGCCTCAGCGGTGGATAGGGCAACGGAGGTTTGTTTCTTAGAGTTCCATGACACCAGGGACCTTCCTAAGAATTGGCACGTCCCCGATGTACTCTTCCTATCGACCTTACATCCAGCATAGTCGGAATCCGAGTACCCAATTAAGTCAAAGTTAGACCCCTTTGGATACCAGATCCCGAAGCAAGGCGTAGCGACTAAATATCTAAGAATTCGCTTCACAGCCACTAAGTGACACTCCTTAGGATCGGATTGAAATCTAGCACACATGCATACGCTAAGCATAATATCCGGTCTACTAGCACATAAATAAAGCAAAGAACCTATCATGGACCGGTATGCTTTTTGATCAACGGACTTACCACCTTTGTTGAGGTCGGTGTGTCCGTCAGTTCCCATCGGCGTCTTTGCGGGCTTGGCGTCCTTCATCCCAAACCGCTTTAGCAAGTCTTGTGTGTACTTCGTTTGGGAGATGAAAGTGCCGTCCTTGAGTTGCTTCACTTGAAACCCAAGGAAGTAGTTCAACTCGCCCATCATCGACATCTCGAATTTCTGCGTCATCACCCTGCTAAACTCTTCACAAGACTTTTGGTTAGTAGAGCCAAATATTATGTCATCGACATAAATTTGGCACACAAAAAGATCACCATCGCAAGTCTTAGTAAAAAGAGTTGGATCGGCTTTCCCGACCTTGAAAGCATTAGCAATTAAAAAGTCTCTAAGGCATTCATACCATGCTCTTGGGGCTTGCTTAAGTCCATAGAGCGCCTTAGAGAGCTTACACACGTGGTCGGGGTACCGTTCATCTTCAAAGCCAGGGGGTTGCTCCACGTACACCTCCTCCTTGATCGGCCCGTTGAGGAAAGCGCTCTTCACATCCATTTGGTACAACATGAAGGAATGGTGAGTGGCATATGCTAGCAAGATACGAATTGATTCTAGCCTAGCCACGGGAGCAAAAGTCTCCTCAATGTCCAAACCTGCGACTTGGGCATAACCTTTTGCCACAAGCCGAGCCTTGTTCCTTGTCACCACCCCGTGCTCGTCCTGTTTGTTGCGGAACACCCACTTGGTTCCCACAACATTTTGCTTGGGGCGAGGCACCAGTGTCCAAACTTCATTGCACTTGAAATTGTTGAGTTCCTCCTGCATGGCCAACACCCAGTCCGGATCTAGCAAGGCCTCTTCTACCCTGAAAGGCTCAATAGAAGAGACAAAAGAGTAATGCTCACAAAAATTAACTAATCTTGAACGAGTAGTTACTCCCTTGCTAATATCACCCAAAATTTGGTCGACGGGATGATCCCTTTGGATCGTCGCTCGAACTTGGGTTGGAGGTGCCTGAGGTGCTTCTTCCTCTTCAATTTGAACATCCTGTGCTCCCCCTTGATCATGCGCCTCCACTTGAGGTACCTGTTCGTCATCCTGGGTTGGGGGATGCACCATAGTTGAGGAAGACAGTTGATCTTGCTCCAAATGTTCTTGAGGCCGTACATCTCCAATCGCCATGGTACGTATTGCGGCCGTTGGAACGTCTTCTTCATCTACATTATCAAGATCAAAAACTTGCTCTCTTGGAGAGCCATTAGTCTCATCAAATACAACGTCGCTAGAGACTTCAACCAAACCCGATGATTTGTTGAAGACCCTATACGCCTTTGTATTTGAATCATAACCTAATAAAAACCCTTCTACGGCTTTGGGAGCAAATTTGGAATTCCTACCCTTCTTCACTAGAATGTAGCATTTACTCCCAAATACACGAAAGTACGATACATTGGGTTTGTTACCAGTCAGCAGCTCATATGAAGTCTTCTTGAGGAGGCGGTGAAGGTAGACCCTGTTGATGGCGTGGCAAGCCGTGTTCACGGCTTCCGACCAGAAGCACTCGGGGGTCTTGAACTCTCCAAGCATAGTCCTCGCCATATCTATGAGCGTCCTGTTCTTCCTCTCTACCACACCATTTTGCTGAGGTGTGTAGGGAGCGGAGAACTCGTGCTTGATCCCCTCCTCCTCAAGGAACTCCTCCACTTGAAGATTCTTGAATTCGGACCCGTTGTCGCTCCTTATCTTCTTCACCTTGAGCTCAAATTCATTTTGAGCTCTCCTGAGGAAGCGCTTGAGGATCCCTTGGGTTTCAGACTTATCCTGCAAAAAGAACACCCAAGTGAAGCGGGAAAAGTCATCAACAATAACTAAACCATACTTACTTCCTCCTATGCTCAGATAGGCGACGGGTCCGAAGAGGTCCATATGCAGCAGCTCCAGAGGTCTTGACGTGGTCATCATATTCTTGCTGTGATGTGCTCCTCCCACTTGTTTACCTGCTTGACAAGCTGCACAAGGTCTATCTTTTTCGAAATGAACATTGGTTAGACCTATCACGTGTTCTCCCTTTAGAAGCTTGTGGAGGTTCTTCATCCCCACATGTGCTAAGCGGCGATGCCACAACCAGCCCATGCAAGTCTTAGCCATTAAGCATGCATCTAGACCGGCCTCTTCTTTTGCAAAATCAACTAAGTAAAGTTTGCCGTCTAGTACACCCTTAAAAGCTAGTGAACCATCACATCTTCTAAAGACAGACACATCTACATTTGTAAATAAACAATTATATCCCATATTACATAATTGACTAACAGATAGTAAATTATATCCAAGATACTCTACTAAAAACACATTAGAGATAGAGTGCTCATTGGAGATTGCAATTTTACCTAGCCCTTTTACCTTGCCTTGATTCCCATCACCGAATATTATTGAATCTTGGGAATCTTTGTTTTTGACGTAGGAGGTGAACATCTTCTTCTCCCCCGTCATATGGTTTGTGCATCCGCTGTCAATAATCCAGCTTGAACCCCCGGATGCATAAACCTGCAAGGCAAATTTAGGCTTGGGTCTTAGGTACCCAACTCATGTTGGGTCCTACAAGGTTAGCACAAATATCCTTAGGGACCCAAATGCAAGTTTTGTCTCCCTTGCATCTTGCCCCTAATTTTCTAGCAACTATCTTCCTATCCTTTCTACAAATAGCAAAAGAAGCATTTAAAGCATGATATATTGTAGAAGGTTCATTTACTTTCCTAGGAACATTAACAACATTTCTCCTAGGCATATTATGAACAACATTTCTCCTACCAACATTTCTATCATGCACATAAGAAGAACTAGAAGCAAACATGGCATGAGAATCAAAGGCATTATATGCATTACAACTCCTATAAGCATTTCTAGATTGTCTCCTGTCATGGTACATAAAGGCATGGTTCTTTTGCACACTACTAGCCATAGGGGCCTTCCCTTTCTCCTTGGCGGAGATGGGAGCCTTATGGCTTGTCAAGTTCTTGGCTTCCCTCTTGTAGCCAAGTCCATCCTTAATTGAGGGGTGTCTACCAGTCGTGTAGGCATCCCTTGCAAATTTTAGCTTGTCAAATTCATTCTTGCTAGTCTTAAGTTGGGCATTAAGACTAGCTAATTCCTCATTTAATTTGGAAATTGAAACTAAATGATCACTACAAGCATCAACATCGAAATCTTTACACCTATTACAAGTTTTAACAATTTCTACACAAGAATTAGATTTGCTAGCTACTTCTAGTTTAGCATTTAAATCATCATTAACACTTTTTAAAGTAGCAATGGTTTCATGACAAGAAGATAATTCACTAGAGAGCATTTCATTCCTTTTAATTTCAAGAGCAAGAGATTTTTGTGCACTAACAAATTTATCATGCTCCTCATATAAAAGATCCTCTTGTTTTTCTAGTAATCTATTCTTGTCATTCAAAGCATCAATCAACTCATTAATCTTATCAATTTTAGATCTATCTAATCCCTTGAATAAGCATGAGTAATCTATCTCATCATCATCACTAGACGCATCCTCGCTTGAAGAAGCATAAGAACTAGTATCATGAGTGCTTACTTTCTTCTCTCTTGCCATGAGGCAAGTGTGACGCTCGTTTGGGAAGAGGGATGACTTGTTGAAGGCGGTGGCGGCGAGTCCTTCATTGTCGGAGTCGGAGGAGGAGCAATCCGAATCCCACTCCTTGCCTAGATGCGCCTCGCCTTTTGCCTTCTTATACTTCTTCTTCTTCTCCCTCTTGTTCCCTTGTTCCTGATCACTATCATTGTCGGGACAGTTAGCAATAAAATGACCAAGCTTACCGCATTTGAAGCATGAGCGCTTCCCCTTGGCTTTGGTCTTGCTTGGCTGTCCCTTGCGACCCTTAAGCACTGTCTTGAATTTTTTGATGATGAGGGCCATCTCTTCATCATTAAGTCCGGCCGCCTCAATCTGTGCCACCTTGCTAGGTAGCGCCTCCTTGCTTCTTGTTGCCTTGAGAGCAAGGGGTTGCGGCTCGTTGATCGGACCATTCAAGGCATCGTCCACGTACCTCGCCTCCTTGATCATCATTCGCCCGCTAACGAATTTTCCGAGGACTTCTTCGGGCGACATTTTGGTGTACCTGGGATTCTCACGAATATTATTCACCAAATGAGGATCAAGAACGGTAAAGGACCTTAGCATCAGTCGGACGACGTCGTGGTCCGTCCATCGCGTGCTTCCGTAGCTCCTTATTTTGTTGATAAGGGTCTTGAGCCGGTTGTATGTTTGAGTTGGCTCCTCGCCCCTTATCATCGCGAACCTTCCAAGCTCGCCCTCCACCAACTCCATTTTGGTGAGCAAGGTGACGTCGTTCCCCTCATGAGAGATCTTGAGGGTGTCCCAGATCTGCTTGGCATTGTCCAAGCCGCTCACCTTGTGATACTCGTCCCTGCACAAAGAGGCTAGCAACACAGTAGTAGCTTGTGCATTTTTATGAATCTGTTCATTAATAAACACAGGGCTATCTGAGCTATCAAATTTCATTCCACTTTCCACAATCTCCCAAATGCTTGGATGGAGAGAAAACAAGTGAGTACGCATTTTGTGGCTCCAAAATCCGTAGTCCTCTCCATCAAAGTGAGGGGGCTTGCCAAGTGGAATGGGGAGCAATTGAGCATTTGAGCTATGCGGAATGCGCGAATAATCGAAAGAAAAGTTTGAGTTAACCGTCTTTCGTCTGTCGTAGTCGTCGTTGTCCTTTTGGGAGGAGGAAGATTCGTCGCTGTCGTAGTAGACAATTTCCTTGATGCGCCTTGTCTTCTTCTTCCTCCCGTCTTTTCTTTTGTGGCCCGAGCCTGATTCGGTGGGCCTATCATCATTGGGCTCGTTGACGAAGGACTCCTTCTCCTTGTCGTTGATCACCATCCCCTTGCCCTTAGGATCCATCTCTTCGGGCGGTTAGTCCCTTTCTTGAAGAGAACGGTTCTGATACCAATTGAGAGCACCTAGAGGGGGGGGTGAATAGGTGATCCTGTAAAACTTCAAAAACTTATAGCCACAAAAACTTGGTTAATTGTTAGCACAATAATTGCCAAGTGGCTAAAGAGGAATCCTCAACAAAACACAATAACCAACAAGGATCAATCACAGAGATGGCACGGTGGTTATCCCGTGGTTCGGCCAAGACCAACGCTTGCCTACTCCACGTTGTGGCGTCCCAATGGACAAGGGTTGCAATCAACCCCTCTCAAGTGGTCCAAAGACCTACTTGAATACCATGGTGTTTTGTTTGCTTTTTCTCAATCCCGTTTGCGAGGAATCTCCACAACTTGGAGCCTCTCGCCCTTACACTTGAAATTCACAAAGAACATGGAGCAAGGGAGGGATTAGCAACGCACACAAGACACAAGAGTCAGAGTGTCAACACGCACACAAATCTCAACAAGAGCTCGCAACACGACTCAATGAGTTCACAACTCCACAAGAGCTCTATATGCTATCACAATGAAACGGATGCGCGAAATCTATGTCTTAGTGCTTAGAAATGTTGTAGGAATGCTTGGTGTACTCCTCCATGCGCCTAGGGGTCCCTTTTATAGCCCCAAGGCAACTAGGAGCCGTTGAGAGCAATCAGGGAAGGCAATTCTTGCCTTCTGTCGTCTGGCGCACCGGACAGTCCGGTGCACACCGGACACTGTCCGGTGCCAGATTTCTTTCCTTAAATGGCGAAGCCGACCGTTGGCAGACCTGGAGCCGTTGGCACACCAGACATGTTCGGTGCACACCAGACAGTCTGGTGCCCCCTTCTAGCCGTTGGCTCGGCCACGTGTCCCGCGCAGATCGCGCGGCCGACCGTTGGCTCACCGGACAGTCCGGTGCACACCGGACAGTCCGGTGCACACCGGACAGTCCGGTGAATTATAGCCGTACGTCGCCGGTGAATTCCCGAGAGCGGCCAGTTCGCTCGAACCAGCCTGGCGCACCGGACACTGTCCGGTGCACCACCGGACAGTCCGGTGCTCCCAGACTCAGCAGATTCTTAGCTGCTTGAGCCAAGACATTTCCAATTGGATTTTTCCTGTTTCCAGCACTTAGACACAATACATTAGTCCATAAAACAATGTACTAAGTCTGAGAAACATACCTTTATCCTTAATTTGTACTTTGTCCACCTCTTTACACTTAGGCACTTGTGTTGGACACTAAATCACCAAAACACTTAGAAATGGCCCAAGGGCACATTTCCCTTTCAGGTTGCACTATAAGTGTTTGCATGAACATCGTAGTTCCTAGCAAGCTCTTGCACCAGGTTTTTTTGGGCCATCGAAGTTACTTAGATCACATGTATTCTTGCAAGATTCACTACCGAATTGCACAATACCACGATGTGTTCTGCTGACCAAACATGTAAAGACAAAGTTCACCTAATTAATGTGCCTGAACTATTTTGGTCAGTGCTCTCAGCCTTAAGCATTAACCTGAATTGACAAAAGGATTTGACTAATTCAAGGAATTCAGAACTACCATATATTGTAGTTTACATTATATTATTACAATTTCATCGACTAAAAGAGCAAGCACAGATTATGAAGCATGAAACTGAGAGCGTCGCTGAAATTTCTAATGATAATGTCAGATCTCTAATGGCCTTGTTTTTTCCCGTGTAACGTAGTCTGGTGGGAGAATGCTGCTGCCACTAATTACGCCAGCCGATGCACCCGTTTATGTGAACCCGAAACAATTAGTTTGAGAATTATTAAGTTAACAAATCAGATGTATTTTAGTTATGATGGTTTCTTGATTTTGTCTGCTGCCCTTATATATTGAAGCAGCACAGACCATGGTGTCAGCAGCACAGATCCTGGAACTATCTAAAGACTATAAGGCAAAATTTTACCTACAGAAACCTGATAGCACAAGGATATCTGTTGACAGTGATAAGAGGGCTGGAAAACATGGCTGGGATCAGAGCAGAAGCATTTTTCGAACAATATAAGTTGTAGTGTGACTGGAGGAAGCAACCCTACCTTCCAAGTTAAAGATGGAGAGGTTGGTCAGCAAGATGCAGGTCATCAGAGTGCAAACTTTATAGACATAGGACCAGGTTTTCCTTACTATTCAAGTGGGAAAACCAGGATACAGATTATGCACTCGCACTACTGATAAGCTGAAAGGTGTATGAGAGCACCTAGAGGGGGGGGGGTGAATAGGTGATCCTGTAAAAACTTCAAACTTAAGCCACAAAAACTTGTTAAGCGTTAGCACAGTTAATGCCAAGTGGCTAAGGTGAAGTCTTCAACAAAACACAATACCACAAGAATCAAGCACAGAGGGACACGGTGGTTTATCCCGTGGTTCGGCCAAGCCAATGCTTGCCTACTTCCACGTTGTGGCGTCCCAACGGACGAGGGTTGCAATCAACCCCTCTCAAGCGGTCCAAAGACCCACTTGAATACCACGGTGTTTTGTTGTTCTTATTTCAATCCCGTTTGCGAGGAATCTCCACAACTTGGAGCCTCTCGCCCTTACAAAAGATGTTCACAAAGAATCACGGAGTAAGGGAGGGATTAGCAACTCACACACAACACAAAGATCACAGCGAATACGCACACACAAAACCCAGACTTGAGCTCAAGAGGCTAACACACTAGAACAGAGCTCAAATCACTAGAATTTCAAACAAGTGCGCAAGATTGATGTGTGAGTGATCAAGAGTGCTCAAGGAATGCTTGGGTGCTTCCTCCATGCGCCAAGGGGTCCCTTTTATAGCCCCAAGGCAGCTAGGAGCCGTTGGGAACAAATCTGGAAGGCCATCTTTGCCTTCTGTCTCGTGGCGCACCGGACAGTCCGGTGCACACCGGACACTGTCCGGTGCCCGATTTGTTTCCAAAAACAGCACTTCTGACCGTTGCTGGCTGCTCCAGATCTGCGCTTAGTTGGCGCACCGGACATGTCCGGTGCACACCGGACAGTCCGGTGTTCCTTCCCGACCGTTGGCTCGGCCACGTGTCTCGCGCGGATTGCGCGGCCGACCGTTGGCCCTGGCCGACCGTTGGCTCACCGGACAGTCCGGTGCACACCGGACAGTCCGGTGAATTATAGCCGTACGCCGTCGGCGAATTCCCGAGAGCGGCCAGTTCGCGCCGAGGAGGCCTGGCGCACCGGACACTGTCCGGTGCACACCGGACAGTCCGGTGCTCCAGACCGAGCAGGGACTTGGCTGCACACAGCCAAGTCATTCTCTCCCCTTTTCTCTTTTTCTTCTTGCTGTTTCTAACACTTAGACAAACATGTTAGTCCACAAAACCAATGTACTAAGGCTTAGAAACATACCTTTACTTCATGATTTGCACCTTGTTCCATTTTACAATTAGGCACCTGTGTTGAGCACTAAATCACCAAAATACTTAGAAATGGCCCAAGGGCACATTTCCCTTTCAATCTCCCCCTTTTTGGTGATTTATGCCAACACAACATAAAGCAAATTGAACAAGTACAAAAATACTTCAAATAATAACTCAAATCTATTTTGATTCATTTTGACTTATATGGATCACTCTATGCCACCACTTTGTTTGTTTTTGCAAATCAAACTCAAATCTCTATCTCTAAGTTAAACACACATGTTAAAGCATAAAGAGAGTCATTATCAAGATTTCAAAAACTCCCCCTTTTTCCCATAATCAATACTTCTCCCCACAAGAAGCCAACTTTTGATAAGAGAGACAACATAAGAATTTTGACAAACCAAAAACTCTATTGCCCTATTTTCAAAATCTCTCAAGTGGTAGCTGATCCATTTTCAAAATCTCTCAAGTGGTAGCTGATCCATTTATTGCTTTGGCCTTTATTTTCTCCCCCTTTGGCATCAAGCACCAAAACGGGATCAATTGTGGCCCTTTAACCCCATTGCCTCACCAAAATCTTCAATTAAGAGCAAATGGCAATAAGAGTTCATGAGATGGACTTGAAATAAGTTACCCCTCATCGGAGTGCAGTGGAAGTCTTTCATGGTCCAAGTCCACCTTTTCCCTTTCAATTCTCCTTTGTGACTAACACAAGCAAACTCAAACATATGGTTAGTCTCAAAGGGTCAAGTTGCAACACATCTCCCCCTAAACATGTGCATCACATTGCAACGGACTTGTGAGGTCCAGGGAGTGTTTGTACAACTTGAGCACCATAATAAGCAACAAAATGCAGAAGGGAACATGATCAAAAGCATAAATACATGTATGCTACAATTCAATCCAAGTTCCGCGAATCTAAGACATTTAGCTCACTACGCAGCCTGCAAAAGGTCTTCTCATCTAAAGGCTTGGTAAAGATATCGGCTAGCTGGTTCTCGGTGCTAACATAAAACACTTCGATATCTCCCTTTTGCTGGTGGTCTCTCAAAAAGTGATGCCGGATGTCAATGTGCTTTGTGCGGCTGTGTTCAACAGGATTTTCCGCTATTCGGATAGTACTCTCATTATCACATAGGAGTGGGACTTTGCTCAGATTGTAGCCAAAGTCCCTGAGGGTTTGCCTCATCCAAAGTAGTTGCGCACAACACTGTCCTGCGGCAACGTACTCGGCCTCAGCGGTGGATAGGGCAACGGAGGTTTGTTTCTTAGAGTTCCATGACACCAGGGACCTTCCTAAGAATTGGCACGTCCCCGATGTACTCTTCCTATCGACCTTACATCCAGCATAGTCGGAATCTGAGTACCCAATCAAGTCAAAGTTAGACCCCTTTGGATACCAGATCCCGAAGCAGGGCGTAGCGACTAAATATCTAAGAATTCGCTTCACCGCCACCAAGTGACACTCCTTAGGATCGGATTGAAATCTAGCACACATGCATACGCTAAGCATAATATCCGGTCTACTAGCACATAAATAAAGTAGAGATCCTATCATTGACCGGTATGCTTTTTGATCAACGGACTTACCTCCTTTGTTGAGGTCGGTGTGTCCGTCGGTTCCCATCGGAGTCTTTGCGGGCTTGGCGTCCTTCATCCCAAACCGCTTCAGCAGATCTTGCGTGTACTTCGTTTGGGAGATGAAGGTGCCGTCCTTGAGTTGCTTCACTTGGAACCCAAGGAAGTAGTTCAACTCGCCCATCATCGACATCTCGAATTTCTGCGTCATCACCCTGCTAAACTCTTCACAAGACTTTTGATTAGTAGAACCAAATATTATGTCATCGACATAAATTTGGCATACAAACAAATCACCATCACATGTCTTTGTAAAAAGAGTTGGATCGGCTTTCCCAACCTTGAAAGCATTAGCAAGTAAGAAATCTCTAAGGCATTCATACCATGCTCTTGGGGCTTGTTTAAGTCCATAGAGCGCCTTAGAGAGCTTACACACGTGGTCGGGGTACCGCTCATCCTCGAAGCCAGGGGGTTGCTCCACGTACACCTCCTCCTTTATTGGCCCGTTGAGGAACGCGCTCTTCACATCCATTTGGTACAACCTGAAAGAATGGTGAGCGGCATATGCTAGCAAGATACGAATGGACTCTAGCCTAGCCACAGGAGCAAAAGTCTCCTCAAAGTCCAAACCTGCGACTTGGGCATAACCTTTTGCCACAAGTCGAGCCTTGTTCCTCGTCACCACCCCGTGCTCGTCCTGTTTGTTGCGGAACACCCACTTGGTTCCCACAACATTTTGCTTGGGACGAGGCACCAGTGTCCAAACTTCGTTGCGCTTGAAGTTATTGAGTTCCTCCTGCATGGCCAACACCCAATCCGGATCTAGCAAGGCCTCCTCTACCCTGAAAGGCTCAATAGAGGAGACAAAAGAGTAATGCTCACAAAAATTAACTAATCGAGATCGAGTAGTTACTCCCTTGCTAATGTCACCCAAAATTTGGTCGACGGGATGATCCCTTTGAATCATCGCTCGAACTTGGGTTGGAGGTGCCGGTTGCGCTTCTTCCTCCATCACTTGATCTTCTTGTGCTCCCCCTTGATCACACGCCTCCTTTTGATGAACCTGTTCATCGTCTTGAAGTGAGGGATGCACCGTCGTTGAGGAAGAAGGTTGATTACGTTCATCCTGTTCCTGTGGCCGAACGTCTCCAATCGCCATGGTTCGTATAACAGCCGACGGAACATCTTCTTCATCTACATCATCATAATTAACAACTTGCTCTCTTGGAGAGCCATTAGTCTCATCAAATACAACGTCGCTAGAGACTTCAACCAAACCCGATGATTTGTTGAAGACCCTATACGCCTTTGTATTTGAATCATAACCTAATAAAAACCCTTCTACAGCTTTGGGAGCAAACTTAGAATTTCTACCCTTCTTTACTAGAATGTAGCACTTGCTCCCAAAAACACGAAAGTACGATACATTGGGTTTGTTACCGGTTAGTAACTCATATGACGTCTTCTTGAGGAGGCGGTGAAGGTAGACCCTGTTGATGGCGTGGCAAGCCGTGTTCACGGCTTCCGACCAAAAGCACTCGGGGGTCTTGAACTCTCCAAGCATTGTCCTCGCCATATCAATTAGCGTCCTGTTCTTCCCCTCTACCACACCATTTTGTTGTGGTGTGTAGGGAGCGGAGAACTCGTGCTTGATCCCTTCCTCCTCAAGAAACTCCTCCACTTGAAGGTTCTTGAACTCGGACCCGTTGTCGCTCCTTATCTTCTTCACCTTGAGCTCAAACTCATTTTGAGCTCTCCTGAGGAAGCGCTTGATGGTCCCTTGGGTTTCAGACTTATCCTGCAAAAAGAATACCCAAGTGAAGCGGGAAAAGTCATCAACAATAACTAAACCATACTTACTTCCTCCTATGCTTAGATAGGCGACGGGTCCGAAGAGGTCCATATGCAGCAGCTCCAGAGGTCTTGACGTGGTCATCACATTCTTGCTGTGATGTGCTCCTCCAACTTGTTTACCTGCCTGACAAGCTGCACAAGGTCTATCTTTTTCGAAATAAACATTGGTTAGACCTATCACGTGTTCTCCCTTTAGAAGTTTGTGGAGATTCTTCATCCCCACATGTGCTAAGCGGCGATGCCACAGCCAGCCCATGCAAGTCTTAGCCATTAAGCATGCATCTAGACCGGCCTCTTCTTTTGCAAAATCAACTAAATAAAGCTTGCCGTCTAGTACACCCTTAAAAGCTAGTGAACCATCACATCTTCTAAAGACAGACACATCTACATTTGTAAAAAGGCAATTGTATCCCATTTGACATAATTGACTAACAGATAGCAAATTATATCCAAGACTCTCCACTAAGAATACATTTGAGATAGAATGCTCATTAGAAATTGCAATTTTACCTAGCCCTTTTACCTTGCCTTGATTCCCATCACCGAATATAATTGAATCTTGGGAATCCTTATTCTTGACGTAGGAGGTGAACATCTTCTTCTCCCCCGTCATATGGTTTGTGCATCCGCTGTCGATAATCCAGCTTGAACCCCCGGATGCATAAACCTGCAAGGCAAATTTAGGCTTGGGTCTTAGGTACCCAACTCATGTTGGGTCCTGCAAGGTTAGCACAAATATCTTTAGGGACCCAAATGCAAGATTTATCTCCCTTGCATCTAGCCCCTAATTTCCTAGCAACAACCTTCTTACCCTTTCTACAAATAGCAAAGGGAGCATTACAAGCATAATAAATGGTAGAAGGTTCATTCACTACTTTCCTAGGAGCATGAATAACATTCTTTCTAGGTACATGAGCAATATCTCTCCTAGGCATATGTACAACATTTCTCCTACACATATCTCTACCATGATTATAAGAAGAACTAGAAGCAAACATTGCATGAGAATCATAAGCATATGAATCAAAATGATTATAAGCATTTCTAGCATGTCTCCTATCATAATACATAAAAGCATGATTCTTTTTAGTATTACTAGCCATCGGGGCCTTCCCCTTCTCCTTGACGAAGATGGGAGCCTTATGGCTTGTTAAGTTCTTGGCTTCCCTCTTGAAGCCAAGCCCATCCTTAATTGAGGGGTGTCTACCAATCGTGTAGGCATCCCTTGCAAATTTGATTTTATCAACTTCATTCTGGCTAGTCTTAAGTTGGGCATTAAGACTAGCCACTTCATCATTTAATTTGGAAATTAGAACTAGGTGTTCACTACAAGCATTAACATCAAAATCCTTACACCTAGTACAAATTTCAACATGTTCAACACAAGAATTTGATTTACTAGCTACTTCTAGTTTAGCACTTAAATCAATATTAACACTTCTTAAGGTAGAAATGGTTTCATGACAGGAAGATATTTCACTAGAAAGCATTTCATTTCTTTTCACTTCTAAAGCATATGATTTTTGTGCCTCTACAAATTTATCATGTTCATCATACAATAAATCTTCTTGCTTTTCTAAAAGCCTATCCTTTTCATTCAATGCATTAATTAATTCATTGATTTTCTCTATCTTAGATCTATCTAAGCCCTTGAACAAGCAAGAATAATCTATGTCATCATCACTAGACTCACTATCACTAGATGAAGCATAAGTGGAGTCTTGAATACTCACCTTCTTCTCCCTTGCCATAAGGCAAGTGAGACGCTCGTTGGGGAAGAGAGCCGATTTGTTGAAGGCAGTGGCGGCGAGTCCTTCGTTGTCGGAGTCGGAGGAGGAGCAATCCGAGTCCCACTCCTTTCCTAGATGCGCCTCGCCTTTTGCCTTCTTGTATTGCTTCTTCTTCTCTCTTTTGTTCCCCTTTTCCTGGTCACTTTCATTATCGGGACAGTTAGCAATGAAATGACCAAGCTTACCGCATTTGAAGCATGAGCGCTTCCCCTTGGCTTTGGTCTTGCTTGGTTGTCCCTTGTGACCTTTAAGCACCGTCTTGAATCTCTTAATGATGAGAGCCATCTCTTCATCATTAAGGCCAGCCGCCTCAACTTGCGCCACCTTGCTAGGTAGCGACTCCTTGCTCCTCGTTGCCTTTAGAGCAATGGGTTGAGGCTCGTGGAGTGGTCCGTTCAACGCGTCGTCGACGTATCTTGCCTCCTTGATCATCATCCGCCCGCTCACGAATTTTCCAAGCACTTCCTCGGGCGTCATCATCGTGTACCTGGGATTCTCACGAATATTGTTCACGAGATGAGGATCAAGTACGGTAAAGGACCTGAGCATTAGGCGGACGACGTCGTGGTCCGTCCATCGCGTGCTCCCGTAGCTTCTTATCTTGTTGATAAGGGTCTTGAGCCGGTTGTACGTTTGCGTTGGCTCCTCGCCCCTTATCATCGCGAACCGTCCAAGCTCGCCCTCCACCAACTCCATCTTGGTGAGTAAGGTGACGTCGTTCCCCTCATGAGAAATCTTGAGGGTGTCCCAGATTTGCTTGGCGTTGTCCAAGCCGCTCACCTTATGGTATTCATCCCTGCACAAGGAAGCTAGAAGAACAGTAGTAGCTTGTGCATTTTTATGAATTTGTTCATTAATGAACATGGGACTATCCGAACTATCAAAGTGCATTCCACTCTCTACAATCTCCCATATACTAGGATGGAGAGAGAATAGGTGACTACGCATTTTGTGACTCCAAAATCCGTAGTCCTCTCCATCAAAGTGTGGGGGCTTGCCAAGTGGAATGGAGAGCAAATGAGAATGTGAACTTTGCGGAATACGAGAGTAATCAAAGGAAAAGTTCGAATTAACCGGTTTTCTCCTCTCGTAGTCGTTGTGGTCCTCATCCTTTTGGGAAGAAGTAGACTCGTCGCTGTCGTAGTAGATGATCTCCTTGATGCGCCTGGTCTTCTTCTTCTTCCCATCCTTTCGTCTTTGACCCGAGCCGGAGTCGGTAGGCTTGTCGTCCTTCGGCTCGTTGACGAAGGTCTCCTTCTCTTTGTCGTTGATCACTATACCCTTCCCCTTAGGATCCATCTATTCGGGCGGTTAGTCCCTTTGTGAATAGAACGGCTCCGATACCAATTGAGAGCACCTAGAGGGGGGGGGGTGAATAGGTGATCCTGTAAAAACTTCAAACTTAAGCCACAAAAACTTGTTAAGCGTTAGCACAGTTAATGCCAAGTGGCTAAGGTGAAGTCTTCAACAAAACACAATACCACAAGAATCAAGCACAGAGGGACACGGTGGTTTATCCCGTGGTTCGGCCAAGCCAATGCTTGCCTACTTCCACGTTGTGGCGTCCCAACGGACGAGGGTTGCAATCAACCCCTCTCAAGCGGTCCAAAGACCCACTTGAATACCACGGTGTTTTGTTGTTCTTATTTCAATCCCGTTTGCGAGGAATCTCCACAACTTGGAGCCTCTCGCCCTTACAAAAGATGTTCACAAAGAATCACGGAGTAAGGGAGGGATTAGCAACTCACACACAACACAAAGATCACAGCGAATACGCACACACAAAACCCAGACTTGAGCTCAAGAGGCTAACACACTAGAACAGAGCTCAAATCACTAGAATTTCAAACAAGTGCGCAAGATTGATGTGTGAGTGATCAAGAGTGCTCAAGGAATGCTTGGGTGCTTCCTCCATGCGCCAAGGGGTCCCTTTTATAGCCCCAAGGCAGCTAGGAGCCGTTGGGAACAAATCTGGAAGGCCATCTTTGCCTTCTGTCTCGTGGCGCACCGGACAGTCCGGTGCACACCGGACACTGTCCGGTGCCCGATTTGTTTCCAAAAACAGCACTTCTGACCGTTGCTGGCTGCTCCAGATCTGCGCTTAGTTGGCGCACCGGACATGTCCGGTGCACACCGGACAGTCCGGTGTTCCTTCCCGACCGTTGGCTCGGCCACGTGTCTCGCGCGGATTGCGCGGCCGACCGTTGGCCCTGGCCGACCGTTGGCTCACCGGACAGTCCGGTGCACACCGGACAGTCCGGTGAATTATAGCCGTACGCCGTCGGCGAATTCCCGAGAGCGGCCAGTTCGCGCCGAGGAGGCCTGGCGCACCGGACACTGTCCGGTGCACACCGGACAGTCCGGTGCTCCAGACCGAGCAGGGACTTGGCTGCACACAGCCAAGTCATTCTCTCCCCTTTTCTCTTTTTCTTCTTGCTGTTTCTAACACTTAGACAAACATGTTAGTCCACAAAACCAATGTACTAAGGCTTAGAAACATACCTTTACTTCATGATTTGCACCTTGTTCCATTTTACAATTAGGCACCTGTGTTGAGCACTAAATCACCAAAATACTTAGAAATGGCCCAAGGGCACATTTCCCTTTCAGTGTAAAGGTGCTGATTTTTGCCCAGGATCAAGTTCTGCGGAGGTCAAAGGGGAATTGATCACTAATAAGGTCATTGCAGGACCTACAAGCCCTCTGTGTGTTTTTCCTCGAAGGCATGTGCACCATAGAAAAAAGTCTGGTACGCAATGGATGTATTTCCCCCTCTAACATAGCCAAGACAGATGTAAAAGTTAATGAAAAACAGGAAATGTGCTCTTTAAGTGGACCTTATCTGCTATGTGGTGAACTTCATGAGGTCTTCTGGTAAATTACAGACTTCTCTTAGTTGCGCAAAGGAGTATGAGCTTGCTATATGAAGCATGCACAAGTTCAGTTGCTGAGATTGAAGGAATTACTGATATATATCCTGGTAAACACAGATATGCTGTTGAACATTCTGCAGATGAATGTATAAAATCAATCGTTGAACAGTTAGTTATTGCTGTAAAAACTTCTCAGAACAGTAATGAAGTTAGCACAAAGGAGCTGGAGGCTATTGTTCTTGAGTTGCAGCAGGAGCTTCAAGCTAAAGATGTCCAAATTAGCACAATCAGTTCTGATCTTCTGCAAAGTAGTTCTCAGTTGATCTTGAAGATGTAAGAATGGAGCTCCAAAATTTGTAGAAACAAGTTGATGTATTGCAAAATCAGAAGAAGGATTTAGAGACTCAATTAAATGAGCTTAAAAATATGGAATCAATCGCAAGTGAGCAACGTGGAAGAATTGAGAAATTGACTGATGAATTAAGCAGAAAAGATCAAGGTGAGTTGTCGCAACATTTTGGTTCAATTCCTTGTGTTTTGGTCAATGCTACACATTTTCATGTAATTTTAAATAACAAAAAAACATTTGTTACTAATGAACTGCTAACCACTGAAGAGAGCAACAAAAATTACTCATCTCAGCTAAATGGTTTCATGAAGTGGTTAGAAAGAGAACTGTTGCAGTTCGGCATGCATTCTGAGAGTGCCAATTATTATTTACTGGAACACATATTCTTTTGCATATATTTCTATTCAATCTTGTTAATGCTTTCTTCGCCATAACTTTTAGATTAAAGTACTTCTTATGGTGGTGATGCTGCTTAAACTATGGGCATTGTGGATTTATTACTGGAATCTGTTGAGCTGTCTTACAGGCTTGGTTAGTATTGATGAACTTTGCCACTCATGTGTTGGGCATCTTGTAGCAGTTTCCTATGAAGCCGAACTCCTTCTCATGCAAAAGGAATGGGGCACAACAGAAGCTGAACTACTTTTGCCGAGATTTTATTTGGAGACGAGCAGCAAAATAAGGCCTTCGACTCTACAGAGATAATGTCTAATGCCTCCCCACACACAATTTTATCTAAAAATTAGCATCAACCGATATATACCGGAAGAATGCATATAAACTTTATACCCCAATAAAAACCCCCAATACACACAAGCTCATTGTATTACTTAACATATGTCATATATATAAAAGTTATATTAGGGGAAGCATTGAAAAGAAGTCAGTTCATTTTATGTTTGAGCGACAAATTCACTAACATATCACAGGCTACTAAAGAACAGTTGCAGCAACAAATTCGCTTGAAAGCTTACCTTGGCCTAAGAAACTGCGGAAGTCGTCGCTGCGTTGCAGCAAACCCCCGACGGTGTCCTGTCGTCCGGTCCGGGTCAACCAAGCGCCTTATCTCTTCCTTCTTGTGCACCGGTCGCTAGCCGAAACAACAAACTACTACAATAAAACCCCCATACCCAATTTCAGTAAACACTCTATGATCAATGTAGTCAGGCATAACTGAGTTTCAAATGAAATTGTTAAGAAAATACCTGGTTGATGAAGAAACTTAAGATTGACAAATTTTGTTATTTGAGATTCCCTTCGCAACTGCAAAAGTTCAGATCTGAATGAGTATATTATAGTATAATAAACACTTGTAGAACAAGCCTTAAGAGCAAAAAATAGGGTGTCAACTGCGTTTAATGACTTTCTTTGCCAGTTTGTCTTTACCAAATTCTATGGTTTCCTATGCCATGAACTCACATCTCACTGGAAAAAATGCAGAATTACTTTTAAAAAATGCAGAATTACTTAGGCTAATTCTATTTACAAGATTTTGGATGAGAGAAGTAGCAGGTTTGTTAAGAGGTTAGAGAATTAGATCCATATCTACATACATAAAGTATTTCTTGACCCTAACACTTAGGATTCACAAAAATTATAATGTGATTTTTTTCGCACTATAGGTTATTCACTTCGCGATGTGCAACAATTAAAGATTGAAAGGAGGCTTGAGTCAATTGAATCATCTAATTCTGTTCAGAAGGAATACTGTTTTTATTGGTGAAGCTGATAATCCAACAGGTGGTGTGAGCGCTAAGACGCTGTTGTGTAAACACTTAGCCTCTGACCAAAAAAATGAAAAATACTGATTTTCTAAAGTGTGCAGGAGTGTTATGTGTCTTTAAGTCAAAAAAAGAGATAACTGGTCTGAAAACACACACTTTCGAAATACAAACTCTCTCACATAAGCACTTACAACAAATGCACACCCCTAGACAGACAGTAAGATCACACAGAAGAAATACTGTCAAAGCTTTTTCTTGTCCTGTAGAAGGGAAGAGCAAAACACTCTCTGAAGGGGAACTACCATCACAGATTACAATACCACCTTAAGTTACACCTAGTATTCCAACAGAACATACAAACGTCTTTCAAGGAAAAAGTTGGAACTACTAAAGCGATGGTTGTAAAGATGTGGTGTCTAGAGAGAGATAGGAGGATGAGTAGAGGAGTGGTTACCGTGGAACACCGGCGCTGCGCACGGATGCGGAGTGGCGGCACATCGGCTGGCGGGAGCGGGGCTCCTTCTTCGTCGCCGGCAGCGGCACACCGATGATGTGCCCGGAGCACGCAGTGGCGCCACACTTAGAGAGAGCACCGACGACGGTTGTGGACGCAGAGTGCGCAGATGTGGTGTGCGGAGGGAGGGAGAGTGGACGCCAACACTAATGGGGGGAAGGCACCCGCGAGAGGATGGGAAGAATTGCGGCGCGGAGGGAGAGGATTGATAGCCGCAAACCACGCGGAGGGAGCGTATGGGAAGAATCGTGGCGCGCACGGATCCACGGCCATGGATGGAAGGGCGCAGAGGGAGCGCAACTGCCATGGATGGAAGGGGGCGACGCCATGGAAGGGGGAGTCGCGTGATTTGCGGGCGCGGCTGCAGGGAAGAATCTTGCGCAGGCTGCCATCGATGGAAGGGGGCGACGCCATGGATGTGGCTGCAATGGAGGACGCGAGGACATGGAAGCGCATGGTCGTGTGATTTGCGGGCGCGGCGGCTGTCCTCGGCTGGCCGCGAGGATGGCGGCGGGGCTGCGGGCGCGGGGAGGAGAATCGCGGGCGCGGGGAGGGGAATCGCGGGCGGAGGAATCGGGATGGAGGAGGGGAATCGTGCGATGGCAGAACCGTGCGTCTGTGGACGCCTACAATAAAGACATAATAGTAGTAGAGATATGAAGTGCACATAAGCCTTTGATGTACATGGTGTACATATTAAAATCATGTTCATCTATCCGAATCCAAAGGTCTCCTACATCTATACTTTTCATGTATATAAGAGGATAATAATGGTCGAGAGTAATAGTGGTGGGTGTTTGTTTTACAAAATATATAGAGCAACAAGTAATGTTGGACCCAAAATGGGGACTATGTGTACCAAAGCCTTGGCTCATTTGGAATGCATGAATTTCAGAGAAATCATACAAGAATTTTTCATAAATAATTTTATTTTCACTAGAAAAATCATAGAAAGAAAACAGGAAAAAATCCCGTATTTCAAAGGGCCTTTTATGTGTACGGTGTACCGCACATATTCCTTTCAAACAGACCTTGTAGAGGCCATTTGAATTCCTGGCTGGCTCGTCGTCTCTTTAGGGGGTGTTTGGTTGCCCCTGCTAAAGTTTAGCCCGGGTCACATCAAGCGTTTGACTTTCAAATAGGAGTATGAAATATAGACCCAACCAACTGGACTAGATTCGTCTCGTCTTTTAATCTTCGGCTGACAAATTTGTTTTATAATCCGACTACATTTAATACCCGAAACGGAGGTTCAAACATTCGATTGGACAGGGGCTAAACTTTAGTTTGGGGTAACCAAACGGGGCCTTATAGATTCAGACAGAGCAAGAAAAACGAGGCCTGATTTCTTGCAGGGCGTGCGGCGGCAGCGCATGCGGATTCTCTCCTTCCCTTCCTCTCTCTCTCTCTCCGGACAACACCCTCTTCCCTTCTTGCACCCTCGTTGTTGTTAGATTAGAGTACCAATATATAGTTCCCCCCACATCGGCCAGGAGCCCAGAAATCCTCGCATCCCGACATCCGATTTCTCTCCCTCACCCTCCCTTCCCTTCCTCTGCTTCCGGGGAGGAGGAGAGGAAAGAGACGAAGGGCGCGCCGGGAAGGAGGACCAGGAGGGGGAGGCACACAGCGCTTCCTCTTGCACGCGGGAGTTCTCAAGCCTCCTCCTTGGCCTTGGCTCCAATTCCGGGTGCCATAACACGACCTCTGCCGGCGGCCGGCCACCGGCACCCATGTCGCCCTTCTACCTCGCTCGCGGTGCTTCCAAGGTCCGTACGTCCCGTCCGTGTTTTGGCGCTTGGATTTCGTTCATGTTTTCGATCGAGGCCTCAACCGATCCTGGTTCAAAAGGCTTGACTTGGATTTTGAGGATCGGGTTTATTTGCCGTGCAGCTAGTGAGAAGGATTACCTCGGAGACATCAGTCGAGCTCAAGATTCTCTCTGATAAATGGCGGCTTCTCCTCGCTGGCGTCATTTTTCAGGTAAATATATCCCGACTGCAAGATTCCTCCCCTACCACACTCCCATGGGGTGATTCATATGCCTTTCCAGAGAAATGTTTTGGTTGTGTACAGTACTAAATTGATAGATGGTCAGCTGGGTATGTGCAGTTTCCCTCCGCGTAAAAATTCTTCTTTATTTATGTTATTAATGATGTTAACAGTACATCCATGGTTTGGCCGCTCATGGGGTTCATTATTTGCACCGGCCGGGGCCCACCCTTCAAGATCTTGGCTTCATGATTCTTCCGGTATGTCTACAGATTGATTGAGAACCAATTCACAACATCCGACACTATTAACGAGTGATTGCACAGGATATGTTGCCTAAATTCAATACTGGTAACGTTATCTTATTTGCTTTTTTTTGTTTGCTGAATTTGATGTAGGAGCTTGGGAAAGAAAGGGGTTACATCAGTGAGACATTGTTTACGTTCATCTTCCTCGCCTTTGTGTTGGTACTAATCTTTTTTGTTTCGTTGTTGTCTTTCTTTTCCCTTCCGGTGGGGGTAGATGGCCATGACTGCACATTGGGAATTGACCATTTTGTTTTAAACCAACTGACAACTGTGCAGTGTATACCTGACGAATTACTATGTCATGCTTTATTCACAATGTACTCTTCACTCGCATTTGCATTCTCCTGTTGCTACCAAAATTTTCTTATTCCTGAAAATGGATCTATTTTGTTCTAATCTGCAAGTTTAGCCTAACTCATTTTTTTACGGAGGTAACCCTGCTTTTATAAAACCTAACACGTCTTACAAAAGAAGTAACCTAACTCAATTGTGACAAGATGATTCCAATTTGCAGTTGTTTTTCCCACAATGGACCAATCTTTTGTCCTAACTGCAAGTTTTGCATTGCTCAATTGTCACAGTGTCAATTTTGCTTTGCAGTGGACATTTCATCCTTTCATCCTTCAGACTAAATGCTTCTACACTGTTCTGATATGGCGCAGGGTACTTGCATTCTTATGTGTGAGTGTTTCTTTATTGCATGATTTTTTATGTGATTTCCTGATCAGATGATACCTTGATTTCTACTCTACAACTTACTGGGAATATATAACTTTTTTGGTTTCTTCAGGTTTCTCAGTTTCTTCGAATAATAACATTCTATGCAACACAGCTTCCAGGACCTAATTATCATTGTCGAGAGGTATCAGATTTTGTTGTAAGTTAATTACTATGTGCAATGTCATTATCACATGGAAATACTTTATTGATATCGTATTGCGCAGGGCTCACATCTGGCTAGATTACCACCACCCCAGAATGCAGCTGAGGTCTTCCTGATTAATTGTAAGTGGTGATTCCCTATGCGTTGATATATTGTGCTACTTTTTTATGTCCAAATATCCTGAGCTTGTTCTGTCATTTGACTACAGTCCCAAGAGGAGTGATTTATGGATGTGGTGACTTGATATTTTCATCCCACATGATTTTCACCCTAGTTTTTGTCATTACATACCAGAAATATGGAAGCATGAGGTAAAGATTTGTTGTCCATATGTTTTCTTGTTTGTGTCAGCGTATTTGTGAAACATATGTTCAATGATGTTTAAGTCCTGTTTTTTTTAAAAAAAAAATCATGTCAGGTTTTGTAAGATGCTTGCTTGGTGCGTGGCTATTGTTCAGAGTCTTCTTATTGTATCTTCTCGCAAGCATTACAGCGTTGATGTTGTTGTTGCATGGTTAGTAAATGTTTATTTAACTGGATGATTGTGCTATGTTTTTTTCCCCTTTGTTGATGTATCTTCCTTGCGTAGGTATACGGTGAATTTGGTGGTCTTTTTTGTGGATAAGAAGCTTACAGGTGAGAAAGAATGTCCGCCAATATTGAAGTAATGTTTTCGTATGTAGTTACATATATCACCAACACTTCAATTTCGTCCTGTAGAACTTCCTGATCGATCGGTGGGGTCCACATCAATACTTCCTCTGAGTGCAAAGGATAAAGATACCAAGTTGAAAGAAGAAAATACGAGATTGCTGAATGGTAACTCTATGGATTCAGCTGATCGGGTATGAAATTAACATGATGCGAGATGGCTATGATTTTGTTGAGCTATTTTGCTTATTTCCTGAACTGAGCAACATTGTTATGCTGCGGTGCAGAGACCACGAACACAAATGAATGGAAAGCAAATTGATAATGAAAGCCAAGTTGATAGTGAAACTGTGAAAGCATGATATACACTGATGGAGGGGGTTTTGTTAGCTAAAAGCTGTTCAGACAGCTAAGGCCCCGTTCGTTTGTTACGGATTGATGGATCGGAACTGTTCCTAGTCGGATTGTTTCTCTAGTTTATATAAACCTTAGCTGGAATGATTCCGAAGATTGCTTCTCTAGTTTATATAAACCTCAGCTGGAACGATTCTGAGTGCAATCCTACATAAACGAACAAGGCCTAAAGAAGAAATATGGGATGCCATGCGCTTTGGTGCCTAGCTCGTTGATGACTTGATGACATAGCTACGAAGGAAATAGCTTTACATCTCGCTGTTCTAGGCAGCGGAAGTTTTGTTTGCACTTTGCAAAACTGTATATCCTTCTCAGCTGTCTCATTGTAACCCATTCTTTTTCTGGTTTCTTTCCTTTATTTTCCAGCTTGGAATTCAGATTCTTTCTTTATATTAATTGTGAATAGATAGTACACATCTGAGGTTCTTTGCATGCGAACAGTATTCGTATAGTCAATATAAAATTGTCCTTATAAGCAAAAGGTTTTATTATTCCAAGTCAACTAATTATTCAAGTCAAACACCTCTAGCATAAAATTGCTTTTCTAAAATAAATTGTCCAAAAAAGGTTCTAATTTAATTAGCAACAAATGAACAGGCACGTGCGTCAGCAAGTGTATAAAAATGCGTAAACAAAAAAGATTTTGATATATATGAAATAATTATAGTTGTTTTGCTCAGAACATAACTACACGACTGTAAACTGTAACATGAAGTTAAGTTGAGCAGATTATATTTATTCACAGTACTCACTCTATTACATAAAAGAGTAATTTTAAAGTAGGACTAAGCAAAATTATGTTGAGTTTGACCAACTATAAATAAAAATTTATCAATATTTATAGTATTAAATAAGTATACCTAGATTTATTTTTATACTATATTTATCTATACCTATTTAGTACCGTAAATACATCTAGAACTTTATTCTTTTGTGGCCAGAGAAAGTAAACTATTTTTTTCGAGCAATTTAGGTGGATCCAATATAGGATAATTCATCTTTTCATCAAGGTACAAGTACTAATATGTCGGTACTAATGCATATACACTATTACAAAATTGATTTTAGTTGGTAACCATTTTTATTTATATTGGTGGTAAAAATATGCTTACTCGAAATATCTATTAACGCTTTAGAAGTGGTCAGTTTGTTTAAAAAACAATGCGGGGAACAACCATCTTTAAATTTTTTGGAATTTCATTTATGTCTGAAAGGATTAAAATATATTGGTTAATTTGATTTTTATTTTTGCAGAAATAAAACTACTACTTAAGACTATCCGCAACGATTTCCAATTAGATTAATTCTATGTTTGTTTTAGATAGACAACATGATTAAGTTTTAGAAACAACTATCTATCCCCTCTAGTCAACTCCTTCATCTCAACACTAGGTCTAATGCATATGCAATATATTTTCACACCTAGTTAAATCAATATGGTTATGTTTAGACTAGTATTTTAATCCATGGCAGCTTAACGTAATCATCTTTCGACCGTAGCATCGACCGTTGTATTTTTCTTTCTCGTATAGTCGTAGATGTGAGCCCTGCGCCAAACGTCTACTTATTTGTTGCATTCTATTGCGTGGTGTATTGTTTCTTTTTATATTAAGTTTGTGGAATGTATGTTTGAACTCGTATAGATAACGGTCCGTTGGCGGAGTCCGAAGGAGTTGAGGTGAAGACCCTAAGCAACAGCTGGTTGGTGAAGGCAAGTGTCCCTTGACCTATCTATGTCCTATACATTTTATAATTCACTCCCCGCATTTACACAATTTATACATAAGGATTAGCTAGCTTTGTTTATCTTATCCTTCTTTACCTATGTGGGTTGGATCATTTTGGTTTTCCTCTGTACTTGGTGATGTATAGCTTCTAAGTCTCTGATTTCCTGGTCCAAGTCCTCCTCCTGAGGTGTTGGGCTGGTAGCCTTTCTCTTCTGGCTCCGAGCTTCTCTCAGTGAGAGTCTCCTGATTGGTGTCTAGGGGCTGCAGAGCAGCTCCTGCGCTGTTGCCTTCTTCGGTGGCATGACGAAGGCGAACGCTTGCCGAAGCTTGTGGAAGTGAGTTCACCGGAGGTGGGCGCCAATGTTGGTCACTTGTTCTTAAATGTTGTAAATCAAGAACAAGGCAACACAATTGTTAAAGGTCAAGGACCTTCGTCCTCCGAAGCATTATCTCCTCTTAGATATAATAATCTTCAGACGAAGGTCATGAAGGACATGCCTTCATCATTCATGAGAATAAGAGTATATAGAGATAATGAATGTAATTCATCGGCTCGTACACATATGAATAATGCAAACATGAACATTAACAGAATTTACATTACATTGATACCTTTAGCTTGTTCAAAGGTGTTGATGCGAGGGAGATTACATATCAGCGTGAACAGTACGGTGCTACTGTTAATCTATTTATAGGCACGGGACGCAACCCGAGTAAAAGTACATTTATGTCCCCATTATTCACTTATGATCGTAATACAAGTCATTAAGGACTAAGTAGTCTTTTTCCCCTTCGGTCATCATCATCATCATACTTCATCTCCATTACGAGCTGAAGCTGTCAATCTGGCGATAGCTTCGGCGTTTATTCTTATCATCCTTAGATCATATCTTCATCTCGTATGCCTTCATCATGAGGAAAAGACTTGCATCCTAAAGACGAAGCTCTCTGTAATAGCTTATGCTAACAACAAATGGTTAATTATGTTTTTGATGACCTTTGGAAGAGGAAGGCCCCCAACAATAGCCCCTCACAGTATTAATTTGTTTTTATGTAACAAATTCAGACTGCGACGTGAACGAATGCCTTTAGTCGAAGGTCCAAAAAAACACCTTCCCTTCGCTAGAATAGCGAATCATTCTGAACTGCGGGACCCACCTAGCTGTGGGGCTCTGAGTGTATATATAGAAGGCTGTGTCGCAAATATTTTTCGTGCCATCTAGCTTTTGTGCTGCAGTTGTTATTTTAGTTTTCCTGTTCTCTGAGTGCAATTGTTTATGAGCTTTGACTTTTTGCCGTGACCATCACCGAAATGGCTGAGGACAAGAAAAGCGTTGATCCCACACTTGCTGGCTTCTACGAAGCCATGGAAAGGACCAATGTAGAGAAGATCACCAACGAAATGTTAGCTGGGCAATCTGGTGATTCAAGCGACAGTGAAAGCTTCGATGTTGAAAGTGATAATGAAAATGCCGAAGATCGGCCATGGAGACCAAGCCACATTGTTTTTGGGAAATCCATAATCAGACAAGTTCAAATTGAAGCGATGAAAGGCAAATACTTTCATGATGTGTCTATAGTGAGGGCTGGAGGAGAAGACACTGTTCCCCTGCCAGAAGGTGATGAAGTGCTAGTCTTTAGGAGGTTCATGAAAGCTAGGCTTCGCTTTCCGCTCCACAAGATGCTGGTCAAAGTTTTGAAGACGTTTGAAATATACCTTCATTAGATTACCCCCGAAGCTCTTATTAGAGTGAGAGTTTTTATATGGGCCATGAGGAGCCAAGGACTGGAGCCAGATGCAAGATGCTTCTGCAATATTCATGAGTTGTCATATCAGACGAAGGCAACCGGAAAGGAACAATATCATAACAATTTTGGTTGTTACAGCTTCGTGCCTCGGTCTGAGGCGAATTACCTTGTGCCCACGTTTCGGAACAAGTGGCCAGGTTCTTGGATGATGGAATGGTTTTTACATGAAGAATGACCTGAATTAGAGGGAAGATGTGAAAGGAATTATCCAACGTCCTATATGGTCACGCTTCAGCATTAGAAGGCCATCCATCGCACATGGAAATGAAGTGCAAGCGTGCCAAGTTGCTTTCAACACCATATGCACCTATATTGGTACAAGAGACTTAGTTCAAGAACATATTTCTTATAAAGTATGACATCTTGCAAGTGAATGGGAAATGCCAAAGGAAGCCGCCGCTGGCTCCAGCCAGGGTGGCCTGGTTTATCTGAAGTATACTTTTCAGTTCAGAAACCAATTTGATGAGCCAAATGATGACTGGCTAGACGCTATTGAGGCAACAAGTGATGAACTACTTGGAGCGTACTCTAGGGCAGAAGACGAAGCTATGACGGCTGCCTTCGGCGCTCGCGGCAAAAAGAGGTCGAATAGAGTATTTGTTGTTATTGGGCTCGTTTACCCATACTACTGCTATCCCGCCCAAAAGCAAGGGAGGAAAAGGAAAGTCGCTGCTTCGACATCTACTGGTGTGTCGAAGTCAAAGAAGATCAAGGTTTTGACATGTAGACCGAGGCGCATCGAGACAGCCGATGTGCCGAAGTTAATTGAAAGGGCGAAAACAACCCCCCTAGCTAGAGAGACTGTTCTTGCTATGCCTGTTGAAACCATTGCAGACCCAGCTAGAGAGCCAGAATCGGAGAAGGTAGCATAAAAGGTACCAGAACAGCCTAAGATGATGATGACAGCGCTGCCGAAGCTGTCAGCTACTACAGAAACTCCAAGGAAGAGGAGGATGGTTTGTGTTTTGGAAGCTATTTTAGAATCTGTGAAACGCCACCTCCTTCTTTTGCCGAAGCTTCTGGTAGCAAAGGTAAATATGTCACAGAGATGATCACTGCCAGTACTTATGCATGCCGAGGCAGGACCTTCAGAAACTGCACCAGAAAATCTTGTGGAAGAGAGCTGTCCAGAGAAGCCCTCGACACCTGCTCCCGAAGCACCTTCCAAGAGTGATTTGAATTTTATTGTTCGACATGCTTCGAGAAAACAACTATCAGCAGAGCAAGTCGCCGAAACCGAACATTATGCAAAGGAGCTGAAGTATCCCCAGGGATCCTTGGTATATGGAGGGGATAACAATGATGATTTCCTCTATTGTCTACCTGACGGTAAGGAGATCAATATTTGCCGTGAAATGATGGATAACATGGGATATCCGAAGCTTGAACTCGGCTTATCTGCGATGACCAATGATCAGCTTGCAGATAGCCTAGCCTACAACAACCAATGTGTGTATACTTTGATTTGTCATTTTGCAATTTGTGTTACGATAAACTATTTTTGTGGTATTTCTTATCGTCGTTACATGTTCACTCTTCGTTTTCTAGGGCTTGATTCTAAGCAAGGCTCTAAAAGCCTAAAAAGATCCAGAGGATGAGAGCTACCGAATAGCGCTTGGAAACCTTCGCTCAGAGGTTATTGTGAAGGATAAGATCCTAATCTCTTTAGTGGAAAGATTAAAATCTAGCGAAGCTAGGCTTTCTGCTCAAGCCGAAGCTCATGAAGTCGAGGTGCAAGAGCTAAAGAAGAAGGTTGCCCAAGCAACTGAGAACTTTAATGTTGAAGTGGTGAAGCACGAAATATGCGAGATTGAAAGATCAAGAGCACAAAAGAATGTCGATGAGCTTCGGGCGGCCAAGGAAAAATGTTATGTAATATCCATGGAATGCGCTAAAAATCTAAAGAACAACTTTTCTAAAGTTGGAGCATCTTCCTCCGAGCAGAAATTTATTTGTGGAAATCCTGATGAAGTCATTCAATGGATAAACGGTGAAGTCGAAGCTTTCGAGGAAGTTCTTAGCGACAGAGGGGACTTTTGTGCCTTCGCCGGTGCCCGTGGGGCTATGTCCATCTTGGAGAAGGTTGGCTGCGATCATGCTAAGGTTGTAGCTCAGCCAGACTTTGCCTTCTCAGCTAATGATATTAGAAACCCTTCAACCGAAGCTACTACCCTATGTGGGAAATTTTATTCCGAAGTATGGCTGAAGGGTGGACGAGAAATTGCTGATGAAGCTATCAAAAGAAATGAGAAAGAATCTCATGATGCTTTAGAAGAAGAAAAAAGAACTGAGGCTGCTGAGCGGGCTAGACTTATAGGTATGCACTTTTTAACTCATTTTCGTATGTTTTTAGCTTCGAATCTAATAGATATTTGTGTTTCAATGCAGCTGAGCTGTCTCCACCTCCCGAGCCATATAACCCCGAAGCTAACCCATCCGTCAAAGAGGCGCTCGATATAATTAAAATTGCTAATGACACTATTGACGAAGTTGTCGACAGGCTTTTGAAGCTGCCGATAAAGTCCTTAGGGAAGACTAAAACTTTGTATTTTTGCTAGTTTAATGTCCTTGAACACGATTCCTGGTTTTGTAAGAAACAATTGTAAACAATTTGTATGTATGTTGATGTAATATATTTCTTTATGAGGCGTGGTACCTTCATACATACCGTTTTTGAGCCGACAGCGAAAAAACACCTTCTCTTCTTTTCACGCTTCAGAAAGAAATCCCCCTTCTTCGCCGAAGCTACCGTATGATGTTTGATTCTTGGTGTAGACGTTGCGTAGGAATAATGTTGTCGGAAGCAGAAACTTCACATGGCAGTAGTCTCAAGCATGGACCATGCATCTTTAATACTCATTCATGAGTCTTTATCGAAGATGAAGGAGGAATTCTTGTTTTTTTCACTACTTTTGTCGATGCAAAATGGTGTATGATGCGATGTCATGATGCAATATTATGTGATGGCATGATGCAAATGATGTTGGCACACGAAACATAAAAGATAAGACTCTGCATCCCCTTAGGAATGACTTTGGAGTCTCTTCACCTTTTTCTTAGGTGGTATTTCAGCTCTGCATTCCCTTAGGAACGACTTCGGAGCTAAGCTCTGCATCCCCTTGGGAACAACTTTGGAGCTTCTTCACCTTTGACTTAGGTGGCATTTAAGCTCTGCATCCCCTTAGTAACTGTTGGGGACCTTTCTCTTCCGAAGGTCCTCAAAAACGTAATTAACCATATGTTTTTAGCATGATTATGAATAGTTACAAGAAGCTTCGGCTTTGGGATGGAGGACCTCTCTTATGACATAACGAAGGGAAATAAAGAATGGGCGATGAAGCTGGAAGCCAAGGGACTTCTGGACATGTTGACGAAGCTCAAGTATGATGATGACTAAAAGAGGCTAAAAGACCATACCGACCTCAATAATTCATGTTAAGATTATAGATAGTTACCAGGGACATAAATGTACTTTTACCCGGGCTGCGTCCCGTGCCTATAAATTGAACAGTAACACCGTACTGTTCACACTAGATTGTAATCACTCTCACGTCATTCTCGCACCCTCGCCTTTTGGCAAGTCGAAGGTACCAATGTAATGTGAATATTATTGATGTTTATTCATGTTTATGGAATACAAGAATAAATAGATTATCGATACATGATTACTATTACCTTTATTCCTTTGTGTTCCTTTACTTTCATATTTACATTCACATTTATATGTTGAAATGATGAAGGTATGTCCTTCATGACCTTCGTCTGAAGATCATTATATCCGATAGGAAATAATGCTTCGAAGGACGAAGGCCTTTAACCATTAACAATTGTGTTGCCTTGTTCTTGGTTTATAGCATTTGAGAACAAGTGACCAACATTGGTGTCCACCTCCAGTGAACTCACTTCCACAACCTTCGGCAAATCATCCATCTTCGACATGCCGCCGAAGAAGGCAATGGTGCCAGGGCTGCCCTTCAGCCACTGGACACAAATCAGGACACACTCTCCCTGCGAGAGGCTAGGAGTCAAAAGAGAAAGGCCACCAGCCCAACTCTTCAGGAGGAGCAGCTTGACTAGGAAATTAGGGATTTAGAAGCAATCCATCAACAAATGCAAAGGAAAAAGGAGAAGATGCTTCGTCTGGCTGATCTTCAGAAGAAGATTGACGAAGCCGCTGAGAAAATGCGCCATCTTACTCAAGATGACCAGGACCGAAGGCCTCAGCACAGAGAGCTTCGTCAGGACAGCTCGCTCAATGAAGACAAATGGTACGATGACTTTCATCATGGTAACTATACTTTTGATGATGTTTCTCCTCTGGCAGCAGAATTGGAGGCTACCCCGTGGCCACAATCCTACAAGCCACCTCAGTTGCCCAAGTATGATGGGCATTCAGATCCAAAGCAATTTTTGATGAGTTACGAGGCAACAATATCATCGTATGGGGGCAACACTGCTGTCAGGGCAAAGTCCTTCGTTATGGCAGTCAGAAGCGTGGCCCAGACCTGGTATTCCTCCCTTTGACCAGGAACAATCACATCATGGCAGAAGCTTAAGGATATGCTAGTCACTAGCTTCCAAGGCTTTCAGACAAAGCCAGTCACTGCTCAGGCTTTGTTTCAATGCATGCAAGACCATGAGGAGTACCTTCAAGCATATGTCCAAAGGTTTCTGTGTTTGAGAGCTCAAGCGCCTATAGTGCCTAATGAAATTGTCATTGAGGCCATGATCAAGGGGCTTCGGCTAGGACCTACAACCCAATATTTTGCCAGGAAGCCCCCACAAACCCTAGAGAAGCTCCTTCAGAAGATGGATGAGTACATCTGGGCCGATAATGATTTTTTCCAAAGAAGGGAGGAAGCGTACAGGTTTTCTAAAATGACCAGGGGCTTCGGAGGAAGACTTCATCCCAGGCATGTCCGGTCAATTCATAACTCCAATGCCAACGATGAAAGGGCCAATAATGTTCAGAACAACCATCATAGTTCACAGTCTTTGAGCATGTAGCAGACTTCTTTCAGACCACCAGCTCCAAGAGGTAGAGGAGAAAGAAGCTTCAGTGGAGGAAGGTTCGGCAATCAACCCAGAAATTTGTATTGCCTCTTTTGTGGCGAGGACAAGGGCCATACAACAAGGACATGCCAGGTCACAATTCAGAAGCAAAAGGAAATTGTTGAAGCCGAGGCGTGGTAGAGTTAGCCGAAGCAAGTCCTCCACATTGCTTCATGCTACTCTCCATACATCCCAGAATATGTAGGCAACCAACATCCTACGGCTTCTGTTGCTTCGACAAGTCATTCCCGAGCTTCCTGGCCTCAGTTGCCACCACCACCACCGCTGGGTCACAATCAACAGCCAGAAGGGCACAATCATACTCAGCAACAGCGCGACCTTCGGGAGGAGTTCGCTGCTCGCACAGTCAACAGCACTGTGCCTGAATCGAAGCACATCTACTAAAGGGACTATAATGGCTCGGCCAAGGAATATGTTGATCTAATGTATCTTAACTCTTTCTGCCTTTATATTTTCTTGCAAGAAAAAAATACAGGAGGGATTAACTTTCAACTTGATGAAATAATAATGTGGTTACACCATCGAGTGTGATAACAATCAGGTTCCGAAGCTACAAAGCCGTTCCTAAGGGAGCGCTGAGTAAGTTCTGAAGCTACAAAGCCGTTCCTAAGAGAGCGCAGAGTAAGTTCCGAAGCTCAAAAGTCGTTCCTAAGGGAACGCAGAGCTAAGATGCCACCTAAATCAAAGGTGAAGAAGCTCCAAAGTCATTCATAAGGGGATGCAGAGCTTAAATACCACCTAAATTAAAGGTGAGGAAGCTCCAAACTCGTTCCTAAGAGGATGCAGAGCTTAGCTCCAAAGTCGTTCCTAAGGGGATGCAGAGCTAAAATACCACCTAAGTAAAAGGTGAAGAGACTCCAAAGTCGTTCCTAAGGGATGCAGAGTCTGGGTGTGTTTTCATGTGGATGTTCATCTTCGGCATAAACATCATACTGCATCATACCATCACATCATATCACATAGCATCGCATCATACATCATATTGCATCAGCGAAAAAGATGAGGAGAAGGAAAAATGCTCCGTCGAAAATATCTACTGGATCATGAAAGAATGTGTTGAAGCACAAAGTATACCTTCGGCAGACATATTCTTACACAACAGGGAAATCTTCGTTAGCAATATTATTATACAACAGCCGTGGCAAAGCATGTGGTATCCAATCAATAGAGGAGGCAATATTTCTTTGCAAAGCATGAAAAGAAGGGAAGATGTTTTTTCGCCGAAGGCTCAAACAACGGTACATATGTAGGTTTCAGGCATCGCAAAGAAATTTATTACATTAATTTACGTACAAATATTTTATGTTTGTTCTGTGCACATGGCGGCAACCATACACAAGCATTACAGTTTCTAACATACAAGAATTTAATCTTCTTTTAGAATTTTCTCAGTGGCTTCATGTAATAGTTTGTCGACAACTTCGTCAACGACTTCGTTAGCGATCTTCATCACATCCAAAGCTTCTTTCATGACCGGGTCAGCTTTGGGGTTGTATGGCTCCAGTGGTGGAGAAAGGCCGGTTGTAATGAAGTGTATGATGGTAAATTTTGAAGCTAGAAACGAACAATGAAGCAAAAGGGTTTAAATAAAAATACCTATAATTATGGCGCGTTTAGCAGCTTCTTTAGCTCGCTTAGCCTCCCCTCGGGCGTCGTGAGATTCTTTCTCATTCTTTTTAATGGCTTCATCAGCCATCTCACGACCACCATTCATCCACACATCGGAGTAGAATTTACCGCCCAATGTAGAGGCCTTAGCCGAAGGGTCACTAGTGTCGTCAACTAAGAGAATAGATTCTGCGTGAGCTACGGCCTTAACATGTTCACACCTGTCTTTTTCTAAAATTGCCGCGGCCCCTCGGGCACCGACAAAAGCACAAAAATCCCCACGATCGCTAAGTATCTCATCAAAAGCTTCGGCCTCTTCGCCTATCCACTGGATAACCCCTTCGGGATCACCACGAATAAATTTCTGCTCCGAAGAATAAGCTCCTACCTTTCCAAAGCTATCTTTCAGTTTCTTCGCGCATTCCATGGATACTTTGTAGCATTTTCCTTTGAATCCCGAAGTTCTTCAATGTTCTTCTGCACCCTGACTCTTTCCATTTCACTTATTTCTTGCTTAGCCTTTGCAACTTCGAAATTTTTGTTCATTTCGGCAAGCTTTTTCTTTAAATCTTCAACCTCGGCTTTGTGAGCTTCGTCTTGTGCGTTAAACTTGGCTTCGCTGGTTTTTAGCCTATCCACTAAAGAGAGCAGTATTTTGTCTTTTTCAAGAGCTTCATTCCTTAGTGTAATAACCTCCGATCGAAGATTTCCAAGAGCTAACTGGCAGCTTTCATCTTCTGCTTTCTTCTGGGCCTTTAAAGCCTTGCTCAGAATTAAGCCCTACAAAAACAAAGGATGAGCACATACTGATAAAGAAATAAGCTACAAAAATAATCTGCTTTTCAACAAGTTAAAGTATTCTCACCTTTAGACTGTTATAGGCAAGGCTATCTGCGAGCTGGTCCTTCGTCATTGCACTTAGGCCTAGTTCAAGCTTCGGATATCCTACATTGTCTGCCATCTCCCGACAGACATGCATCTCTTTATTGTCAGGCAGACAATAAAGAAAGTCATCTTCATCATCCCCACCATAAACCAAGGACCCTTGAGGGTACTGCAGGCCCCTAGCATAATGTTGCACTTCGACAATTTACTCCTTTGATAACTTTTTCCCCGAAGTATGACGCACTATGAATTCCAATTCCTCGGCAGGTGCTCCAGGAGCAGGGGACTCAGATTCTTCGGTAGCACCCTCTTTTCCTAACATTAATGTTCCTTCGGTAACCTCCAAAGGTCTTGCTCCAGCACTCTCTTCAGCAGCCTCCGAAGGTCTTGCTTCGGCGGGGACTGAGGGCCCAGCCCCAACCATAGCCTGCGCCATGCCAGCTTTGGCAGATTTCTTTATAATCTTGCCTTCCGCACTAGATGCTTCGGCAGAGGCAGGAGTTAACGCCTTCGCGGATTCCATAACAACGACTAGTACTCTGGCCATCCTCCTCCTTTTCAGAGTTGTAGCAGGAATCTTCAATGCCTTCGGCAGCTCCATCCCTTACAACGGGCTCAGAGCCTTTGGTTGCTCTGTCGATTTCTTTGATTCTGGCTCTTCAGCCGGCTTCGCTCTAGCTTCGACAGGACCACGGCGACGGGGCTCAGATGCGCAAAAAGACCCCTCAATTAGCTTCGGCACTTCGGCCGATTCAATGTGCCTAGGCCGATGAGTCAAAACCTTAATCTTTTTTGACTTCGGCGCTCTTGTTCCCTTGCCTCCACACAGGATAACAATAGTCCAGATACACGAATTCGATGACATCAAAAACCCTATTCAGTCTCTTCTTGCCTCGACCCCCGAAGGCTATTGTCATAGCATCATCCTCAGCCCTTGAATAAGCACCAAGCAACTCATCACTGGTTACTTCGATGGCATCTAGCCAGTCGTCATTTGGCTCATTGAACTGGCTCCTATACTTGAATGTATATTCCAGGTAGACCAAACCACCTTCGTTGGACCCAGCGGCAGTTTCCTTCAGCATCTCCCATGCACTTCCGAGCGGCCACACTCTATAAGCAATATGTTCCTGGACTAAGTCTTTCGTGCCTATGTAAGTGCATATTGTGTTAAAAGCAACTTGGCACGCTTGTATGTCGTTCCCAAGGGCAAGGGATGGTCTCCTAATACCGAAGTGAGACCATATAGGACGTTGGATAATCCCCTTGATGTCTTCCCTTTCAACCAGATCAATTTTCACATAGAACCACTCTTGCGACAAGTTGGAACTGGATTGCTCACCTTAGAGCGGGTTACAAAGCAGTAGCAACCGAAGTTGTTGTGATATTGCTCTTTTCTGGTGGCCTTCGTCTCATAAGACAATTCATGCATGTTGCAGAAGCATTTTGCATTTGGTTCTAACCCTTGGCTCCTCATGGCCCAAATATAGGTCCCTATCTTAATGATAGCTTCGGGAGTAAGCTGATGAAGGAAAATTTCAAAAGTTTTCAAGACTTTGACTAGTATCTTATCTAGAGGGAACCGAAGACCTGCTTTCATGAAGCCTCTGAAAACGACCACCTCATTAGCTTCGGGCAGGGGGGCATTATTCTCCCCTCCAGCCCTCACAATAGAAATGTCACGGAAGTACCTTTCCCTCATTGCATCAATTTGTCCTTGCTTGATTGTTGACTTCCCGAAACAACATGGCTTGGTCTCTAGGGCCGATCTTTGACACCCTCATTCTCACTTTTTGCATCAAAGTCTTCATTATCACTGGAACTCTCAGATATCCCAGCTAGTGTCTCATGTGCAATCTTTTCTACATTGGTTCTTTCCATAGCTTCGTAGAACTCGGACATCGCCGGGTCGACAGTCTTCTTCTTATCAGCCATCAAATCAAACCTTATTGAAATACCAAAGCTTAAAATCCGATCAAAACTCGATAAAGCAAGAAAGTTAAAATGGCGAGCACAATGTAAGCAGCTGAAATGGCACAAGAAACGTTTTCAATACGAGCTCCTATTTATATGCCTAGCGCTCCACGATTTGGTGGGTCCGGCATGTCAGTGTCGTTCGCTATTCTAGCGAAGGGAAGGTGTTTTTTCGGACCTTCGGCTAAAGGCCTTCATTCACGTCGCAGTCTACATCTGTTACAAAGAAACAAATTAATACTGCGAGGGACTACTGTTGGGGACCTTCCTCTTCCGAAGGTCCTCAAAAACGTGATTAACCATATGTTTTCAGCATGATTATGAATAGTTACAAGAAGCTTCGGCTTTGGGATGGAGGACCTCTCTTATGACATAACGAAGGGAAATAAAGAATGGGAGATGAAGCTGGAAGCCAAGCGACTTCGGCTGGACATATTGACGAAGCTCAAGTATGATGATGACTGAAAGAGGCTAAAAGACCATACAGACCTCAATAATTCATGTTAAGATTATAGATAGTTACTAGGGACATAAATGTACTTTTATCCGGGCTGCGTCCCGTGCCTATAATTAGATGAACAGTAACACCGTACTGTTCACGCTGGATTGTAATCACTCTCGCGTCATTCTCGCACCCTCTCCTTTTGGCAAGCCGAAGGTACCAATGTAATGTGAATATTATTGATGTTTATTCATGTTTATGGAATACAAGAATAAATAGATTATCGATACATGATTACTATTACCTTTATTCCTTTGTGTTCCTTTACTTTCTTATTTACATTCACATTTATATGTTGAAATGATGAAGGTATGTCCTTCATTACCTTCGGCTGAAGATCATTATATCCAAGTGGAAATAATGCTTCGAAGGACAAAGGCCTTTAACCATTAACAATTGTGTTGCCTTGTTCTTGGTTTATAGCATTTGAGAACAAGTGACCAACAGGAATGACTTTGGAGCTTCTTCACCTTTCACTTAGGTGGTAACTTAGCTCTGCATTCCCTTAGGAACGACTTTGGAGCTTCTTGATCCTTTTTTGTTACACTCGATGGTGTAACCATAGACTTATTACATCAAGCTGAAGGTTAAACCTTCTTGTATTGTCTTTTGAGGAGAAAGTATAAAGGCAAAAATACATTGGATTAGGACACTCTCTAGTCGAAGTGATGTGGTACCTTCAGTAGATGTGCCTTGACTCGGGCATAGTGTTGTTGACTGTGCGAGCTTCGGACTCCTCCCGAGTATCGCGATGTTGTTGCGCCTGGCGATGCCCTTATGGCTGTTGGTTATGGACCAAGGTAGGTGCTACTGGTGGTGGTGGTGGCAACTGAGCCCAGGAGGCTTGGGAGTGACTCGCCGAAGCAACAGACTTCGTAGGTTGTTGATTGCCCACATATTGAGGGATATATGGGGAATAGCATGAAGCAGTATGCAAGACCTGCTTCGGCTGGTTCTGCTGTGCTTTGGCTTCAGCGATCTCCTTCTGCTTTTGGATCATGACTTGGCACGTCCTTATCATGTGTCCCTTATCCTTCCCACAGAATAAGCAGAAAAATCTCCTAGGTTGAGTACCAAACCTTCCTCTGAAGTTCCTCCCCCCTCTGCCTCTTGGGGCTGGTGGCCTGTAGGAAGTTTGTTGCATTCTCAAAGATTGTGAGCTTTGCTGGCTGCTCTGGGTATGATTTGCCCTGTCATCATTTGTGTTGGGATTGTGGATCGTTCTGACATGTCTGGGGTGGAGTCTTCCTCCGAAGCCCCTAGTCATCTCAGAATACCTGTACGCTTCCTCCCTTCTCTGGCGGAAATCATTGTCAGCTCGGATGTATTCATCCATCTTCTGGAGAAGCTTCTCCAAGGTCTGTGGTGGCTTCCTTGCAAAATATTGTGATGTCGGTCCTGGTCGGAGCCCCTTGATCATGGCCTCGATGACGATTTCATTAGGCACCGTTGGCTCCTGAGCTCTTAGTCGCAAGAACCTTCAGACGTATGCCTGCAAGTACTCCTCATGGTCTTGCGTGCACTGGAATAGAGCTTGACCATTCACAGGCTTCGTTTGGAAGCCCTGGAAGCTTGTGACTAGCATATCCTTTAGCTTCTGCCATGATGTAATTGTTCCCGACCGAATAGAAGAATATCAAGTCTGAGCCACGCTCCTGACTGCCAAGATGAATGACTTTGCCATGACAGTAGTGTTGCCACCATATGATGATATGGTTGCTTCGTAGCTCATGAGGAATTGCTTCGGGTCGGAGTGCCCATCAAACATGGGGAGCTGTGGCAGCTTGTATGAAGGTGGCCATGGGGTACCCTGCAACTCTGCTGCTAGGGGAGAAGCATCATCAAAAGCAAAATTACCATGGTACAAGTCATCATACCATCCATCATCATTGATTGGAGTTTATTGACGAAGCTCTCTGTGTTGAGGCCCTCATCCTTGATCATCCTGCGCGATGTGGCGCATTTCTTCAGCGGCTTCGTCGATCTTCCTTTGAAGTTTGGCTAGCCGAAGCATCTTTTCCATTTTCCTCTGTACTTGGTGATGTATAGCTTCTAAGTATCTGATTTTCTGGTCCAACTCCTCCTCCTGAGGTGTTGGGCTAGTAGCCTTTCTCTTCTAGCTCCTAGCTTCTCTCAGTTAGAAAGTCTCCTGATTGGTGTCCAGGGGCTGCAGAGCAGCTCCTGGCGCTTGTAACACCCTGAATTTGGGGTATAAATTTCTTTCTAATTATCTACCAAATTCAGGTGTTACTCTTATCTCTCTCTCCTTTTCTTTTAGCTAGAATTGAGTTAATTAGGTGATAGATTAATTATTTATTTTGTCAAAACAATATGAGTCATGAAATGTTGCATCATGCTGAGCTTAAAATATTCCTTCAATTGTTGCACATGTTTGAATTAGTTTGAATTTGAAACTTGGTTTGAATTTGAATTGAAAACCCTAGGGAAAGTAAAATAGAAAAGCATTAGAAATTCTAGAGAAAAAGAGAAAAGCTATTTCGGCCGAGCTAGCCTAGCCAGCCCAGCCCCCCCTCGCGCCCGCGCCCGTGCATCCGCTTCTCCCTGACAGGTGGCCCCTACTTGTCAGCCTATCCAGCGCACGCCCTCTCTCCCCTCTCTCTCTCCCACTGTCCGGTGGGTCAGGCCTGTCGGCGCCAAACTTTCCTTCGCGCATGCGTTCCCTTCTCTCACTAACAGGCGACCCCCGCTCATCAGCCCGTTCGCTCGTTCGGTCGTTCGCTCTCGCTGGCGCGTGGGCCCTGCCCGTCGGACCTGTCCTCCTCCTCTACAACTCCAGCGCCCATGGCGTGCACCCCGCCCGCCAGACCCGCACTCACGTCTACACATCTCGCCCACATCGCCCAAGCACTAAGTAAAGCCCCACACACCCCCTCAGCTCGCCCTTGCCTCACTTTCGCGCTTCCCCCGCCCTCGCACTCGTCCAGCCGTGGAGCCGTTGCCCCCTCACCGTCGCCTCACCGTTTTGCCATCGCCGCTGGACTTCTGCCAGTGCTTTGGCCACGGTGAGCTCCAACTGAGCTTAGCGCACCGGGAACCCGCAGTGGTTTCCCCTTTCCTCAACTGTACCACCCAGTCCGCGCTTAGCCTTTTTGCTGCGCAGGTCGGAGTTTGCCGCCGCCATGATCCTTAGACGTTCAGCCAACCGGAGCCTCCCCGCACCATGCCAAGTCACCCCGAGCCCCGTCCCAAGGTGAGATGTTCGTTCCCACACTCAATTTCTCCCAAGTCCGCACTGTATTTGGCCAATTTGGCTTCACTGGTGATGGCCGTGCCGGTTTGCCGCGCCCTCGTGGTGACCAGTTGATTTAGCCCGGTCCCGTGCCCCTGCGTTAGTCCGGAGTGTTCCTCTTACCCTACCGTAGCTAGCCCGGGCCTTAGCGCGCCTTAGACCTCATCTCCCCGACCAAAATTCCTCACCGTAGTTGCCCGACCCGCTCGGAGCACCTGCCCTTCCTCATTCTCCTGTTTCCGGTCCTGATCTTGCTGTCAGTAGTCTGCCAGTGAGTTCACCAGGTCCTCTTGACACGTTCTAGCCCTCCCCAACGACCCAAGACTCCCCGGTGATTGCGTCTGCCTCGTCTTCGGCGACCTCGCTGCTGCGGAGGAGGTAACACCGGCCACCAAGTTGTAAAGCCCCGCGTGCCCCATCGCAACCGTCTGCCCCTCATCCAACGACTCAGATCTGCGAATTACGGTTCGCGCCCGCGCGCTCTGCCTCTAGGCCCCACCGGTCAGCGCCTGTGCCCCTGGCATTGGACCCGACTAGTCAGCCCGCCTTCCCCCTCTGGTTGCTGACACCCCGCCACCCACTTGTGTCAGCCACGCCCGCGTGCTCGATCCCTGATCTAATCCTGGTCGTCCATCTGCGATCTAGCTATCGAGAGTGTCTGATACCCCTTCGTGCGACAGTTTTGCTTATAAGACCCCCAGTTCCCGAGTAATTGAACCTGTCATGCCTGAGTATTGCGAGCAGGCCCCTGACTTCTTTTATACAGACCCCTGACCATTTAAATAATCACAGAATTGGGCTTAGTTTCATATTTTAAACTTCAAAAATTGTTTATTTCATACCGTTTTCATATGAACTCCAAATTTAGTGATTCAAATTGCAAAATGTTCATAGGAATATTCGCTGTTCAAATAAATTATGTTCATCCACAGTCTGAGTACTCTAATTTTTTGTCTAAGCTATTGGTTAGTTTATGAGTTAATTTATTTATTTAAGAAAATAAATAAAAAGGAAATGTTAATGGTACTTAGATGTTTAATTTTGTGAGATTAATAAAATGTTGTGAATGAATTGATCCCTGGTATAATTTTGTGTCTCACTAAAATTAGTGGCACTAAACTGTATAGTCCATAATATCTAGGGAATCACTGATCTCTAAATATACTAATCCCTAGCATTTAAGTTTATCTTTGGTATTTATAATGTCCTGTCAGACTTGTGTTCACTTGATTGTACATGTTTGGTGTACTGTTCATATGTCTTTTCCAAATGTATTGAATGTATGATCGCTTTGTTTAGACAACGAGAAGCCCATGGTTCCTGAGTGTGTTGCCGAAGATCTTCCTAAGCAACAACTTGGTGAAGGCAAGTGTCCTCTGACCTATTATGTCCTACATACTTCATAATTCACTGTCCCGCATTACATTATTGAAACCTAAGGATTAGCTAGTCTGTATTTACTTATCCTTGTTTACCCTCTGGGTTATCATGGTTAGCTTTATGCTATTGCTTTACTTTAATCAATGAACATGGTGTGAACATTTACGATGATGTTATCCCGATGATGTTCTTGTGATACTTTAGGGGACTCAGGCTGTTTGCTGAGTACCTCTCCATAAGGACCTGTTTGGGGAGTGACAACCCGAGATAACAGTGCAACCACGAGGTTGGAATGAGACGCCCTTAGCTGATTAATTAGAGGAACCGGAGTAGTTGGATTCGCCGTAGGGCCGTCAATGGGGTTCGGGCACAATACTGGCTCTACCGAGGCCGGTTGCAGAGGTTCTTGATTTGGTTTTGTTAGTCACCCTTCCTTTGGGGAGAGGTACTGTGTTTATCAAACTGGAGAAACCTAACGGGCGGCTATGACCTCTAGAAAATCTTTGTAAAGGCTACATAGTGATACCATGCTAGGCCACCTAGGTAGTGGTCAATGGAGATTGGCTCTTTCCGCGCAGAATGGGAATCACGACTAGTGGGTAAAGTGTGCGACCTCTGTAGAATGTTCAAAACTGGTAAATCAGTCGTGCTCACGGTTAAGAGCGGCCTTGGGATCCTCTTTGATCAGAAGAACTTTGGTTACTTTTATGATGATGATTAATGATGACGGTATAATTATGATCTATGGTATTTCCTCTTGGAGGGAGTACATTTGGGTAATAACTGGGTTTATTCCTAAAAACTTGGCTCCACTTATAGTAATAAATACTTGACCAACTAAAAGCAACTTCTTAACCTTAACTCCACATACAACTAGTCCACTTTAGCCAAACGAGACATTTGCTGAGTACGTTGATGTGTACTCACCCTTGCTTTACGAACCACCCCACCCCAGGTTGTCCCCACTGTACTCAGTGCTCAGGAGGAGATGCTAGCAACATGGAGAACTTTGAGGAGTTTCATGACTACGATGAGCTCTAGTTTTCTTAGTGGCAAACCCCGAGTCAGCTTTCTGTGAAGGCCTTATTTTCTATGTTTCGTATTTCCACACTTTGATGTTAATGACTATGTTATAGACTCAGTGGATGTCTTGGGCATCTTGTTGTAATAAAGTACTTTTCCGCTATTTACTTTGAGAAATGTGTGATGATGTCCAATTATGTAATCAATGTGTATGTGAGTTTCTGATCCTGGCACATACATGGTTCGCATTCGATTTGCCTTCTAAAACCGGGTGTGACATAAGTGGTATCAAAGCCTTGCTAACTGTAGGACCGCTAACCTAGACTAGAATGGTCGTCCTAAGGACTATAGACCTCTGCCCTTACCTTGACCTTTACTGTCATTTCAAAAGTTGGTCAGCTTGACCAATTTTATGTTATTACTCATCCCACAAAATTTTTGTCTCACTTTTCTTTTTGTTACTTGCTGGTCTTATAGTTCTACTCTCACTCTTATGCTTACGATGTCTTTTATAGATGGCTCGTATTAGATGCACTGCATGTAAGTCAGTGATCCCTTTTTGCCCTCTCGCCTGGCGGAGCGCCCACTGCGCCGCACGGTGACAGGTCAGTCCAGTCACCTGGAGAGACTGCATCGTCTCCTGCACGAGGAGCAAGAGCGCCGACGCCAGGAGCAGGAGCAGCAGAACTCTTCCCCCTCGCTTCAGCAAGAGGTGCAGTCTAGGAGGTAGCCTTCCTCTCCACCTCAGCCAGAGATGCCCCCTGCACCACCATAGGGCATCTCGACCGCTGGAGGAGACCCTGACGGAGACGAAGACGACCACAATGCAGGTGGCAGTTCGAGCCACAACATGGAGCTTTCGAAGGAACAGGAGCTAGAGGGATGGATCGCTAGACCCATCACTCACGACGCCGCTCGTGGGTGTCACTTCCACGACGCTCTCGACACCTTGCTGCATCGGGCCTTCGACCGACACATTTGGTCCATCAAGTACCGTTGTGTAGTCTACCAGCATCGTAGTAGGTTATACCTAGACCAGTGTGAGGCTACTTCCTTGGTGCGCCGTCCGGACAATGATCTCCGGGGTGCAGAGGCCTTCTCAGAGCACTATTCTATGACTGAGAGGGATACTGCCGAGGCAGCCATGCAAGATGCAGCACGACGTGCACTTTCGCAGTATTGCTCGTTGTTCAGTGGGGTAGCTAATGGCCTTGACCTGATGTACTACCCTCGTCGTTCGACCGTCAGTGCTGGAGGTGTGATTGTCTCGCCCGTCGGTGAAGGCAGTCCCAGGCTAAACAGCATGGTCAACTAGGTCGCCGTGCTCAACACTGAGCTGGACCAAGCCCTTGACAAGTTGGGCAAGGTTTGGGCGGAAGTTGCGTAAATTGCGTGATGAGTGCGCAGCGCGCCACTATTTGGATGGTGGTTCTCCCGCCCATGTCGGGATTCAGCAACCTTACCGTTTGCCGCCTCGTGGTCGCTTTGATTATGGTACCCCTGACTGCAGGACCCAGATAGATTTGGATCCATAGATCGACGGAGTCGGAGTCTGTAATAATGCTTAATTCAGTGTCTTAGTCTCATTCAATCTTAGTTAGAGTTATTTTGCTTATCATATGTTTTGATGCTTGTTGTGATGAATTGTAATGAAGTTGGATCTTTGTAATGATTGTCACCAAGGTGTGGGTATCCCTCACCACTTGGTGTAGCTATTAATAAAGTCAGTTTTTTAGTTGGGTAATCCCTTTATTTCCACTTCCCTCTTTATCTGAGAAGCTATCAGTGAAGATGATCAATTGTTCAGTGCTATGAAGATTTCCATATATCTTTTCTTATGTTGAAAGACTGCAGTGTCTGATCTGATTTGTGTGTGCTTTCTACAGATGTCTGAGAACAGGCGCCGAGGTGCAAGGCGTGCTCAGTCGGAGCAGCGGGCACCCCAGGAGGAGGCAGCTCTGCAGCAGTAGTTGCCACCGCCACCCCCCGATGATCGTTGAGCAGATGTTTCTGATGCAGACCCAAGCAGTCCAAGCAATTGGTTAGACCTTAGCAGCAATTAAACAGGTGCAGCAGTAGGCACCCCCACCTTAGCCCTAAGTGCAAGTTAAGATGCCTCGGTTGCCCAGAGACAAGCGAGTAGAATTCATGAGGGGCCATCCCCCTGTCTTTGCCCATTCTGCTGATCCCATGGACGCCGAAGATTGGCTGCGTGCCATGGAGCGTGAGTTGCACTCGACTAAGTGAAACGATCGCGAGAAGGTTCTGTATGGTCTCCGTCTGCTAAGGGGAGCAGCACAGTCCTGGTGGGAGTCTTACCTCGCCACCCATGCTGACCCTGAAGCCATCACCTGGGAGGAGTTCAGGGACAACTTCCGTCGCTACCATGTGCCTGAAGGACTGATGATAGTAAGTAAGGAGGAGTTTCTAGCTTTAAAGCAAGGTCCCCTGTCTATTAGTGAATACAGGGACAAGTTTCTGCAGCTATCACGTTATGCCCTAGAAGATATCAACATGGATGCTAAGAGGCAATACTGTTTTTTGAGAGGATTGGTTGACCCCCTTCACTACCAGCTGATGAACCACACTCTCCCCACCTTTCAGCATTTGATCGACAGAGCAATAATGACTGAAAGGAAGCGTCGGGAAATGGAGGATAGGAAACGCAAGCTTGGTGTATCTCAGGCCGAGAGTAGCAGTCATCCCCGCTACTCAGGCAACCCACCTCAGCAATTCAAGCAAGGTCACCAGCACCAGCATCAGCGTCAGCACCAGCAGCAGTATCAAAGGCAGTTTCCTCAACAGCAGCAGCAGTACCGTCAGAACAACCAGTAGGGAGGAAATCAGTACCAGCGTTAGAACAACCAGGCAACTCGCTTTCCTACCCCAGCAACCAACCAGAGCAACCAAGCAGCTCCAGCGCAAGTAGGACGATGTGCATGCTTCTATTGTGGGGAATAAAACCACTGGGCGAAGCACTGTCCAAAGAAGGCAACTCAGTAGTCGCCAGTAGTCAATACCCCAGCAAGACAAGGAGCATCACAGCAAGCACCAGGAGGCCGTGGTCAGGCCTACAACCATGGAAAGGTGAACCACTTGGAGACCGAATCAATCCAGGATGCTCAGGTCGTGGCAGTAGCTATGTTTCCAGTCGAATCCCATCCAGCAAAAGTATTATTTAACACTAGCGCCATGCATTCTTTCGTTTCTACGTCTTGAGTAGAAGCACATAACATCCCCATAGAATCAATGTTGCCACCCTTAAGTGTTCATTCAGTTGAGGGAAAAGTTCAGTCCGATAGGATGTGTCTGTTGGAGCGAAGGCAGAAACGCCACCCTTCGCCCGAAGACTCCACCACTCAGCCCCTGCCCTGACGGACAAAGCAGGCAGGGACACCCTTCGCTTCATCGGCACCAGAGACAACACGGAGACCCTTCGCTAGATTCGGCACCAGACGAAGGCCTGCGGCGACGCCTCCCCGCGGCGCGGCCTCGTTCAGCTCTGAGGCCCACATGAGATCTGGCCCATTGTAACGGGCCCTGCGTGGCCGCGTTTGTGTTACGGGCCTAATCTGTAAAGGCGTACTTGTAATTACGGCTTGTAACCCCGCTTTATGGGAATATTCTGGGGATAAACTAGGTACCTGAGGGCACATGCGTCCTTAACGCAAGGCGCCGTGCACTCGGATACCTATAAATACCCCCGCACAGTGCTCGTGAGAGGCTAGATTAACAGAGCTTTTGCCATCACGCGCGAGTGCCCTGTTGCCATCACCATTCACTCGTGTTGGTTCCCCTTGCTGTCGAGAGCAAGTTCCAACATTTGGCGCCCACCGTTCGTGCTACGAGACAACCACCCGCGATGGCACCCAAGAGAGCTAACCCGAAGGCTGACGAGGCTGCGAAGGCAGCACTGCTCGCCGCAAGAAAGGGCAAGGCCCTCGCCCTCACCCAATCCACCCACCAAGAGGCCACTGAAGACGACACCCTCCGCACCTGCGACCCTGAGGGACAACCCTCAGGCTTCGCACCTCCCTCAGGCTTCGCACCTCCCTCAGACTTCGCACCACCGAAGGGCGCGGACCTCGCCGAGGACGGTGAGGTCCTCGGCGTCTCAGCAGAAGAACAGCTACAGCTGCGCGCCCCGCGCCTCAAGAACCGCAACCTCCAGAGGCAGAAGGAGATACTGGAGGCCAAGCGCCAGCGTGTGTCCGCACTCGCCAAAGTGCGGCAGATGATACGCGACGAAGAGCACAAGGCCCAGGAACTCGAGCGGGAGATTGCGCTGATGCAGCGCGAAGGCCACCTCAGCCCGCGGCACGAGTCATCCCTCCAGCAGCGCGCACAAAACGAAGACACGCGCGAAGGCCACCCCGGCCTGCAGCACGGGCCACCCCTGCAACACCGCGCGCAACCGGAGGACCCGCGTTTCCCCCAGCGCGACTTCACTTTCCCGCACGCCGCGCCATTCCAAGGGGTCAATTATCTCGATGAGCGAAGCCCCCTGGCGCCTCACCTGCAAGTGACGCCGTGGCCAGCTAACTTCCGGGCTGGGACCTACCCCAAGTACAACGGCAGCACCGACCCGGCTCAATACATAATGAGTTACCAGGTCGCCGTCGCATCGTCCGGGGGGGACGACGCCACAATGGCGAAGTCCTTCATCATCGCCCTCGAGGGCCCCGCACTCACCTGGTTCACCAGGTTGCCTCCGCTGTCCATCGATTCCTGGAGAAGTCTCCGGGACAAGTTCCTCCTCAACTTCCAAGGGTACCGCCCGGACACCGACGCCCTGGCCGAACTCTCGCTCTGCAAGCAGCTAGAGAGGGAGACCCTGAGGGAATATTACCGCAAATTCCTGACACTCAAGTCACAGCTACCCTCAGTCGATGACCAGATTGCCATCCACTATGCTATCAGTGGTCTTCGCGCTGGCGTCCTTTACAGCCACTGCATCAGAGATCCGTCGAAGAACCTCCAAGAGTTATACCAGCTGTTTGAAAAGTATGCCAGATCCGAGGAGCTCCACCAGCGCAAGATTGAGTCCCAGCGGAAGCCAAAAGATGCTCCACAGTCCAGCCGCACGTGGACAAGAACTCCGCAACCAGACTCCGGTCGAGATGGCCGCGGTCAGCAGCAAGTGCACAACATTGCCAACCAGCAGCCGGCCGCTGACCCCCTTCGTCGCCAGGAATACCCCCCAGGGCCGCGGAAGTGGAACTCGCGGCAGGGGCCGAGGGCGTGCGCAGCCACCCCCTCCACCGCGCCGATTTTACTGCCTTTTCCATGGCGAAGACTGCGCCCACCAAACCAAAGACTGCCCCGAAGTGAAGGCCACCAGAGACAGAATGGCGAGGGCGCAGCCAGCCGACAACCCCAGAATTGTCGCGCATAATTACCAGCTACCCCCTCCACCATATATCCACGCTCCCGCCCCGCCTCCACCGCACCATGCTTACCAACATCATCAGGAAGTACAAATCGTACATCCTCCGCCTCCACCACCACACCAGCAACAACAAAACATCCCCCATGCCCCAAAGCAGGAAGACTTCGCCGATCAACCTTATCGCGGAGTCATTCATATGATAACTGGGGGGTCCAGCACCGACTTCGACACCAAGCGGCAGAAGCGGGACCACTACCGCAGCATAAACCATGTTGCCGTCACGGGCCCAGTTGTGCAGACAAAGTGGTCCCACGTACCGCTCACCTTCGACGCACGGGACGTCGACTTGCGCAGCGCCCCCCACTGCGATGCCATGGTTATCAATTGCAGCGTGGCAGGCTGGGACCTACACAAGGTCCTCGTTGACAACGGCAGCCAGGCAGACATCATCTTCCTCCACGCCTTCGATCGCATGGGCATCAGCCACAGCCTGCTTAAGCCTTCGGACAACCCGTTGTATGGCTTCGGCGGCAAGGGCACCTTCCCCGTCGGCAAAATAGAGTTGCCCCTCTCCTTCGGTGTAGCACCCAATGCCCGAAGTGAGCAAGTGACTTTTGACATTGTGGATATGGTATATCCATACAACGCCATCATGGGTCAGGGCTCCATCAATAAGTTTGAAGCTGCCATCCACGGACTATATTTGTGCATGAAGATACCAGGCCCGCTAGGCGTAATTACAGTCTACGGTAACCAGCAGACAGCGCGCAACATAGAGCGGGACTTTGTGCCTGGTCAGAGGAACGTGCACTGTCTCTCGACACAGTGCGAGGTCCCTGCGCCCGCCAGCCCAACTGACAAGCAGCACGACAAGGCTCAGTTGCAGAGTCAGGATGGGACCAAGACTGTCCCCCTCGATCAGGCCACGCCCAAGCAGACAGTCACTATCAGCGAAGACCTTACTTCGTATGAAGAAGACAAGCTCCTCTGCTGCCTGGCCAAGAATAAAGATGTCTTCGCCTGGTCCGCCCTCGACCTGGTCAGAGTCAGCCGATCCATAATTGAGCACAGTTTGGGAATTGACCCCTCGGTGCGACCAAGAAAGCAAAGGCTCCGCAAAATGTCCGACGAAAAGACAGAGGCCGCCAAGGCGGAGGTGCACCGCCTCCTAGAGGCTAAATTCATTGAGCCAGTGGCTTACCCCACATGGCTCTCCAATGTTGTAATGGTGCAGAAAAAAAGCGGGAAATGGCGGATGTGCATAGACTTCACCAGTCTCAATAAGGCCTGCCCAAAAGACAATTTCCCGTTGCCACGGATCGACAAAATAGTCGATAGTGCGGCCGGATGCGAGGTCATGTCTCTCCTCGACTGCTTCTCCGGCTATCACCAGATATACATGAAGGAGGAAGACAAGGCTAGCACCAGCTTTATAACACCCTTCGGCACTTATTGCTTCGTCAGAATGCCGGAGGGTCTCAAGAATGCCGGGTCCACCTTCTCCAGACTCACCAAAACAGTACTCGAAGGGCAGGTTGGCAGAAATATATTTACATATGTGGACGACATCGTCGTCGCCAGCAAAAATAAGGAGGACCATCTCGCCGACCTGGCCGAGACATTCGCAAACATGCGAGATGCCCGACTCCGCCTAAACCCGGAAAAGTGCGTTTTCGGTGTTCGCCAGGGCAAGATATTGGGCTACCTGGTGTCACACCGCGGCATCGAGGCCAACCCAACCAAGATCCAGGCCATCATCGACATGTCGCCTCCGCAGTCCGCCAGGGACGTCCAGCGTCTGACAGGCAGATTGGCCGCTCTTAACAGATTCATCTCCAGGTCGGCCGAGCGAAGTCTCCCTTTCCTCAAAACTCTCCGCGGCGCAAAAGACTTCGCCTGGGGGCCGGAGCAAGCAGCGGCCTTCGCCTCATTAAAACAGTACTTAACGGAGCTGGCCACCCTCACGAGCCCCGACTCCTCGCTCCCCCTATTGCTCTATGTCGCGGCTTCGCCGCACGCGGTCAGCGCGGCACTAGTGCAGGAGCAGACAGTCGAAGGCGCTGTCAGACAGTGCCCTGTTTATTACGTCTCCGAGGTCCTGACACCGTCCAAATGCAACATGACAGAGCTGGAGAAGATCGCCTACGCAGTTGTTATGTCCTCGCGCAAGCTGCGCCATTACTTTGAAGCATTCAAGGTCCGCGTCACCTCAGACAGGGGGCTCGGCGAACTGTTTAGAAACCCGGAGGCATCGGTGAGGATCGCCAAGTGGGCAGCCGAACTCTTCGGCTACCACATCAGCTTCGAGCCCAGGACAGCCATCAAATCGCAAGTCCTGGCAGACTTCGTCGTCGACTGGACCGGGCCAGTAACACAGCCGGACCCGACCACAGAGAAGGTCTGGACGATCCATTGCGACGGCGCATGGTGCCATGCGGGGGCAGGCGTCGCCGCAATCATAACCTCACCAGTCGGGGTCAAGCACAGATATGCAGCACGACTCAGCTTCAATCTGGAATCCGACAGATGCACAAATAATATAGCAGAATACGAAGCAGTCATCCTCGGCCTCCACAAGCTAAGGGCCCTCGGAGTCACCACTTGCATCATCAAAACAGACTCCAAGGTAGTTGCCGGTCAGGTCGAGAAAGACTATGCAGCCAAGGACCCCGCACTCATGCAGTACCTCGTGGCCATCCGAAGTCTCGAGAGGCAGTTCAAGGGGTTCACCGTGCAGCATGTGGACCGGGCCAAGAATGAGGAGGCCGACGCATTGGCCAAGGCCGCGGCCAGGGGCGAAACTATGCCCTCCGACGTGTTCTTCCATATCATCGGCACGCCAGCAGTCCGGAGCCCCGAAGGGCTCCAAATAACCAATGACAGCGAGGGCCACCGTACAGTTAACCTCATCATGACCGAAGACTGGCGAGCACCCATTACCCTGTTCCTGCAGGGGTATTATCACCCAGCCGACATCAGTGAGGCCAAGCGCCTCAGACATCGAAGCCGAGACTTCGCTCTGATTGAAGGCCAGCTCTACAAAAAAGGGGTCAGTCAACCAATGCTTAAGTGCGTCACCGAGGCCGAAGGCATGCAGATCCTACGTGAAGTCCACAGTGGCACGTGCGGCTCGCACGCGGTGCCGAGGGCCCTAGCTGCTAAGGTGATCCGCCAGGGTTTTTATTGGCCCGCAATGATTTGCGCCGCGAATCGGGTCACTCGGTCCTGCGAAGCCTGCCAGAAGTTCTCTCCTTGGTCAGGCGGCCCTTCCCAGTATACAAAACTGATCGCCCACACATGGCCTCTCCAGCGCTGGGGTCTTGACATTGTTGGACCCCTGCCCACCGCTCAGGGGAACCTTAAGTTCGCCTTCGTCGCGGTCGAGTATTTCACCAAATGGATCGAGGCACGGGCTGTCTCCACAATAACATCAAAGACTGCCCAAAAATTCTTCTGGCAGAACATCGTTTGCCGCTTCGGAGTACCGTCCGAATTAACAGTCGACAACGGCAAGCAGTTTGATAACCAAGGCTTCAAGGATTTTTGTTTCTCCATTGGCACCAAGCTTGCCTTCGCCTCAGTCTATCATCCGCAGTCCAACGGGGTCGTGGAGCGCGCCAACGGGAAAATCTTCACAGCTATTAAAAAAATGCTCCTCGATGAAAAAAGGGCAGATGGAGCGATTTTTTACCTGAGGCAGTCTGGGCACTAAACACGACTGAGTGCAGGGCGACCGGGTTCACTCCCTTCCGTCTTTTATACGGATCGGAGGCCATGACCCCGCAAGAAATAAAGCACGGGTCCCCGCGAACAGTCCCGTCAGCCGTCCCAGATGTGGACGAGCCAACTTCAAAGGATCTCATCGACGGAGACCGTGTCTTCGCCCTACAGGCCCTGAACAAGTATCAAGCCCAGACCAAAGCATGGCGCGACCATTCAGTCACCCCGAGGGAGTTCAGCGAGGGGGACCTCGTACTCATTCGAACAGCTCGGACGGAGTCCAAGGGCAAGCTGGAGCCCAGGTGGGAGGGCCCTTTCATCGTCAAGACGAAAGCTTCCCCCAGCGCTTACAGGCTCACAACGCCAACCGGCGAGGACCTGGAGCACTCCTGGAACATCGACAACCTCCGCAAATTTTTTGTCTGATTCCTCAGGGCTGACTTCGCCCCTGTAATTCGCAAAAACAATCTTGCACCGGCCCGCACTCTTTTCCTCCCGGGGGGTGAGGTTTTTAACGAGGCGGAGCCATGTAATATATGCGTAAAAAATCCCCCGCAAAAAGACATGCGTCGAAAAAGACCGCGATGACGGTCTTCGACATTCGACCACCGCGAGGTCACCGCGAGGCTAAGCGCTAGCTACCCTCGCGTGCGACAAATCCGCGCAGAAGTCGCCTAAGGGTGCAGCCGGATTAGCACAACAAGTGCGAAAAAAAAATCCAAGTCTATCGCGAAGACTATCCTCGCAGAAGTCGCCTAAGGGTGCAGCCGGATTAGCACAACAAGTGCGAAAAAAAATCCAAGTCTATCGCGAAGACTATCCGCGCAGAAGTCGCCTAAGGGTGCAGCCGGATTAGCACAACAAGTGCGGAAAAAATCTAAGTCTATCGCGAAGACTATCCGCGCAGAAGTCGCCTAAGGGTGCGGCCGGATTAGCACAACAAGTGCGAAAAAAAATCCAAGTCTATCGCGAAGACTATCCGCGCAGAAGTCGCCTAAGGGTGCAGCCGGATTAGCACAACAAGTGCGGAAAAAATCTAAGTCTATCGCGAAGACTATCCGCGCAGAAGTCGCCTAAGGGTGCAGCCGGATTAGCACAACAAGTGCGGAAAAAATCTGAGTCTATCACGAAGACTATCCGCGCAGAAGTCGCCTAAGGGTGCAGCCAGTTTAGCACAACAAGTGCGGAAAAAACCTAAGTCTATCGCGAAGGCTATCCGTGCAGAAGTCGCTTAAAAGTGCAGCCGGATTAGCACAACAAGTGCGAAAAACCGAAGACTATCTGTGCAGAAGACACTTAAGGGTACACCTGGACTAGCACAACAACGGCTGAAACGACAACATCAAACCATCCACGCCAAGACCAACTATAATCAAGCCAACACAGCGCAACAAAACAAATCAGTGAGTACAAAACGCCTTCGCACACACACGTGCACGCGAGGGCACACAATTCCACCATACAAGCCTCTACATACACAAGTGAGGGCACCACACTCTACATCGGCTCAACCTTAGGAATAATTCCCATCTCCCTATAATTAAATAACATTATCCTGAGCTCCTCACCCGCAAAAAGACTTCGCAGTTCCCGCTCACCTACACTCTCGGCGGTCGGCAGAGCCAACAGTTCCTGCCGACCAGCCCCACTCACACGAAGCCGAGCCCGCTCCTCCGCGCTAACCCTACGTTTTGCAACCGCCCTTCGTCGACGGCGCCCGGTGCTAGGGCCTGGCACGTCCGGCGCGTCCGCGGCGTGTGGCGAAGCCTCCGCCGCAGCCACGTCCAAGGCCGCAAAATAATCCAAGTCCTCCCCCGACGACTCCTCAGTCCACTCAACCGAGCTCCCGGAGTCGGCAAAATCAAAAGACTCAGATGCAGACCCACTATATTCATTACCACCTTCCGCGGTCGAAGCCGCCAAAAACTCAGTAGTAGCGGTTGCGTGCGTAGGCCCAAAATCTTGAACCTGCGCAGCAACCAAAATTCAGTACAACATCCAAAATTCCCCAACCCTAAACAACCACTACGCCACCTGCGAGGGCCCTAACGCTGCGGGGGCCTCCGCCGTTGGCCCCGCCGCCACTTCCGCCATTGTTTCCACCGCCTCCGCCGCGGGATCTTCGACGGTCGGCGCAGCTGCTGCGAGGGCATCAGGAGCGCCCTCGGCCACCTTCAGGGGCAGGTCTTCAACTGTCGCAGCAGATGTGGGGGCGCCTGGTGCGTCTTCCGCGGTCTCCGGGGTTGGCTCCGGGTCAGGCAGGGCGCTGCTCAGTGCTCCGAAGTCGTCCACCCGCTCGCCTCGCTCCGCCTAAAACAAAACATACAAAAAGTCAGCAAACACACGCACAGACCACATCCAGCAAACGCCGAGCAAACGACAACGTTACCTGAGCCCTCGCAGCCTCGGCCCTCTCCCTGACCACATCACCACCATACAGACCCCACATCCGGTCATAGAGGGCACCGGCGGACTCCTTCACCACGGGGTCTTCGACCTTATAGATATCTCGCCCAAAATCTTCATCTGCCTGGTCGAAGGCCTCATAGTGTCGGCACCCTTCGCGAGAGAGTGCGTTCATCGCCCCCTCGCAGGTAACCAGGGAGGCGAACGACATTAATCCCCTCAGGACAGTGGGGAGCTCCTGCAGCTCCTCTTGCACCCATTCCAGACAGCGAAGCCTGGCCTCTCGCTCCGGCACCACGAAGTCACCGGTCCGCGCACCCAGCTCGCGATATGTGGCCATAAGCTGCGTGCGCGTCCGTTCGGCCTCCGTTCGCACCGCGGCTTCGGCCCCCTTCGCGCGGCTCTCCAGAGCGGTGAGCCGCTCCCGCAGGTCTTCGGCGAGCCCCTTGGCAAGATTGCCTTCCGCCCGTGCCAGCCTAGCCTCCGCCTGCGCGGCCTGCTCCTTGGCGATGGCCTCGTTGGCCTCCCTCCTCTCCCCGCCAGCTGGCGCCGGAGGTCAGCCTTTTCCTTCTCCAGGGCGGCCACCTTGTCCGCCAGTTTACGACACTTGCTGTCGGAGGCCGACTTCTCACGGACAGCGTCAGCATGTTGCGCCCGAAGTCTCTCGACTTCGGCAGACAAAGCTGCCGTAAGTGCCCCCGACGCAGTACGGCTGGTGAAGTCAGCCACCTGCAGAGCACACGTAAGGCCATGGCCGTAAAAAAAAACATATATATATATATATATATGTATATATATATAATAGCTCGGCGGACCTGGCTCAGTGCCTCCGTCGCCTGACTCAGCGCCTCCGTCACTCCTTTCAGCCGGCGGGTCACCGAGTCAGCCTCGTCCCTGACCAACGCGAGGGCCGACACCTCGCCTTCGGCGCCAAGGGTCCCGTCCCTCGCCTTCGACGGCAGCGCAGCCGTCGCGATTGCCGCGGCAGGCGCAACTATAGCAAGCCGGCCCTCGTCCGACCCTGCAACGCATCAACGAGTAAAAAAAAGAAGGCGGCCGGGTGACTCACCCCCAAGATAATCGTCCACACTGATATCGGTGCCGAAGTCGGCAACGCGTTTGCCCGGCGGCGGCAACGTTCGGGCCGCCTTCGCAGCCTCCGCCACTCCGCTGGCCGGCGGCACCACCTTCGTCAGTTTGGAGACCCCGGCGCCCGCCGTTGTCTCCGGCGCCTTGCTAGGTGCAGAGGCGCCCGCCTTCGCCGCCAGCGGCGGCTTGCCTCCGCTGGAGGCCGCAGCCTTCGCCGCTCCCCGCTGCCTTTTCGGCCGGGCTTCGTGAATCCTGACTGTCGCCTGGCGTTTTTGCGCCGCCCCTTGGCGATCCTTGTCCATCACTGCCCACACAACAGCACCGATATTTCGCTCGTAAGGAAAAACTCTCCACTGATGAACCATACGAGATGTAAAACAGTCTTCCTCAGCCGCGCAGGGGATAGGAACATTTCTAGGCCAGCAGCCCCCGGTAACCCTCAGCATCCGAGCCGAAGACTCCCGGAGCTCGGCCGAGGACATCCTCTCCCCCGGGGCCGCACACGTCCTCATTAACTCTCTAGCAAAACTATCAGACACCCCAATTCCTCCCATCGCAGTACCTAATTTTCTCTTTTTCGAGGAGGGGGCGGCCGCCAGCGCAGGGTCGCCTCCTGTCTCCACCGCCGGCTTCTTCCCACGGCGGTCCGCTTCGTCTTGACCAGGGTAGCCGTCGTACGGCAGTTGATTTAATTCGAAGACCCTGTTCAAACGTTCATTTGACCCACGAATATCAAAGCTGCGCTGGCCTTCCGCCCTCGCCACGTACCGCCCCACGAGCCGCACCGCCAAGTCCTCCGCATCACGCACAAAAGGCGGATACGCAGAGTAATAGTGAGAGCACATCTCAGACACGGGAAGTCCTTCATGGCCTTCGACAGTAGCCTCAGCAACGTAAAACCAAAATTCATTCCAATTGCCCCACTTGTTGCGGGCGCACGGAACCAACTCCACTACCGGCATTGTGGTCTTGCCGGTCTTCGGCGTGAATGTGCACGACCCGAACTGGGCAACTCCGTCCTCAACCATCCTCTTCTGCCAATGCAAGCAATAATTCTTCGCAAAAACTTCAACCGATGGCTGTCCGCCGTACGAAGTCGTCGCCCAGACATACTTCGCCAGCGCCACCACGGCGTTCGGTGTCAGCTGATGTATTTGAACGTTGAATCTACGCAGGACTTCGCCAACAAACCGGTGCGCAGGCAACCGGAGACCGGCGACGAAGAACGCCTCGAAAACAACCAACTCACCCTCCGGCTCGGGGACTTCCTCCGTCCCCGGAGCACGAGCGACCCCGCCGCCAAAGTAGCCCAAACGCTGCATATCTTCAACGCGGGCCGACGTCATCCGTGACACACCAAAATCAACAGAGTCGCCGGCGCGCAGCTCCTCCACCATCACGCTACTCAACGTCTCCTCAGACGAGGCGGCGGCCGGCGGCGTGGCGTCGGCGGAAGAAGAAGAGGATGGCATTGCTACGTACCGTCGGCGGCGGCGGGCGGTCTGCTTCACTCGAGCCAGAACTCCGACGAGCAAAGGGAGCAGTAGAAGAAGAGGAGCAGAAAGACGGCGGGCGGCTAGGGTTTTCACGGAGCGCGGAAGGCAAAGTGCAAACAGCGCCGACCCCCGCCCCCTTTTATAGGCAGGGCGCGGCTCTTCGGGAAACCCGCAATCCAACAGTACGATGTCCATCAACGGTCACATCAAAAACCCCCGCGGAACCACTTCGAGCGAGGGCAGCGTCTCCGCCATCTAGCGACGTCTTCGGCACCAGGTGACTTTGTCGAACTGGTCCCTCGGAGGGCAAATGTTGGAGCGAAGGCAGAAACGCCACCCTTCGCCCGAAGACTCCACCACTCAGCCCCTGCCCTGACGGACAAAGCAGACAGGGACACCCTTCGCTTCATCGGCACCAGAGACAACATGGAGACCCTTCGCTAGATTCGGCACCAGACGAAGGCCTGCGGCGACGCCTCCCCGCGGCGCGGCCTCGTTCAGCTCTGAGGCCCACATGAGATCTGGCCCATTGTAACGGGCCCTGCGTGGCCGCGTTTGTGTTACGGGCCTAATCTGTAAAGGCGTACTTGTAATTACGGCTTGTAACCCCGCTTTATGGGAATATTCTGGGGATAAACTAGGTACCTGAGGGCACATGCGTCCTTAACGCAAGGCGCCGTGCACTCGGATACCTATAAATACCCCCGCACAGTGCCCGTGAGAGGCTAGATTAACAGAGCTTTTGCCATCACGCGCGAGTGCCCTGTTGCCATCACCATTCACTCGTGTTGGTTCCCCTTGCTGTCGAGAGCAAGTTCCAACAGTGTCTGAATCTAAGGATTGAAATAAGGGGGATAGACTTCCTCGCTAACCTAGTAGTAATGGGTACTCAAGGGTTAGATGTCATCCTAGGGATGAATTGGCTATACAAAAACAAAGCCACCGTCAGTTGTGATAAGAGGACAGTCAAATTGGTGTCCCCATCCGGAAAGGATGTAGTAACTGAATTGTATTTGCCTGAACTAGAAGAAGGAGCCTGTCACTATTGGTCAGTAGATGACAAGGAGGCCAACCTAATTGAGGATATTAGAATTGTGTCGGAATTCCCCGATGTATTCCCTAAGGAGTTACCAGGCATGCCACCTGAAAGGAAAGTTGAATTCACCATAGAGCTTATCCCATGCACCACCCCTATTTCCAAGAGAGCCTATCGAGTGTCCGGACCAGAATTGGTGGAACTCAAGAAGCAGATTGATGAGTTGTTGGAGAAAGGCTACATCAGACTAAGTACCTCACCTTGGGCAGCCCCAATGCTATTTGTGGAAAAGAAGGATAGAACAAAGAGGATGTGCACTGATTACATATCTTTGAATGAAGTCACTGTTAAGAATAAGTACCCTCTGCCAAGAATTGAAGACCTATTCGATTAGTTGAGAGGAGCCAGTGTGTTTTCAAAGATAGATCTGAGGTCAGGTTACCATCAACTCAAAATTCGACCTTCGGATATACCGAAGACAACATTCATCACCAAGTATGGACTATATGAGTTCACGGTCATGTCATTCGGTTTGAGGAATGCGCCAGCTTATTTCATGTACCTGATGAACAGTGTGTTCATGGACTACCTCGATCAATTCGTAGTGATGTTCATTGCTGATATCCTTGTATATTCCTAGAATGAGCAAGAGCATGATGAGCATTTGAGGAAGGTACTGCAGAGGCTACAAGATTGTCAGCTGTATGCCAAGCTTAGCAAGTGCGAGTTCTGGATCAGCGAAGTCATGTTCTTGGGTCATATTATAAACCGAGATGGACTAGCGGTGGATCCAAAGAAAGTAGCTGCGATTTTGGACAGGAAAGCACCGAAAGATGTATGAGGAATCAAGAGTTTCATCAGAATGGTCAGTTACTATCGGCGTTTCATCGAGGGTTTCTCCAAGATTGCCAGGCCAATGACAGCCTTGCTGGCGAAGAAGGTTGAGTTCAAGTGGACCACAATGTGCCAAGAATCATTTGAGACATTGAAGCAGAAGTTGACAACAACACCAGTATTGATTCTGCTAGATTTTCACAAGCCATTCTCAGTATATTGTGATGCTTCGTACACCGGACTGGGATGTGTGTTGATGTAGGAAGGGAAAGTAGTGGCATACTCGTCCCACCAGCTGAAGGTTCATGAGAAGAATTATCCCACTCATGATCTGGAGTTAGCAGCAGTGGTGCATGCACTGAAGACCTGGAGACACTATTTATATGGATAGAAGTGTGATATCTACACCGATCATAAAAGCCTCAAGTACATATTTACTCAGTCAGAGTTGAACATGAGGTAGCGAAGATGGCTAGAGTTGATCAAAGATTATGAACTGGAAATACATTATCATCCAGCCAAAGCAAATGTGGTTGCAGATGCCCTCAGTAGAAAGAGTCAAGTCAATATGTTGGTCGCTCACCAGATGCCGTACGAGCTAGCAAAGGAACTCGATGGGCTGAGTCTCAGATTTTTGAATAACACTCAAGGAGTGACAGTCGAGCTAGAACCCACTCTAGAGCAGGATATCAGGAAAGGTCAGAAAGACGATGAGAAGATCAACGAGATCCGATAGCTAATCATAGATGGGAAAGGTCCCGATTTCCGTGAAGACGCAGAAGGAGTGGTATGGTTCAAGGAGAGGCTGTGCGTTCCCGACATCAAATCAATTTGGGAACTGATTCTCAAGGAAGCTCATGAGACAGCGTATTCTATACACCCTGGTAGGGAAAAGATGTACCAAGACCTGAAGAAAAGATTCTGGTGGTACCGTATGAAAAGGGAGATAGCAGAGTATGTTGCCAGATGTGACAGTTGTCAGACGATCAAGGCAGAACATCAGAGGCCCGCAGGTTTGTTGCAGCCATTGCAGATTCCTCAGGGAAATGGGATGAGATTGGGATGGACTTTATAGTTGGTTTGTGAAAGTCGCCTAGAGGGGGGGTGAATAGGCAAATCTGAAATTTATAAACTTTAAGCACAACTACAAGTCGGGGTTAGCGTTAGAAATATAATCGAGTTCGAAAGAGAGGGCAAAGACAAATCACAAGCAAATAAAGCGGATGACACGGTGATTTGTTTTACCGAGGTTTGGTTCTTGCAAACCTACTCCCCGTTGAGGTGGTCACAAAGACCGGGTCTCTTTCAACCCTTTCTCTCTCTCTCAAACGGTCACTTAGACCGAGTGAGCTTCTCTTCTCAATCAATTGGGACACAAAGTCTCCACAAGGACCACCACACAATTGGTGTCTCTTGCTTTGATTACAAACATCTTAGGAACAAGAAATAGGGAAGAAGAAAAGCGATCCAAGCACAAGAGCTCAAAAGAACACGGCAAAACTCTCTCTTCTAGTCACTATTGCTTTGAGTGGAATTGGGACTTGGAGAGATTTTGATTCACTCTATTTGTGTCTTGTATTGAATGCACTAGCTCTTGTATTGAATGTGTTGGCTGAAAACTTGGATGCCTTGAAGTGTGGTGGTTGGGGGTATTTATAGCCCCAACCACCAAAGTGGCCGTTGGGGAAGGCTGCTGTCGAAGGGCGCACCGAACAGTCCGGTGCGCCAGCCACGTCACCCAACCGTTAGGGTTCGACCGTTGGAGCTCTGACATGTGGGGCCACCGGACAGTCCGGTGGTGCACTGGACAGGTCCTGTTCACTGTTCGGTGCGCCTTCTGGCGCCTGCTCTGACTCTGCGCACGTAGTCTGCACTGTTCACTATTCACTTTTGCAGTCGACTGTTGGCGCTGTAGCCGTTACTCCGCTTGGCACACCGGACAGTCCGGTGAATTATAGCGGAGGGCATTTTCCAGAAACCCGAAGGTGGCAAGTTCGGAGTTGATCTCCCTGGTGCACCGGACACTGTCCGGTGGTGCACCGGACACTGTCCGGTGGTGCACCGGACACTGTCCAGTGGCACACCGGACAGTCCGGTGCGCCAGACCAGGGCAGCCTTCGGTTGTCTTTTGCTCTTTTTATTTGGACCCTTTCTTGGACTTTTTATTGGTTTGTGTTGAACCTTTGGCACCTGTAGAACTTATAATCTAGAGCAAACTAGTTAGTCCAATAATTTGTGTTGGGTAATTCAACCACCAAAATCATTTAGGAAAAGGTTTGAGCCTATTTCCCTTTCAATCTCCCCCTTTTTGGTGATTGATGCCAACACAAACCAAACCAAATATATAAGTGCAGAATTGAACTAGTTTGCATAAGGTAAGTGCCAAGGTTACTTGGAGTTAAACCAAGTTATACATTCATAGGATATGCATGGATGCTCTCTTCTATTTTAACATTTTGGACCATGCTTGCACCACATGTTTTGTTTTTGCAAACTCTTTTGGAAATTATTTTCAAGGTCTTTTTGCAAATAGTCAAAGATGAATGAATAAGATTTCGAGAAGCATTTTCAAGATTTGAAATTTTCTACCCCTGTTTCAAATGCTTTTCCTTTGACTAGTCAAAACTCCCCCTCAATGAAATTCTCCTCTTAGTGTTTTAGATATTAATTTTGAAGGAGGTCAAACCAATTTGAAATTATATAAAAAATAAGATACCAATTGAAAAACTTCTTTAATACAAATTGAAAGAACACATATTTGAAATTGGTGGTGGTGCGGTCCTTTTGCTTTGGGCTAATACTTTCTCTCCCTTTGGCATGAATCGCCAAAAACGGATACTTTGTGAGTGAAATATAAGCCCTTATTTACTTTATCTCCCCCTTTCGCAAACAATATATGAGTGAAGATTATACCAAGTTGGAGAGCGGTGCGGAGTGACGGCAAAGGATTAATAATTCGACGGAGTGGAGTGGAAGCCTTGTCTTCGCCGAAGACTCCATTTCCCTTTCAATCTATGACTTAGCATGAAATATACTTGACAAACACATTAGTCATAGCAAGTGAAAGAGATATGATCAAAGGTACAAATGAGCTATGTGTGCAAGGAATCAATCAAAGTTCCTAGAATCAAGAATGTTTAGCTCATGCCTAAGTTTGCTAAAAGTTTTCTCATCTAATGGCTTGGTGAAGATATCGGCTAATTGTTCTTTGGTGCTAACATAAGCAATCTCGATATCCCCCCTTTGTTGGTGATCCCTCAAAAAGTGATACCAAATGGCTATGTGCTTAGTGCGGCTGTGCTCAATGGGATTATCCGCCATGCAGATTGCACTCTCATTATCACATAGGAGAGGAACTTTGGTTAATTTGTAACCATAGTCCCTAAGGGTTTGCCTCATCCAAAGCAATTGCGCGCAACAATGGCCTGCGGCAATGTACTCGGCTTTAGCGGTAGAAAGAGCTACATAATTTTGTTTCTTTGAAGCCCAAGACACCAGGGATCTTCCCAAGAACTGACAAGTCCCTGATGTGCTCTTTCTATCAATTTTACACCCTGCCCAATCAGCATCTGAATATTCAATTAAATCAAAAGTGGATCCCTTGGCGTACCAAAGGCCAAACTTAGGAGTATGAACTAAATATCTCAAGGTTTGTTTCACGGCCCTAAGGTGAACTTCCTTAGGATCGGCTTGGATTCTTGCACACATGCATATGGAAAGCATAATATCCGGTCGAGATGCACATAAATAGAGTAAAGATCCTATCATCGACCGGTATACCTTTTGATCTACGGATTTACCTCCCATGTCGAGGTCGAGATGCCCATTGGTTCCCATGGGTGTCTTGATGGGCTTGGCATCCTTCATCCCAAACTTGGTGAGTATGTCTTGAATGTACTTCGTTTGGCTGATTTTGGTGCCCTCTTGGAGTTGCTTGACTTGAAATCCTAGGAAATACTTCAACTCCCCCATCATAGACATCTCGAATTTTTGAATCATTATGCTACTAAACTCTTCACAAGTAGATTTGTTAGTAGACCCAAATATGATATCATCAACATAAATTTGGCATACAAACAAATCATTTGCAATTGTTTTAGTAAAGAGAGTAGGCTCGACTTTTCCGACTTTGAAGCCATTAGCGATAAGAAAATCTCTTAGGCATTCATACCATGCTCTTGGGCCTTGCTTGAGCCCATAAAGCGCCTTAGAGAGTTTATAAACTGTTGGGGGCCTTCGGCTTCCGAAGGTCCTCAAAAACATGATTTGATAATGTTTTCCAAGAGAAATATGTGAACAGGTATCTTCGGATCGGATCATGAGCATACAGAGCATGGTTAGGACTAAGCCTGAGCGAGACGAAAGGTGATTATGACGAAGGACAAGGTGATCACGAAGCTGTGCACAGGAAAGCTTCGGCATGACAGTAGAAAAGGGGAACCGACTTAAAGATGAAAAGGCAAATTTGACCTCGAAGAATTACTATAGTGTTATTAGCAAATATAAAGGGCATGAATGTAATTTTACATGGGCTGCGTCCCTTGCCTATAAATAGATGAATAGTACTCCCGTACTATTCACGTTGACTTGGCGTTTGCTCTCACGTCACGCTTGTACCCCCGCCTTTCTTCGAGTCAAAGGTACATTCATAATCTGTCATTGTGAATACAGCAATACAAATTAAAATAAGTTAATAATAACATTTAAAGTGTTTATATTATTTTTCCATATCTTGTGTATGAATCCTTCTTCATCATTTATTGTGCTCATGAAGGTTTGTCCTTCATGACCTTCGTTAGGAATCCATTATATCCGAAGGGAGATAATGTTTCGAGGGACGAAGGACTTTGACATTTAACATTTTTATGTTGCCTTGTTCTTAACTTTTAGCATTTGAGAACAAGTCCCCAACATTGGCGCCCACCTCCGGTGAACTCACTTCCACTATTTTGAGTTTCGAATACCCTCGGCAAGCGTAGACCTTCGTCATGCCGCCAAAGAAAGCTTCAGCAACAGGGGCTGCTGCTCTGCAGCCGCTGGACCCCAACCAGGACACTCTCTCTCTTCGAGAGGCCCAAAGCCAGAAAAGGAAGGCCATCAGTCCAACGCCTCAGGAGGACGACTTGGACCAAGAGATCAGAAATATGGAGATGCTCCATCAGCAGGTGCAAAGGAAGAAGGAAAAGATGGCTAGGCTGGCTGATCTGCAAAGGCAGATAGACGAAGCCTCTGAAGAAGTTCGCCATCTTACTCAAGATGAGCAGAACCGAAGGCCTCAGTATAGAGAGCTTCATCAAGAGGGCTTCTTCAACGAAGATGACTGGTATGAGAATTTCCATCATGGAAATTTTGCCTTTGATGATGCTTCTCCCCTATCAGCAGAACTGCAGGCTACGCCTTGGCCCCTGTCCTACAAGCCACCCCAACTCCCCATGTACGACGACCATTCAGATCCGAAGCAGTTTCTGATGAGCTATGAAGCAACAATATCTTCCTATGGTGGCAATACTGCAGTCATGGCAAAGTCTTTCGTCATGGCTGTCAGGAATGTTGCACAAACCTGGTACTCTTCCCTTCGGCCAAGAACGATCACATCATGGCAGAAGCTGAAGGATATGCTGATCACCAGCTTCCAAGGGTTTCAAACGAAGCCGGTTACCGCTCATGCTTTATTTCAGTGCACCCAAGATCACGAAGAGTATCTTCAGGCCTATGTTCGAAGATTCTTACGCCTGAGGGCACAAGCGCCAACAGTTCCCAATGAAATTGTCATTGAGGCCATGATTAAGGGGCTTCGGTCGGGACCTTCAGCCCAGTACTTCGCCAGAAAGCCCCCTCAGACTCTGGAGAAATTGCTTCAGAAGATGGATGAATACATCCGTAGACAATGATTTTCGACAGAGAAGGGAGGAAGCTTACAGGTTCTCCGAAATAGCCAGGGGCTTCGGAGGGAGAATTCATCCCAGACATGTCAGATCGATTCATTCCACTCATAATGATGACAAGGGAAGCCGGGCAGCAGAGGCCGCAATATTCCTCCTAGGCTTCGGGGCAGCAGCAGAGCTATCCTCGACCTTTAGCTCCAAGGGGCAGAGGTGCTAGGGGCTTCGGAGGGAGATTTGGGGATCAGCCCAGGAAGATTTATTGCCTATTCTGCGGTGAGGACAAGGGCCATACCACCAGGATGTGCCATGTTACCATCCAGAAACAAAAGGAGATAGCAGAAGCTGTGGCCCAACAGAGCCAGCTGAAGCAAGTTATGCACACTGCTTCGTACCATTCGCCATACATTCCAGAGTATGTAGGCAATCACCCTGCAGCTTCTGTCGCTTCGGCAAGCCAACCTCAGGCATCCTGGCAACAACTTCCCCCTCCACCACCAATGCAACAAGGCCAGCAGCCAGAAGGGAGTCAGCATCCCCACCTCCAACGGGACTTCACAGAAGAGTCCGAAGCTCACACAGTCAATAGTACTGTGCCAGAATCGAAGCATATTTACTAACAAATATCCTACTTCGGCAGCAATTTTTTACATTCAGTATCATTTTCTTTTTTAATAAGGAACAATTATTTAAAGCCTAAGTATTTTTGTTGTTTTTTAAATCTCTTGTAATAGTTTCATTTTTGCCACAGTAAAAATATATCTTCTCCACAGAATAGCGGAATTGCCGAAGCATAAGATTTATGGTTACAAGGGGAATTTCTGAAATAACAAAAAGTCGTTCCTGAGGGAGCGCAACGTAAGTTTTCTGCTCAAAAGTCGTTCCGAAGGGAATGCAGAGCCTACAGCGAAAAATAAACGCTGATACCGCTGAAAGTAAAAGGCGAATAAGCTCCTAATGCAGGCTTACAACGAAAAATAAACGCTGATACCGCTGAAAGTAAAAGGCGAAGAAGCTCCTAAGGGAGGCTTACAACGAAAAATAAACGCTGATACCGCTGAAAGTAAAAGGCGAAGAAGCTCCTAAGGGAGGCTTACAGCGAAAAATAAACGCTGATTCCGCTGAAGTAAAAGGCGAAGAAGCTCCTAAGGGAGGCTTAAAGTGAAAAATAAACGCCGATCTTCGGCAAGTATCATTTTGCATAACATCACATCATCACATCATTTGCATAGCATAACATCATACATCATATTGCATCAATGATGCAAGAAGGGGATCAATGTTGATATTTGGAGATTGTTTCGAAGAAACAGTGCCAAGGCACAAAAAAGTAAATTTTGAAGAAGCATACCTTCGTCAAACTCCGAAATGAAAAGATTTATTGGTTATTGATTTTGCGAAGATTGGACATTTTTATGAAAATACAGATATTATTTACGAGGCATGAAAAGAAGGGAAGGTGTTTTTTTTCGCCGAAGGCTCAAAAAACGGTATGTATGTAAAGTTTCATGCATCGTAAAGAATTGAACCATAAATAGCTTATATATTACATTCAAAGTTACAAAATATTACATGTGTTCAATAAATATTACATTCCAAATGTTTTTACAATAACATCTAGTTTTCCCTTAGAACAACTTCTGCAGCTTCGTTCAGTAGCTGATCAACAACTTTATCCATGATAGCTTCAGCCATTTTTCTAATTTCGTCGTCCCCCTTCGCGTGGGGGTCCGCCGATGGCTTGGCACGCTCTGAGGGGCGAGAAAGTGCGGCTGTGTTACAAAGCGTAAACAAGTTCGAAATCAAAAATTACAACAGAGCCAAAAACTGCTAGTCAGTACCTATTTGCACTTCGACATCTGCACTCTTCTCAGCGGTCTCTGCTACTTTTCTAGCGTCATGAATACCTTTCTCGCTCTTTCGTATAATTTCTTGGGCCATCTCCCGGCCACCATTGTCCTAGATATCGGTGAAAAATTTTCCACCAACCAGGCTCGCTTCGGCCGAGGGGTCTTTTATATCTTCAGAAGACAATGCGGCTTTGGATTGTGCCAAAAATTTTACATGGTTACAGCCTTTTCTCTCCAAAATAGTGGCAATCCCCCTGGCACCCGTAAAGGCACATATGTCTCCACGGCTATTCAAAACTTTGTCAAAAGCTTCAGCTTCGTGGCTGATCCATCCAATTGGACCTTCGGGGTCACCCCTTATAAAGTCCTCCTCACTTGAGAATGCGCCGACGCTGGCGAAGCTGATTCTTATTTTCTTAACACATTCTATAGATTTTTCATAACACTTTTTCTTGGATGCACGAAGCTCTTCAACGTTTCTTTCTAAATGATTGGCCCATTGTTCACTAATTTATTGTTTTGTTTCTTCAAGTGTGCACTCTTCTTTAGCTCTGACTAGTTGTTTCCGAATATCTTCAATTTTGCGCTTTTGAGCTTCGGCTTGAGTTTTGAAAGCAGCTTCGTCTTCTTTTATTTTATTCAATAACGAGTGCAATATTTTATCTTTTTCGAGACCTTCGTTCCTTAGTTCAATTACTTCGGAACGAAGGTTGCTCAAGGCTATGGTATACCCTTCGTCTTCAACATCTTTTTGTGCCCTGAGGGCATTGCTAAGTATAAGACCCTGAAAAAAAATGTTTGTTAAATAAGTTTAAGCAAATGACAAATTTTGGTTTCAAGAAAAATGCAAAGATTTCATTTTTTCACCTTTAAACTATTGTACGCTAAGCTGTCAGCCAGCTCGTTCTTTGACAACACTGAGAGCCCATCTTCTAGTGTTGGGAATCCGAAGCTTTTGCTCATCTCCCGACAAACTGAAATCTCCTTGCTGTCAGGGAGACAATACAAAAAGTCTTCTTCTCCGCTGCCATTGATTATCAACGCCCCCTTGGGATATTTCAGTCTTTGGGCATAGAACTGAGCCTCCTACTTTTCTTTTTCAGTCAATTCCGTCCCTGAAGCATGTCGTAAAATATAATTGGAAGCTTCAGAAAAGGCTTCGGGGGGCAGCAGTGCCACTTTCTTCAACAAATATTTGTTCTGTTGTTTCTGTTTCTTTGGTTTTCAAGAATTTTACCTTGGCGGGCTCTGAAGGCCCAGCTTCTGTTTTAGCTTGGTGTTTTGAAGTCTCGGCTTCAAAGGCTTCGATTTGCACTTTGGGAGTTTCAGCAATTTTCTTCGGAGTACTGCTTGAAGACTTTATTGTCTCCAATACATCCAGTACATTAACCATCCTTTTTCTTTTGGGGGTCAATGCTGGACCCTTTTGGTTTTTCGGTATTTCAACTTTTGCTGAAGGACTTAAAATTTCAGATGTCCTTGTTTCTTTAGCCTTCGGTTCTTCTATTTTCTTTGTCTCCGGCATTGTGACTGGTTCTTCAATATTCTTCAGGAGAGTTGCCTCTTTGGCTTCGGGCGCCGAAGAGGATTCACCGACAAACTCGGGCACTGTGGCCGGTTCAATAAAGCGTGGACGGTGTGTAAGAACCTTTATCTTTTTCCTCTTCGGCGCTGGCTCACTAAGAGCAGCTGAGGCGGCTTCCTTCATAAACGTCGTATCTTTCCTTTTTTGACCCCGTATTAGGTAACGGTAGTCAGGATATACGAACCCGATGGCATCAAATACTCGGTTGAGCCTTTTCTTCTTCCGGCCTCCGAAGGCTGCGGATAGTGCAGTATCTTCTGCCTTCGAGTATGGCCCAAGCAACTCATCGCTTATGGCCTCAATACTTTTCAGCCAGTCATCATCTGGCTCGACGAACTTATCTCCATATTTGAAGGTAAATTTTAACCTAACTAGTCCGCCTTCGTTAGGTTCGCTGATGGTTTCCTTTGGCATTTCCCACTTATCTGCAAGTGGCCATACTCTGAAGGCAATGTGTTCTTGGATCAAATCCCTTGTTCTGATGAAAGAACAAACTACTCCGAAGGCTCTCCGGCATTCTTCGGCTGCTTCGTCAATTTCCACCTTCGGCTTTCGAAGGCCAAAGCGCTGCCAGATAGGGCGCATAATGATACCTTTAATATCTTCTCGCGTTGTCAAGTCGTTTTTCACATAAAACCATTCCTTCATCCAGTCCCCAGGCCATCTTTTCCAAAAAGTTGGCACGGGACAGCTTGACCCAGAGCGGGCACCGAAACTATAACAGCCAAAATTGTTGTGATACTGCTCCTTACCCCATGGTTTCGTCTCATACAATAACTCATGCATATTGCAGAACTTTTTGCATTTGGTTCCAAACCTTGGCTCTTTACGGCCCATACGAAGATTCCCATCCTTATGATTGCTTCAGGAGTAATTTGATGAAGGTAGATTTCAAATATCTTCAAAACTTCTACCACGAAACTGCTCAAAGGAAACCGAAGTCCAGCCTTAAAGAAGCTTCGGAATATCACGACTTCATTTTCCTCAGGAGTCGGACAAGTTTTCTCTCCTTCGTCAGCCCTTACAATAGATAAATCCCGAAAATATCTGCCCCTCATATTGACAAGATGGCTTTGTTTAATGCTTGATTTTCCAAAAACTGCATGACTTGGTCGCCAAGGTCGATCTTCGGAATCTTCACCGCCACTTTCCACATCATAGCTGTCACTATCACCAGTGTCTTCAGACAAACCCTCTAAAATCTCCCTAGTAATCTTCTCTGTATTTGTCTTTGCTATTGATTCAATGAAGCCGAGATTCATCTCTTCGGAGAGGCTTAGCTTCGACTCAGCGACAGTTTTCTTGTCTTCAGACATCTTCGAAAATGCGAGGAAGGTGCTCTCAAAGACGAAGCTTAAAAATGTAAAAAGTCAGGCAAGCGTTGGTGTGCAAAGAGCTAAAAATTAGGAAGGCAGGAGCTGGCGGCAAGAAAGCGTGCTAAATGAGCTGGTGATGCGTTCCTATTTATACGCCCAGTACGTTGCAAGTGGCAGGGCCCTACTTGTCATCGACTATTGCTATTCTAGCAAAGGGAAGGTGTTTTTTCGGACCTTCGGCTTAAGGCCTTCGTCCATATCGCAATCTGAATTTATTATTCTAGCAAATTAATATTGCGAGGGGCTACTGTTGGGGGCCTTCGGCTTCCGAAGGTCCTCAAAAAAAATGATTTGATAATGTTTTCCAAGAGAAATATGTGAACAGGTATCTTCGGATCGGATCATGAGCATACAGAGCATGGTTAGGACTAAGCCTGAGCGAGACGAAAGGTGATTATGACGAAGGACAAGGTGATCACGAAGCTGTGCACAGGAAAGCTTCGGCATGACAGTAGAAAAGGGGAACCGACTTAAAGATGAAAAGGCAAATTAGACCTCGAAGAATTACTATAGTGTTATTAGCAAATATAAAGGGCATGAATGTAATTTTACATGGGCTGCGTCCCTTGCCTATAAATAGATGAACAGTACTCCCGTGCTGTTCATGTTGACTTGGCGTTTGCTCTCACATCACGCTTGTACCCCTGCCTTTCTTCGAGTAAAAGGTACATTCATAATCTGTCATTGTGAATACAGCAATATAAATTAAAATAAGTTAATAATAACATTTAAAGTGTTTATATTATTTTTCCATATCTTGTGTATGAATCCTTCTTCATCATTTATTGTGCTCATGAAGGTTTGTCCTTCATGACCTTCGTCCGGAATCCATTATATCCGAAGGGAGACAATGTTTCGAGGGACAAAGGACTTTGACATTTAACATTTTTATGTTGCCTTGTTCTTAACTTTTAGCATTTGAGAACAAGTCCCCAACATAAACATGGTTAGGATACTCACTATCTTCAAAGCCGGGAGGTTGCTCAACATAGACCTCCTCCTTGATTGGTCCATTGAGGAAGACACTTTTCACGTCCATTTGTAAAGCTTAAAGCCATGGTAAGTAGCATAGGCAAGTAAAATGCGAATTGATTCAAGCCTAGCTACGGGTGCATAGGTTTCACCGAAATCCAAACCTTAGACTTGTGAATATCCCTTGGCCACAAGTCGGGCTTTGTTCCTTGTCACCACACCATGCTCATCTTGCTTGTTGCGGAAGACCCACTTGGTTCCTACAACATTTTTATTAGGATGTGGAACTAAATGCCATACCTCATTCCTCGTGAAGTTGTTGAGTTCCTCTTGCATTGCCAACACCCAATCTGAATCCCTTAATGCGTCTTCCACCCTGTATGGCTCAATTGAAGACACAAAGGAGTAATGTTCACAAAAATGAGCAACACGAGATCGAGTGGTTACCCCCTTTTGAATATCGCCGAGGATGGTGTTCACGGGGTGATCTCGTTGTATTACTTGGTGGACTCTTGGGTGTGGCGGTCTTGGACCCTCATCATCTTTCTTGTCTTGATCATTTGCATCTCCCCCTTGATCATTGTCCTCCTCTTGAGGTGGCTCCTCTTGATCTTCATTTTCATCATCTTGAGCTTGATCCTCATCTTGGGTTGGTGGAGATGCTTGCATGGAGGAAGATGGTTTGTCTTGTGTATGTGGAGGCTCTTCGGATTCCTTAGGACACACATCCCCAATGGACATGTTCCTTAGCGCGACACATGGAGCCTCTTTATCATCTAGCTCATCAAGATCAACTTGCTCTACTTGAGAGCCGCTAGTCTCATCAAACACAATGTCACAAGAAACTTCAACTAGTCCAGTGGACTTGTTAAAGACTCTATATGCCCTTGTGTTTGAATCATAACCAAGTAAAAAGCCTTCTACAGCCTTAGGAGCAAATTTAGATTTTCTACCTCTTTTAACAAGAATAAAGCATTTGCTACCAAAGACTCTAAAATATGAAACATTGGGCTTTTTACCGGTGAGGAGTTCATACGATGTTTTCTTGAGGATTCGGTGAAGGTAGAGACGGTTGATGGTGTAGCAAGCGGTGTTGATTGCTTCCGCCTAAAACCGATCCGAAGTCTTGTACTCATCAAGCATGGTCCTCGCCATGTCAAGTAGAGTTCTATTCTTCCTCTCTACTACACCATTTTGTTGAGGTGTGTAGGGAGAAGAGAACTCATGCTTGATGCCCTCATCCTCAAGAAAGCCTTCAATTTGAGAGTTCTTAAACTCCGTCCCATTGTCGCTTCTAATCTTTTTGATCCTTAAGCCGAACTCATTTTGAGCCCGTCTCAAGAATCCTTTTAAGGTCTCTTGGGTTTGAGATTTTTCCTGCAAAAAGAACACCCAAGTGAAGCGAGAATAGTCATCCATAATAACTAGACAGTACTTACTCTCCGCCGATGCTTATGTAAGCTATCGGGCCGAATAGATCCATGTGGAGTAGCTCAAGCGGCCTGTCAGTCGTCATGATGTTCTTGTGTGGATGGTGAACACCAACTTGCTTTCCTGCTTGACATGCGCTACAAATCCTGTCTTTCTCAAAATGAACATTTGTTAGTCCTAAAATGTGCTCTCCCTTTAGAAGCTTATGAAGATTATTCATCCCAACGTGGGCTAGTCGGCGATGCCAGAGCCAACCCATGTTGTCTTAACAATTAAGCAAGTGTCGAGTCCAGCTCTATTAAAATCAACTAAGTATAGCTGACCCTCTAACACTCCCTTAAATGCTACTGAATCATCACTTCTTCTAAAGACAGTAACACTTATATCCGTAAAAAGACAATTGTAGCCCATTTTACATAATTGAGAAACAGAAAGCAAGTTGTAATCTAAAGAATCTACAAGAAAAACATTGGAAATGGAATGGTCGGGTGATATAGCAATTTTACCAAGTCCTTTGACCAAACCTTGATTTCCATCCCCGAATGTGATAGCTCTTTGGGGATCATGGTTTTTCTCGTAGGAGGAGAACATCCTTTTCTCCCCAATCATGTGGTTTGTGCACCCGCTATCAATGATCCAACTTGAGCCATCGGATGCATAAACCTACAAAACAAGTTTAGGCCTTGTTCATAGGTACCCAAACGGTCTTGGGTCCTTTCACATTAGAAACAAGCACCTTGGGTACCCAAACACAAGTCTTTGACCCCTTGTGTTTGCCCCCAACATATTTGGCAACTACTTTGCCTGATTTGTTAGTGAGCACATAAGAAGCATCAAAGGTCTTAAATGAAATATTAGGTTCATTTGATGCTATAGGAGATTTCTTTTTAGGCAATTTAACATGTGTGGATTGCCTAGAACTAGATGCCTCACTCTTATACATGAAAGCATGATGAGAGCCAGAGTGAGACTTCCTAGAATGAATTCTCCTATTTTTGTGTTCGGGATAACCGGCAGGGTATAAAATGTAACCCTCGTTATCCTGAACCATGGGAGCATTACCATTAACAAAATTAGACAATTTCTTAGGGGCATTAAGCTTGACATTGTCTCCCTTTTGGAAGCCAATGCCATCCTTAATCCCAGGGCGTCTCCCACTATAGAGCATGCTTCTAGCAAATTTAAATTTTTCATTTTCTAAGTCATGCTCATTAATCTTAGCACTAAGTTGAGCTATGTGATCATTTTGTTGTTTAATTAAAGCTAGGTGATCATGAATAGCATCAACATTAATATCTCTACATCTAGTACAAATAGTAACATGATCAACACTAGATGTAGAGGGTTTGCAAGCATTTAATTCATCAATCTTAGCATGTAAAATAGCATTCTCATCTCTAAGATTAGAAATAGAAACATTGCAAACATTTAAATCTTTAGCCTTAGCAATTAATTTTTCATTCTCAATTTTAAGGCTAGAGAGTGATGCATTCAACTTGTCAATCTTAGTAATCAAACTAGCATTATCATTTCTAAGACTAATAATTGAATCATCACAAGCATCTAACTTCTCAACCTTAGCAATTAATTTTGTATTTTCATTTCTAAGGTTAGAGATAATATCATGGAAAGTGCTTAGCTCACTAGTTAATTTTTCATATTTTTCTACCTCCTGAGCATAAGCATTTTTAACCTTAACATGCTTGTTATTTTCTTTAATTAGGAAGTCCTCTTGGCTATCCAAGAGTTCATCCTTATCATGAATAGCTCCTATTAATTCATTTAATTTCTCCTTTTGTTGCATGTTGAGGTTGGCAAAAAGAGCTAGCAAATTATCCTCATCATCACTAGAGTTATCCTCATCACTAGATGATGCATATTTAGTGGAGGCTCTAGATTTTACCTTCTTTTTGCCGTCCTTTGCCATGAGGCATTTGTGGCCGACGTTGGGGAAGAGAAGACATTTGTTGACGGTGATGTTTGCGGCGTCCTCGTCGGAGGAGGAGTCGGTGGAGCTCTCGTCGGAGTCCCACTCCCGGCAAACATGGGCATCGCCACCCTTCTTCTTGTAATACTTCTTCTTTTCTCTCCTCTTTCCCTTCTTGTCGTCGCCCCTATCACTATCACTAGATAATGGACATTTAGCAATGAAATGACCGGGCTTAGCACACTTGTAGCAAACTTTCTTGGAGCGGGGCTTGTAGTCCTTTCCCCTCCTTTGCTTGAGGATTTGACGAAAGCTTTTGATGATTAAAGCCATCTCCTCATTGTCGAGCTTGGAGGCGTCGATGGGGAGCCTACTTGACGTAGACTCTTCTTTCTTCTCCTTTGTTGCTTTGAAGGCAATGGGTTGCACCTCGGGTGTGGAGGTGGCGCCTCGCTCGATGATTTGTTTGGAGCCTTTGATCATCAATTCAAAGCTCACAAACTTTCCTATCACTTCCTTGGGAGACATTAGTTTATATCTAGGATCACCACGAATTAATTGAACTTGTGTAGGATTAAGAAATACAAGTGATCTTAGAATAACCTTGACCATTTCATGGTCATCCCATTTGGTGCTCCCGAGGTTGCGCACTTGGTTCACCAAGGTCTTGAGCCGGTTGTACATAGCTTGTGGCTCCTCTCCTTGGTGAAGCATGAATTGACCGAGCTCCCCCTTGATCGTTTCCCTCTTGGTGATCTTGGTCACCTCGTCTCCTTTGTGTGCGGTCTTAAGCACATCCCAAATCTCTTTGGCACTCTTCAACCCTTGCACCTTATTATACTCCTCTCGACTTAGAGAGGCGAGGAGTATAGTAGTGGCTTGGGAGTTGAAGTGCCGGATTTGGGCTACTTCATCCGAGTCATAGCCTTCATCCCCTACGGATGGTTCCTGCGCTCCAAATTCAACAATGTCCCAAATGCTAGCGTGGAGTGAGGTTAGATGGTGCCTCATTTTATCACTCCACATACTATAATCTTCACCGTCAAAAACCGGTGGTTTGCCTAGTGGGACGGAAAGTAAAGGAGTGCGTTTGGAAATGCGACGATAGCGTAAGGGGATCTTACTAAACTTCTTGCACTCATGGCGCTTAGAAGTGACGGATGGCATGTCGGAGCCGGAGGTGGAAGGCGATGAAGAATTGGTCTCGTAGTAGACCACTTTCTTCATTTTCTTCTTCTTGTCGCCACTCCGGTGCGACTTGACGCGGGGAGGTGATTCCTCCCTCTTTTTGTTGCCGAACTCTCCCGATGGAGCTTTCCCGTGGCTTATGGCGGGCTTCTCGCTGGTCACCATCTCCTTGGTGTGAGCTCCCAACATCACTTCGAGCGGTTAGGCTCTAATGAAGTACCGGCCTCTGATACCAATTGAAAGTCGCCTAGAGGGGGGTGAATAGGCAAATCTTAAATTTATAAACTTTAAGCACAACTACAAGCTGGGGTTAGCGTTAGAAATACAATCGAGTCCGAAAGAGAGGGCAAAGACAAATCACAAGCAAATAAAGCGGATGACACGGTGATTTGTTTTACCGAGGTTTGGTTCTTGCAAACCTACTCCCCGTTGAGGTGGTCACAAAGACCGGGTCTCTTTCAACCCTTTCCCTCTCTCAAACGGTCACTTAGACTGAGTGAGCTTCTCTTCTCAATCAATTGGGACACTAAGTCCCCACAAGGACCACCACACAATTGGTGTCTCTTGCTTTGATTACAAAGATCTTAGGAACAAGAAATGGGGAAGAAGAAAAGCGATCCAAGCACAAGAGCTCAAAAGAACACGACAAAACTCTCTCTTCTAGTCACTATTGCTTTGAGTGGAATTGGGACTTGGAGAGATTTTGATTCACTCTATTTGTGTCTTGTATTGAATGCACTAGCTCTTGTATTGAATGTGTTGGCTGAAAACTTGGATGCCTTGAAGTGTGGTAGTTGGGGGGTATTTATAGCCCCAACCACCAAAGTGGCCGTTGCAGAAGGCTGTTGTCGAAGGGCGCACCGGACAGTCTGGTGCGCCCCCGGACACTGTCCGGTGCGCCAGCCACGTCACCCAACCGTTAGGGTTTGACTGTTGGAGCTCTGACATGTGGGGCCACCAGACAGTCCGGTGGTGCACCAGACAGGTCCTGTTCACTGTCCGGTGCGCCTTCTAGCGCCTGCTCTGACTCTGCGCGCGCAGTCTGCACTGTTCACTGTTCACTTTTGTAGTCGACCGTTGGAGCTGTAGCCGTTACTCCGCTTGGCACACCGGACAGTCCGGTGCTACACCAGACAGTCCGGTGAATTATAGCGGAGGGCATTTTCCAGAAACCCGAAGGTGGCAAGTTTGGAGTTGATCTCCCTGGTGCACCGGACAGTCCGGTGCGCCAGACCAGGGCAGCCTTTGGTTGTCTTTTGCTCTTTTTATTTGAACCCTTTCTTGGACTTTTTATTGGTTTGTGTTGAACCTTTGGCACCTGTAGAACTTATAATCTAGAGCAAACTAGTTAGTCCAATAATTTGTGTTGGGCAATTCAACCACCAAAATCATTTAGTAAAATGTTTGAGCCTATTTCCCTTTCAGTTTGCCCCGCACTCGTGCTGGTTATGCCTCCATCTGGGTAGTAGTGGACCATTTAACAAAGGCGGCCCACTTCATACCAGTCAAGACCACCTATAGCATTGCAGTGTTGGTAGAATTATACATGTCTCGGATTGTGTGCTTGCATGGAGTTCCAAAAAAGATAGTATCAGACAGTGGCACCCAATTCACTTCTCATTTTTGGCAGCAGTTGCATGAAGCGTTGGGCACACATTTGAAGTTCAGTTCAGCTTATCACCCGCAGACAGATGGTCAGACAGAGAGAACCAACCAGATTCTTGAAGACATGTTGAGGGCTTGTGCATTGCAAGACAAGTTAGGTTGGAAAAAGAGGCTACCCTATGCAGAATTCTCCTACAACAACAGCTATCAGGCCAGTCTAAAGATGTCACCATTCCAAGCACTCTACGGGAGGAATTGTAGAACTCCATTGCATTGGGACCAACCCAGCGAAAGGAAGGTTTTCGGTACAGATATTCTGCTTGAAGCTGAAGAGAGCATCAGAATGGTCCGAGAGAATCTGAAGACAACGCAGTCCAGACAGTGAAGCTATGCTGACACCCGAATAAGAGAACTGAGTTTTAAAGTGGGAGATTATGTCTACTTGAAAGTGTCACCAATCAGAGGAATCAAAAGGTTCAGAGTCAAAGGCAAGCTAGCACCTCGATACATTGACCATACCAGATTCAAGCAAGACGTGGAGAAGTGGCATATCAACTCAGCTTACCAGAAAATCTGTCCACCGTGCACAATGTGTTTCATGAGTCTCAGTTGAAGCAATGCTTGCGAGTACCAGAAGAGCAGTTGCCAACAGAGGACCTTGAAGATCAAGAAGACCTGACTTATATTGAGAAGCCAACTCAAATTCTGGAGACAGTGGATTGGGTCACTCGAAGAAGCACCATCTGGATGTGCAAAGTCAAATGGGGCCATCACTCAGAAGAAGAAGCAACCTGGGAAAGAGAAGATGATTTGAAAGCCAAGTACCATGAACTCTTTGCTAGCCAACCCTGAGTCTCGAGGGCGAGATTCTTTTTAAGGGGATAGGTCCGTAACACCCTGAATTTGGGGGTATAAAATTTCTTTCTAATTTTCTACCAAATTCAGGTGTTACTCTTGTCTCTCTCTCTAGACTCTCTCTCTCTTTCTTTTAGCTAGAATTGAGTTAATTAGGTGATAGATTAATTATTTATTTTGTCAAAACAATATGAGTCATGAAATGTTGCATCATGCTGAGCTTAACATATTCTTTGAATTATTGCACATGTTTGAATTAGTTTGAATTTGAAACTTGGTTTGAATTTGAATTGAAAACCCTAGGGAAAATAAAATAGAAAAGCATTAGAAATTCTAGAGAAAAAGAGAAAAGCTATTCTAGCCCAGCTAGCCCAGCCGGCCCAGCCCGCGCGCGCTTCCCCCTGACAGGCGGCCCCCGCCTGTCAGCCTATCCAGCGCCCACCCTCTCTCCCCCTCTCTCTCTCTCCCGCTGTTCGGTGGGTTAGGCCTCTCGGCGCCAAACTTCCATTCGTGGGCGCGTTCGCTTCTCTCACTGACGACCCCCGTTTGTCAGTCTATTCGCCTGTTCGGCCGTTCGCTCTCGCTGATGTGAGGGCCCTGCCCGTCAGACCCGTCCTCCTCCTCCGCAACTCCTGCACCCATGGCGTGCACCCCGCCCGCCAAACCCGCACCCACGTCTGCACGTCCCGCCCACATTGCCCGAGCACTAAGTAAAGCCTCGCACACCCCCTCAGCTCACCTTGCCCCACTTACACACTTCCCCCGCCCTCGCACTCGTCCAGCTGTGGAGCCGTTGCCCCCTCGTCGTCGCCTCACCATTCCACCGTTGTCGCTGGACTTCTGCCAGTGCTTTGGCCACGGTGAGCTCCTCATGAGCTTAGCACACCGGGAACCCATAGTGATTTCCCCTTTCCTCAATTCTACCGCCAGGTCCGTGCTCATCCTTTTCCTTATGCAGGTCGGAGTTTGCCGCTGTCGCAATCCTTCAACGTCCGGCCAACTGGAGCCTCCCCGCGCCACGCCATGTCACCCCGAGCCCCGTCCCGAGGTGAGATGTCCGTTCCCACGCTCAATTTCTCCCAAGTCTGCCCTGTATTTGCCCAATTTGTCTTCGCCGGTGATGGTCGTGTCGGTTTGCCACGCCCGAGCGGTGACCAACTGATTTAGCCCGGTCCCGTGCCTCTGCGTTATTCCAGAGTGTTCCTCTTACCCTGCCATAGCTAGCCCGGGCCTTAGCGTGCCTTATACCTCATCTCCCCGGCCGGAATTCCTCACCGGAGTTGCCCGACCCGCTCGAAGCACCTGCCCTTCGTCATTCTCCTATTTCTGATCCTGATCTCGTGGCCGGTAGTCTGTCAGTGAGTTTGCCAGGTCCTCTTGACCAGTTCTGTCCCTCCCCGGCGACCCTAGACTCCCCGGAGATCGTGTCTGCCTCGTCTCCGGCAACCTCGCCGCCATGGAGGAGGTAAGGCCAACCACCAAGTTGTAAAGCCCCGCGCGCCCCATTGCAACCATCCACCCCTAATCCAACAGCTCAGATCCGCGGATAACGGTTCACGCCCGCGCGCTCTGCCTCTAGGCCCCACCGATCAGCGCCTGCGCCCCCTGGCGCTGGCCCCGACTGGTAAGCTCGCCTTCCCCCTCTGGTCGCTGATACCCCACCCCCCACTTGTCAGCCGCGCTTGCTCGCCTGCACCCACGCGCTCGATCCCTTATCTAATCCTGGCCATCCATCTACGATCTAGTGGTCGAGAGTGTCTGATACCCCTTCGCGCGACAGTTTTGCTTATAAGACCCTCAGTTCCTAGGTAATAGAACTCGCCGTCCCTGGGCATTGCGCGCAGGCCCCTAACTTCTTTTAAACATACCCCTGATGTCACACCCGGATTTAAGGGACAAAGTTGGGTGCATCTCATTATGTGCCAAAGAAGACAACACATATAATAACAGAGTTTATATAGAGATAAATGTCACAATATAATCAAAGTACTTATTACATAGCGGTAGTCTTACAAAACAAATGATAAATATAAATCGAACTAAAGTCCTTCCTTGGCACCATAAAGTCAACTGGGAGACGCCACCTAGATCAGATCAAACTCCTCGTTGTGTGGCTCCTCTTGAACCACCTGTACTTCTCCTATGGGGGTGTGAGACAGCAAGGGTGAGCTGACACATATTCATCGCTCAACAAGTTGTGGGGAATAATGTGCATGAACTCACCAAAGGTGGGAGCTCAAGTGAGGTATAAGGCTTACTAAAGAGAATGGTTAAAGCTGAGCATTGCTTTTAAAGTTGGTCAAAATTTTATTAGCAATTACTAAGTACAAGTAGATACCAAACCATAATAATAATAAAACAAAGTTAATAACAAATCACATGCAATGCAAATGACAAATTGAATTTAGTTCCATAGTTTAATCATGCGGGAGTCCTGAGCTGCTCTTGACTGTGAGCTCGGCTAGTATACCAGTTTTACAATCTGCAGAGGTTGTACCCTATACCCACAAGTCATGTTACCCATCTGCCAAGGGGTCATGAGTCCCATACACCTCTACCAAGGAAGCAAGGTAGGGTAACACTACGAGGCCTTTACAAAGTTCCACTAGCTTCCGAAACCCAACTACAGTTTAAGGGAAGAGCACTTGCAAGAATCCCTCGTCTGACCGCCATCGCAGCAAAATCAACCCGAGAACCTCCATGCATGCAACTCCCCTACTGCCCTTGCCCCTTTCGGGTAAGATAGTCTTCCACTAGCTTTCCTAATTAGTCAGCCAAGGGCGTCCTATTCCACCCTTGTGGTGGCACGTGTTTCTCAAGTTAAGCCCCATGTTCCAATTAAAAAGATATAATGATCTTGACATGAACATAAATAAAATAATAAAATAATTGGAAAATGGATATAATGAAATATTAACCCAAAACCATATAAAGCAATAGCAAAACTACCCAAATGATTCAGGGGTAAACAAGGTAAAAAGATAATCAGACTAGGGTGACCTATTGGGTCCCATCAAAATTAAACCTATGCATGAATAAATGACATTAAAAACATTATTGGGTATGAAAGTGGTCAAGGGCACAACTTGCCTGGGACTTGCGATTCCAGGTACCAGGATGATGTTCAGGTGACTCGTGTCCTCACTGCTAAACGTAGCAATACAAACAAACATGGTATATGCAAAATTAACATCACACCAAACATAAGAATAAACTGCGTAATAATAATCTACACGTTGCTATGAGATCACGGGATCGAGAAACACTAGAATTGGAGTTACGGTCATCAAGTTATGATGTGGTTAAATGATTAAAACTATGTTCTATGTTCATTTTATAATTCCAGAGAAAAGATAACCTAAAGTAGTAATTAATTATAAATTGACCATGGATCATAGTTTAGCAGATTATAATGATAAGCAGATTAACAAGACTAACCAACATAAGTTAAATAAAGATCTAATTATAAAAGAATAATACATGGTACAATAAAGTTGTTATTGCATAGTAAATATTTATATGAAGCTAACGCAACTAGAACGGTTCAATTCGGAGTTAAAATGAGGAAGTTATGAATTTCCAAAGGTTTTATGTATTTGATATAAGAATATTTAAGAGATCAATTTTATTGTGCCTTTCATGTCACAACAGAGACACTAGATGATAAACAATAATATTACAAAATTATAGAAACTGAAATGGATTAATTTGGACTTTATATGAATTTTATATGAATTATGCAAGTTTATGTAATTATTTTTGTATTAAAAATCATTTTATCAATCAATTTCCAGGATTTTTCCTATTCACTGGACTGGGCGCACAAAACCAGAGAAGCTCGGGGGTCTCTACGCGAGAAACACCAGACACAGGCTACATCCCTATGGATTGCAGGTTGATTTCAGTATAACTCGGGGGCTCTTATGAATAATATGCTTGCGAAGGGGTATCATGATCTCAGGGCCGTTGGATTAGAAACCGAGCGCCCGGATTAACACTAGATCTTCCCAAACCGGTACTGGATCGCAGCCGATGGATCAACAATCGGCGGCTCTGATTTAAAAATTCTATGTTCTAAACTCCTGCGTTCATCCGCCGATCGACGACTTGGTTTGATTAAGCTGAAAGGGTATTCGATGATCTAATCATGGTAGTCCCACCTAAATCCAACAACTCAAGGTACCCTACCCAATTCGCCGCTGGCGACGACGATGAAAGACACACCCACAGCGGCGCCATTGATGCGCATAGCCTACCGACATCCCCACGCCTAAATTTCTTTCCTAATAGTAATAGAAATTGCTCTGGAGACCCTTACGGGTGCTTGTTGGTGCAACACAAGGTGAGGTCCCTAATTGCGGATTGGGATGAGGATTACCTGGTTGAGGTAGCGCGGAGCCTCCAGACCACAGTGACACGCGGCCACGACCAAAATCCCGCGCCGCCGATGTGCTTCGACCGGCCACGTGCGGCAGCCTCCCTTGGTTGAGAAAAGGGCACGCCCCCAGAGCAACCCGAGGACCCCCAAAGTCGCACACGAACACTTGGTCGCGAATTTGGCAAGCGGCTGCGGCAATGGCTCCGTGCGTAGTTACGGCGCCCAACTTCCCGAGGTGACCCGAGGGCTATGAGGGGATGAAGAAGGGGTGAGGGACGCCGAGCGTAGGGTTTGATGCCCTGGAGAGGTCGGTGGCATCGGGCGCAAAGGGAGCGCACGGCGCGGGATCCACCGGGGTTGTCGCGAGGTAGTTGAGGGGATGAAGTTGACAGGTGGGTCCGATGCCGCAGTGACGCGAGGAATGCGGGGCAGTCTATTCATGGAGCTGATGTGCGGGTCCCACTAGCAGTGTGCACGCTATTCGCGAAAAACTGGCCGACCTGTGGGCCCCGCCACGCAATGACTCAGCCGATACGCGCGTTAGTCGCAATGGTGCTGACGGGCAGGGCCCACCTGTCGGCGCCGTGGTGAGGAAACTGGGCTGCGCAGAGAATAAGTAGTGGGCCGAAATGTGAGGTTTGGGCCCAGGTAAGCTTACCCCTCTTTTTTTCTTTTTCTTTTTTTCTGTTTTATTTTCCTTTTAATTTCTAGAATTCAAATTTGAATTCAATTCTAATTGTGAACTTATACTCATTCTAATTGTACAAATATACTAATACAGGAAGGACTTCATGTGTTCATAAATTTATTTCTCTATTTTGTGTAGCAGTTTTATTCTCTTCTTTTTCTTTTATTTTTTCCCTTTTCTTCTCTATTTTTAAATCTCAATTTGAATTTCAAATTTGTGGTGAAAATGTACAGTTTGAACATACCCATGTGGAAGGAATTTATTCTTATTTTTATTTCATATCATGTAGGATTATCTCCTCCTCTTTTTTAGGTTATTTCCCAATTTCTAAATTGAACATCTTTGGTTAAACCCTAATTTTGATTATTAACTTGCTCCTAGTAATATGGTTAGTATTAAATGCACAACACAAAAGTCCAAAATGAGGCATAGATTATTTTATGTATTATTAATTAATTATTCTCTTTAAATAAGGAGATTCTCATGTTGGAATAAGTAGATGGTCACACATATAATGAGATATACTCTTTTCACCTTATTTACAATTTGGCTCTTACACCTGGCCATTTAAATAATCACAGAATTGGGCTTAGTTTCATAGTTCAAACATCAAAACTTGTTTATTTCATATCTTTTTCATATGAACTCCAAATTTAGTGATTCAAATTGTAAAATGTTCATAGGAATATTCTCTGTTCAAATAAATTATGTTCATCCTCAGACTGAGTACTCTATTTTTTGGTCTAAGCTATATGTTAGTTTATGAGTTAATTTATTTATTTAAGTAAATAAATAAAAAGGAAATGCTAATGGTACTTAGATGTTTAATTTTGTGAGATTAATAAAAGGGAAATTTGGATCCATACCATTAAAAGATCACCACTTTGGATCCATACCATTACTATCTCACTTACATGTGGGTCCACATGAGTCAATGACATTTGGGGTCCATGGTATATATCTAAAGTTTGGATCTTTTAATGGTATAGATCCAATTGTTCCTTAATAAAATGTTGTGAATGAATTGATCCCTGGTATAATTTTATGTCACACTAAAATTAGTGGCACTAAACTGTATAGTCCATAATATCTAGGGAATCACTGATCTCTAAATATACTAATCCCTAGCATTTAAGTTTATCTTTGGAATTTATAATGTCCTGTCATACTTGTGTTCACTTGATTGTACATGTTTGGTGTACTGTTCATCTGTCTTTTTCAAATGTATTGAATGTATGATCACTTTATTTAGACGACGAGCAGCTCGTGGTTCCTAAGTGTGTTGCCGAAGATCTTCCTAAGCAATAACCTGGTGAAGGCAAGTGTCCTCTGACCTATTATGTCCTACATACTTTATAATTCACCATCCCACATTACATTATTGAAAACTAAGGATTGACTAGTCTATATTTACTTATCCTTGTTTACCGTTTGGGTTATCATGGTTAGCTTTATGCTATTGCTTTACTTTAATCAATGAACATGATGTGAATATTTATGATACGATGATGTTCTTGTGATACTTTAGGGGACTCAGGCTGTTTCCTAAGTACCTCTTCGTAAGGACCTGTTTGGGGAGTGACAACCTGGGATAACAGTGAAACCACGAGGGTGGAATGGGATGCCCTTAGCTGATTAATTAGAGAAACTAGAGGAGTAGTTGGATTCGCCGTAGGGCCGTCAATGGGGTTCGAGCATAGTACTTGCTCTGCCGAGGCTGGTTACAGAGGTTCTTGATTTGGTTTTGTTAGTAACCCTTCTTTTGGGGAGAGGTACTGTGTTTATCAAACTAGAGAAACCTAACAGGCGGATATGACCTCAGGGAAATCTTTGTAAAGGCTACGTAGTGATACCCTACCAGGCCACCTAGGTAGTGGTCAATGGAGATTGGCTCTTTCCGGGCAGAATGGGAATCACGACTTGTGGGTAAAGTGTGCGACCTCTCCAGAGTGTTAGAAACTGGTATATCAGCCGTGCTTACGGTTAAGAGCGGCCTTGGGATCCTCTTTGATTAGAAGAACTTTGGTTACTTTTATGATGTGGATTAATGATGTTGGTATAATTATGATCTCTGGTATTTCCTCTTGGAGGGAGTACATTTGGGTAATAACTAGGGTTTATTCCTAAAAACTTTGCTCCACTTGTAGTAATAAATACTTGACCAACTAAAAGCAATTGCTTAACCTTAACTCCACATACAGCTAGTCCACTTTAGCCAAACGGGACATTTGCTGAGTATGTTGATGTGTACTCACCCTTGCTTTACAAACCACCCCACCCCTGGTTGTCCCCACTGTACTCAGTGCTCATGAGGAGATGCTGGCAACATGGAGGACTTTGAGGAGTTTCAGGACTACAAGGAGTTCTAGTTTTCTTAGTGGCAAACCCCCAGCAGCTGCCTGTGAAGACCTTATCTTCTACGTTTCGTATTTCCGCACTTTGATGTTAATGACTATGTTATAGACTCAGTGGATGCCTTGGACATCTTGTTGTAATAAAGTACTTTTCCACTATTTACTTTGAGCAATGTGTGATGATGTCCAATTATGTAATCGCTGTGTACGTGAGTTTCTGATCCTGGCACATACATGGTTCACATTCGGTTTGCCTTCCAAAACCGGGTGTGACAGCGTTGTTGCCTTCTTCGGCGGCATGACGAAGGAGAATGCTTGCCGAAGCTTGTGGAAGTGAGTTCACCGGAGGTGGGCGCCAATGTTGGTCACTTGTTCTCAAATGTTGTGAATCAAGAACAAGGCAACACAATTGTTAAAGGTCAAGGACCTTCGTCCTCCGAAGCATTATCTCCTCTTGGATATAATGATCTTTAGACGAAGGTCATGAAGGACATGCCTTCATCATTCATGAGAATAATAGTATATAGAGATAATGAATGTAATTCATCGGCTCATACACATATGTATTTAATAATGCACACATGAACATTAACATAATTTACATTACATTGATACCTTCGGCTTGTTCGAAGGTGTTGATGCGAGGGAGATTACAAATCAGTGTGAACAGTACGGTGCTACTGTTCATCTATTTATAGGCACGGGACGCAGCCCGGGTAAAAGTACATTTATGTCCCCAATATTCACTTATGATCGCAATACAATTCATTAAGGACTAAGTAGTCTTTTTCCCCTTCGGTCAACATCATCATCATACTCCATCTCCATTACGAGCCAAAGCTGTCAATCTGGCGATAGCTTCAGCGTTTATTCTTATCATCCTTAGATCATATCTTCATCTCGTATGCCTTCATCATGAGGAACAGAATTGCATCCTCAAGACGAAGCTCCCTGTAATAGCTTATGCTGACAACAAATGATTATTTATGTTTTTGAGGACCTTCGGAAGAGGAATGCCCCCAACAATTATGATTATGATTATGGTTTCTGGTATTCTTTCTGATTGGAAAGAGTATTTTTGGGTTAACAACTTGGGTTAATGCTAAAACCTCGCTCTCTACTAGTAATAATTACCTGACTAACTAAAAGTAACTGCTTGACCTTAACTCCACATAAAGCTAGTCCACTTTTTCCTTCTTTTCTCCTTCTATGTCATCTCCAATTTCCCAAGTTGTAAATTAGGTAAGAAATCCCAAATTGGATACTAATATATTGTTATTGTTATTATTATTTTTATTATTTATAAGTGCACAATCAAATAAAGTCCAACATGATGCATAGATTAATTTAGGTGTCGTTAGCCAATTAATCATTCTAAATATGGTTGTTCCCATGTTATAATAAATAGAGATAAAACACATAAGGAGGTCAACTCTGTTCTCATTATTTACAATTTGGGTATTACAAATCCTACCCTCTTAAAAAGAATCTCGACCTCGATATTAGGAAGAACTAGGGAAGAGGTAGGGAAATTCTATTTGAAGCTCTTCTTCTCTCTCCCAAGTAGCCTCATCTTCACCATGGTGACTCCATTGCTCTTTACACATTTTTATCACTTTATTTCTTGTAACTCGAGTCAAAGTGTCAATGATCTTGATAGGATACTCCGTGTAAGTCAGATCACCTTGTGCACTGAGTTCTTCCATTGGTAACTGTTCCTTGGGGACACGGAGACACTTCTTGAGTTGAGACATGTGGAACACATTGTGTACATCAGACAAATGATCAGGTAGCTCAAGCTGGTAGGCCATCTCCCCAACTCGCCTGAAGATTCTGAAGGGTCCGATAAAGCGAAGGGATAGCTTGCCTTTGACTTTGAATCTTCTCATTCCGCGAATTGGTGACACCTTGAGGTACACGTGATCACCCTCTTCGGATTCTAGTGGTGTTCTTCGATTATCAGCATATCTCTTCTGCCAAGTTTGTGCTACCCTAAAGTTTTCCCGAATCATATGAACTCGTTATTCTGCCTCTTGAATAATCTCAGGCCCAAAGAACTGTCTTTCACGAGTCTGATCCCAATACAGAGGAGTTTGCACTTTCTGCCATATAAAGCTTCAAATGGTGACATCTTCATACTGGTCTAGTAACTATTATTATAAGAGAACTTGACATATGGTAGACTATTGTCCCAACTGCCTCCATGCTTAAGGTGTGGGGGACAGATATCCCTCGGGTCCACTAGAAGGTTGGAAGGCCTCGCGAAAGACTTTTCAGGCCCATTATTCCACAAGGCCACCCCTTCATGGGCCAGGGGAGGAATCACTAGAAGAGTGGATCGACACAAGATTGGATCAACTCGAGCCCAGGCAGTCCAATGGATGTAAACGTTATCCGCAGCTATAATCCGATTCTCCCGCGTAGCACCCTCAGACGTCGGAACTGAATGAGGATAAGTCGGCAGGATAATAGGGAGATAAGTTCAGTCGGTTCACTATTACTTAGGAGCACATAGTCATCATACCCACATGTAATGCCCCACGGTCGAGTATATAAGGCCTAGGGGGCACCCCATCAAGAGATAGGTCACTCATTAGCCATCTACACTATTCTCTAGCATCCTTCATACTAGAGAATCCCCCTGTAACCCACCACATAAAGATCCACACTAGGAAGTAGGGTATTACGCCTCTCTAAGCGGCCCGAACCTGTAGAAAATTGTCTACCGTCTCTCGTGCGCCCAGCACAAACCATCGAGCTACATTTGGTTACACTGTCTTACCCAAAAGCACCTCGAGGGGTAACCCCGGGTGCGCGGTCGGGTCCTAAACACTGACAGCTGGCGCGCCAGGTAGGGGGTGTGTCACTGATCCAAATTAGCTCAATGGCCATCACTCTTTAGCACAAGACTGCTCTTCGCCCTGGATCCATGTTCTGCTTTGGAACCATCTCATTCGTGGCAGACGAAGAAAGGACCCTACATCGTATAGCGGATCCGCCGGAGAAAAAGCCTTCCTTGAAAATCTCTGAGAAAGCCGGAACGAAGTAGAAAATAGTGCAACCTCCAACGCTCTGAGCGAAGATTGCCTCCTATAAACCAAGAGCAAAGAGTTCATTCACCCGGAGAACCCCGTTGTCCACATCATCCATAGAAAAATGGACACGGATTACAAGGAATAAAGAAACAAAGACCCGTCAAGCTGCCCTTCTGGTACCTGCGCCCTCAAAGGAGAACAGAAAGAAGCTTGTCGTCACGACCACTCCATTCTACCCCGACGTCCTCTTCAACGGAGGGAGAGTGGAGTCCTCCCCCATCTCCGACGACGAACCAATTGTGCCTGGGGAAGAACCACCTCAGCGGGAAGCTCGTCGACGAAGGAACCGACGCCGTAACGCCCCGCGACATCATGAAGCTAGAGAATGAGACCCGGCACAGCCTGTAGCACGATATGAGATCTCGGAGGTGGGAGAAACTCCAGATGAACGAGTCTTCAAGGAGAGAAGGAATTCCCGTTGACGTGATCGTCGGTAAGCTCAAGAGCAAGCTGAGCAGGAGGTGAGACAGCATCGAGAGAATCCTCTCTTTGGACGAAACCTGAACCCCAACTTCGCCCAAGCCATGAACACACCGAGCGAGGTCGGTGGAGTGTTGGCTCGGATAGCCGATGGCCTCCCCCGGACTCCAGACGCCGAGGGATATCAGCGGCTGCTCACTCGGGCAGCTAATCATCTTCTGCCACTCGCTCATCCTCTGAGCGATCTACGACACGCCATCAATAGTCGATGGGACACGCGGAGCTCCATCAATGCTTCGCGCGAACGACGACACGAGAACGAGATTCGGCGCCAAGAAGAGTATGATCGGGATCACGACATCCCTGCACGAAGTCAGGCCACCAGGGTTGAGTCGGCAACAGCTTCAACTGGTGGCACGACCCGGGGACAGTCGAGGCAGCACATCGACAACTCCCCTCCTCGGGACCGACACCACAATCGTCGACAAGAGAACACGTGTGGAGTATCAGCACTCACTTCACGTCTCAGGGCTATTCAGTGGCCCCCTAACTTCAAAGTCTCCAACGTCGACCAGTATGAGCCTAAGCAGGACCCGGGAGGCTGGTTGGCCATCTATACCACCGCTGCCCGAGCCGCTGGGGCAACTGAAGACGTGATGACTGCGTATTTGCCCATCGTCCTCGGGCAAGATGCGCTACAATGGCTACGACACCTACTCGACACTGCATCGACGACTGGAGCGACTTCAGTCGGTGTTTTATCGCCAACTTCCAATCTCTCTCCGACAAACCGGCGCAGCCATGGGACCTCAAATCCATCAGGCACTGAGGGGATGAGACTCTTCAGTCGTACCTCAAAAGATTTCAGACCATGAGAAACCGTATTCCCAAAGTTGTAGAAGAAGCAGTAATCGAGGACTTCTACCGAGGATCCAATGACTCGGCCTTCGTCCGAGCCATACTACAAAAAGCGTCGACCACTTCTGAACAGCTGTTCACGGAGGCGGACCTCTACATCATCGCCTATGAACGTGCCCAGGACCTCATCGGAGGAACAAAGCCGGCTCCATTCGCACCTTGGCGTGACATAAACCAGCAAACTGACAAGCGCTGGGAGAAGAGGCCCCACAAAGAAGTTCATGCCGCTGGACCACCCGTCTCTCGTGCCCGAGGGGCACCCCACGGAGGCGAACGAACATTGGACGACATCCTCAACGCCCAGTGCCCGTACCACAAGGATATGCGTCATACTCTTCGGAACTGCAGACATTTCAAGCACTCTGTTGGGAATGGCCGACCCTTCCAACCTCTACCACCTCCCCCACCACGAGGAGGACCCGGAGAACCTCGACAACCTCAGTAGCAGGAAGGGGGAGGAGGCGGAGCGTTCCCGCGCATCGACGGAAAAGTCAACGTCATCTTCGGCGGACACGGGTCGCAAGAGAACAAGAGGAAGCAGAAGCTTAACGATTGTCAGATACTGGTGGCGGCCACCAGTGTTCCCGCCCCGTATCGATGGTCCAAACACCCAATCACCTTCACTCGAGCGGATCAATGGCTCAACTTCGATCATCCGGGCAAATACCCACTCCTCGTCGATCCGGTGATCCGAGAGAGCAGGGTAAAAAAGGTGTTGGTGGACGGGGGAAGCAGCTTCAACGTCACCTTCCCCCGGACACTCTTAGGCTTGGGAGTCGCACTCAAAGAGCTCCACGAGTCAGACACTCCTTTCTTCGGCATCGTGCCGACTGAAGGAGAATACCCACTCGGACACATCTACATGCCGGTTACCTTCGGAACTCTAGAAAACTACAGAACCGAGTTCCTAAGGTTCGAGGTGGCAAGCTTCGACTGCGGATACAACGCCATCATCGGCAGGCCGGGATTGGCGAAATTCATGGCCATTCCGCACTATTCATACATGATATTGAAGATGTTGGGACCATAAGGAATCATCACCGTACGCGCTGACTTCCAAGGCGCCGCAGAATGCTTCCGAGTGGCCATTCAGGCGGCCCTCACCACTAAACCACCGACGACTTCCTCCGCGTAGGTGAACTCAAAGCCTGAGGAAGACCTCGCGATACCCGCGAATGAAGCTCAAGCCGTGACCTCTATGCGGTCGACTAAGGAGACAAAGAGAATCAACCTCGGGTTCACTGACGAGCGCAAGACTACCATCATCAGCTCCAGCCTAGATGACAAAAAGGAAGGCGTGCTCGTCCAGTTTCTGCAAGATAACCGAGACGTATTCGCATGGCAGCCTACGGATATGTCAGGAGTCCCGAGAGAACTGGCCGAGCACAAACTGAAGGTTTATCCCCAGGCGAGGCCGATCCAACAAAAGTTGCATCATTTTACGCCCGACAAGAGAGAAGCTATCCGTGCTGAGCTAGCTCGATTAGTCGAGGCTGGTTTTATTAGAGAAGTATTGCATCCTGAGTGGTTAGCAAATCCTATTCTTGTACTCAAAAAGAATAAAGTGGATTGGCGCATGTGCGTCGACTATACAGATCTCAACAAACACTATCTGAAGGATCCCTTCGGACTTCCTAGAATAGATCAGGTAGTAGATTCGACCGCCGGATGCTCTATGTTGTTATTTTTTGGACTGATAGTCTGGATACCATCAAATCAGCTTGGCAAAAGAGGACGAGGAAAAAACTGCATTCATTACCCCATTTGGAGCCTTCTGCTATACCTCCATGCCGTTTGGCCTCAAGAACGCTAGAGCGACTTACCAGAGAGCTATTCAAACATGCTTAGCCGATCACTGGGGCAAGCGGGTAGAAGCTTATGTTTATGATGTGGTGATCAAGACAGAAAACTCGGAAAACTTCATTGAGGATTTACAACTAGTCTTCAACATCCTGTGGCGGTATCGGTGGAAGCTCAATCCTGAAAAATGTGTCTTTGGAGTGCCAGCTGGGAAGTTGCTCGGATTCATTGTCAGCCACCGAGGAATTGAAGCTAACCTGGAGAAAATCGAGGCTATCATGAGGATGGAAGCGCCACGATCACAAAAGAAAGTGCAAAGGCTTACTGGATGTATGGCAGCTTTAAGCAGGTTCATATCAAGGTTAGGAGAAAAAGGACTACCATTCTACAAATTGCTCAAGAAGGTGGACAAGTTCCAGTGGACCTCAGAAGCTCAGGAAGCCCTTGATGCACTGAAGAAGTTCTTGACCACACCGCCAGTACTAAAGCTACCACGCCGAGCCATGCCAAACTAGTCGGCAGAAGATCTGTTGTTGTACATCTCCTGCACGACTCACGTGGTGAGCACCGTGTTAGTAGTCGAGCGGGCAGAGGAAGAACACGCATATCCAGTACAACATCTCGTCTACTTCATCAGCGAAGTTCTGGGACCATCTAAGAAGAAGTATCCTCAATTTCAAAAACTATTGTACACAGTACTTCTAACTGCACGCAAGCTCTGTCACTACTTTGACGACCACAAAGTCATAGTAGTCACCGGATTTCCAATTGGGGATATTCTCCACAACAAAGAAGCCATTGGAAGAATAGCCAAGTGGGCCTGCGAGCTGGGAGCTCACGACATTGAGTTTCGGCCTCGCACTACAATAAAAACTCAAGCACTAGTTGACTTCATATCAGAGTGGACCGAGCAACAAGTACCAGATAACCTAGAGGCTGCAGAAGTGTGGCGGATGTACTTTGATGGTTCGCTGAAACTGCAGGGAGCAGGTGCAGGGATCCTCTTCATTGCCCCTGGAGGTGAACAACTCAAATATGCTCTTCAGTTGTTATTTTCAGCATCCAACAATGCAGCAGAATATGAAACTCTGATCCACGGATTGAACATTGCCATATCACTAGCCATTAAGAAGTTGATGGTATACGAAGATTCACCGGTGATCATAAGTCAGATAAATAAAGAATGGGATTGCTCGAATGATTCTATGGGCAAGTACTGTACAGCCGTCCGAAAATTGGAAGACAAATTTGAAGGGCTGGAATTTCATCATGTGGAAAGAGATCGCAACGCGGCAGCAGACGCGTTGTCAAAACTAGGATCTAGTCGAACTCAGGTCCCAGATGGAGTTTTCGTCCAGGAGGTGCCACGCCCGAGCATTTCCCCAGATCAAGCAGAAGAGTGCAATATTTTGAGCCAGCCAGAGTCAGACTCTAATGACTGGAGGGAGCCCATCATCAGGTATATAAAGAATGAAGAGGAACCGGATGATAAAGCCGCAGCGGAACGCATCGCAAGGCAGTCAGCCCACTACACCGTCATAGGGGACGCACTGTACAGAAGGGGTGCAACAGGAGTCCTTATGAAGTATATTCCTTCGGTTATTGGGAAGCAGCTGCTAGATGAGGTTCACATTGGACAGTGCGGGATACACGCAGCATCCAGGACTTTGGTTGGGAAGGTCTTCAGGTCTGGTTTCTATTGGCCGACGACAAAAAGTGATACAACCGAGTTAGTACAGAGATGTGAAGCTTGCCAATTTCTATCAAAGCAGCAACATTTGCCAGCACAGCAACTGCAGACCATACCCGTAACATGGCCATTTGTGTGCTGGGGACTGGACAAGATTGGACCGTTCAAGAAAGCTCAGGGAGGCTACACTCATGTGTTGGTCGCCATCGACAAATTCACCAAATGGATAGAATACAAACCCATTGCTTCTCTAACTTCAGCTAAGGCAATGGAATTCATACAAGATATAATATTCAAGTTTGGGATACTGAATAGCATAATAACCGACATGGGATCCAATTTCACTAGCTCTGAATTCTTTGATTTCTACGAACAACGGAGCATTCAGATCAAATATGCGTCAGTAGCACACCCTAGAGCCAACAGTCAGGTGGAATGATACGGGAAGCACTCAGGAAGAAAGTCTTCGACAAGAATAAAAAGTTTGTAGGGAAGTGGATCAGAGAATTACCTTATGTGGTTTGGAGCCTAAGAACTCAACTCAGTCGAGCTTTGCATGGAAACACCCCTTTCTTCATGGTCTATGGTTTGGAGGCAGTGCTACCTGCCGACCTCAGATTTGGGGCACCAAGGCTGGTTTTCGAAAACATAGCTGAAGCGGAAGCTACCAGGCTAGAAGATATTGACATACTGGAGGAAGAGCGGTTGAATACAGTAATCTAGTCAGCTAGATATCAGCAGACCCTAAGGCGCTATCATGATAAGACTATACGACATCGATCCTTCATAGTGGGAGATTTGGTCCTTCGCCGAATTCTAATAGGAGAAGGACGGCACAAACTATCGCCGCTATGGGAGGGGCCATTCATAGTGTCGGAGGTCACTCGGCCAGGATCATATCGGCTTACTCAAATGGATGGCACAGAAGTAGGGAATTCATGGAATATAGAGCACCTCAGGAAGTTTTACCCTTAGCGAGAACCATCGGAGCAATATTGTATTCTGTAATTGGAAAGTACGTCATCAATAAAAGATTTCATTCTCAAAAGCATTCAAATTATTGGCTGTCCATCGACTTCGACTTGATTAAACCTGAAAACAGAACACTTACTCAACCGAGGGTGACCACTATACCCTACTAGCGGAGCAATCGGCTTAAGTCGGCAATGACTTAAGACGGTGCAACTTGCTCACGCTTACTCGACTTAGGGTGACCACTATACCCTACTAACGGAGCAATCGGCTTAAGTCGGTAATGACTTAAGACGGTGCAACATGCTCATGCTTACTCGACTTAGGGTGACCACTATACCCTACTAACGGAGCAATCGGCTTAAGTCGGCAAAGGCTTAAGACGGTGTAACATGCTAACGCTTACTTGTCATAGAGCGATCTCTATGCCTTACCAGCTGATCAATTGGCATAAATTAGGAAAAGATTCCAAAAACCAGCATGCCACGCTCACTTCTGCAAACATTCATAGCGACTGTTGAATTCTAATGCCATAGCTTTCAACGCCAAGAACACATTCTAATATCCTACCGAGTATTCTAGCGCACTGATCACACACACATATAGTTCACCAATGCATTCAGTATCTTCTAAACACAGCAAAACTTCTCTACTCGGCAATGTCTTTCGCAGGAGCAATCGAGGAGGAAGGGCGACTCGAAGCATTAGGTGTAGCCTTAGCGTCTGCGACAATGTCATCAGGAACAGCTACACCGGGCCTTCTCATCAAGATTTGCCCCGCGTGAATGGCTTTGTCCATAGCCTTGTCACGCTAGGCCTTCAGAACGACGCAGTTGTCCTCTGCAACCTTGGTAGCCAGTCGAGCGGCCTCTAGCTCCTGGGCGACTGATCTCTTGGAGGCACGCAGATCTTTGATGATGGAGTCCTTGCTTGACAGCTGCCTGAGCCGCAGGATCTCATCCTGGGATACTTGCAGTTCATGACGATGATGATCCAGATCTGTCATAGTAAAGCGGTGGCTCCTCTCCAAGATGGTTAGGGAGTTGCTGGTGTCATGATACAATCTATCCAGATTATCACGAGAAGCTGCAAGTGCTTGTTTTTCCTCCTACAAACAAAGATCAACTCTCAAGCATCCATTAAGCAGTAAAAGCACGGCAGATCCAACTGAGTAAGTTTACCTCGTTAGCTACCCTTTCAGAGTCAAGTTAAAAGTTCAGAGAAGAATTCAAAGAACGTGTGTCGTATAAAGAAGCAGATACCCGAGCCAGGTTGATCTAACCTTGAGAATACTTTTCCTCGAGCTCAGAGTACGGCCGGGTCAAGTCGGCTTGATGTTGGAGATGTTTCTCCTTAAGTTCAGAATACCACCGAGCCATATCTGACCAAAAGCAGTCGAAGAAGGATACACGGTTAAAAACAAATTAATCAATCAGCCAAGGAAGAAACAAAGATACCAACCAGCATTTGACACTTTCAAATCAGCTATCTGCTTCTGAAGCAGCAACGGATTCCACTGCGTCAGAGACAGAGCTCCTTCTGGGATAGAGGCACCGTGTGATCTCAATTGAGCAGACATCCCATCAACCAAAGCCTGTTATTAAAAACAAATGAGTACAAAAAAAGTGATTTACCAGGAGGAATGACGGAACGAAAAGAGCCAAGTTACATGAAGATTAGAAAAGAATGAGGGCAACCCCAAGTCATGAGAAGCCGTGTTGAAGCTTGACGAAGGAAGATCAACTGGAACAATCTGAAGAGCATTGTTGGGGGTTGGTTCAGCTCCACTAGCAGATATCAGAATTTTGGCATCCGACTCGCCGACCTCTAAGGCGATTCCCTCGCTCGAATCTAAAGAAGTATGCATTGCTATTACTTCATCAGATCGTGGCGGAGATGACCCGACGTGGACATCCATGGAGGTGTGGGAAGGAGAGCTCGCTCGGACACCCTCGGGGGCTAGGTTGTAGCTCGCACTACCCATCGGAACCGGATCACTACCGGCAACACCCTCGGGGGCTGGGTTACAGCTCGCGCTACCCACCAGAGCTGGGTCATTACCGGCGACACCCTCGGGGGCTAGGTAATCGCCAGCATCACCCTTGGGGGCTAGATTTTCTGCAACAGCCACCTCTAAGGCTGAAGGATCCTTAGTCACCTCCATGCAAGTCGGGCAATCCTGACCAACCTCTTGACACCGAAGACTGCCTTCCAAAGTCGACGATGCACGAGATACCACCCGAGATACCTCTAAATCCACGTCTGGAGTGTCAGAGCAAACATTCATCATATCATCAACAGTCGGTTCCAACAACATATCTTCACGAATGACATCCTCAAGGGTCCAATCAAAATCTGTTATAGTTAAATCCTGAAGGCTAACAAGAGCAGATAGAGATGGAGAAGGAATATCACTATCCCCTCTACTACCTCTGAAACACCGGCTATTCTTGCAAATTAACGGAACCTCTTCTTCCTCTTTTTCGTCCTCATCAAAAATGCGGACAAAAGATGGTGCAGGATCACACCCATTGGGACCAGCTTCAACAGGATCACACCCATTGGGGTCAGCTTCAACAGGATCACACCCATTGGGGTTAGCTGGTGCACGGATACATTCGTTGGGGTCAGTTGATGCACGGTCACACCCATTGGGGTCAACTTCAGCAGGTACACCACCAGTGGGGTCAACTTCAGTAAATACCTCTATTGGTACTTCTTCACAAACAGGAGCAGAAGGTCCAGCATCCTGGTCCAAGCACGACAGTCACCGAAGCCGTCTCTTTTTCTTCTTCTCCTTAGCAGGCGCAGCTGGGCGGTTGATTTGGCGAAGACGCTTTGGGCGAGTACCCTCAGGCTTCCGGGTATCCACTGTTTTGACAGTCTTTGGTATAACCGCAACAGCCATTGTTTCAGCAGGGGCCGAGTCAGATGATTCTCCAGCCAACAGCATATCAAGTACAACATTCATTTCTGCATCATCTAGGCTCGTTGGCATCTCAAAATGAACCTGCCTTTCATCATTGGGAATATCACAAAGCGAAGCAACCAAGACTTCAATAACTTCAGGAGAGGGTCACACTCTAAGACCCAGACCACTATCATCAGCAGGAGGATTGGACACGAAACTGAAAAAGGACTTAGGAGGTGGCAGATCCCAAGCAGAGTAGGCAACAGGAGCACCAACATTTGATACTTTGCCTCTCAAGATCATGTCTAGTCGTCTCACCAAATCCTCAGTAGGAATTCTCCTATTAGTAACCCGAGTTGAGTTGGTAACACCACTGTACAAGTAAGCTGGGTATGCTCTGTCCTTCAGGGGCTGGATGTTCTTAAAACAAAGTCAGCGACCACAGCCTCGGCGGTCAGACCTCTTTCCTTCAGCAGACAGACTTCAGCAAGCAGAACCCTAGCTTCTGTTACTTCCAAGGCAGTAGGAGACTCAATCCAACTTGGAGTGCGCACATCTGGCTATCTTCCCGACCGAGGGGGGAGGGACTTGCCGTGGTTTTCCACAATAAACCACTCAAGGCGCCACCCTTTAATGTTGTCCTTAAGCGGAATATCAAGGTATTATGTTTGCCTTCCGCGACGCATCTCCAGACTCACACCACCCATGAGTTGGTGCTAACCCCTAGCCATCCCAGGTCGACAATGATACAGATACTTCCATAAACCAAAGTGGGGAAGAATTCCGAGGTAGGCATTACACAGATGAACAAAGATAGAAATTTGCAAAATGGAATTGGGATTCAGATGAATCAGGTTTAGATCATAAAAGTCAAGGAGACCACGAAAGAAGGGAGAAATGGGAAGAGCAAGGCCGCGGATAAGAAAAGGAACATAAACAACGGACTCGTGGGTATCTTCTGTTGGAACAGTGACCCCACGGCAAATCCGCCAAGAACAAAGCTCCTTCGGAGGAAGAATTCCAACATCGACAAGATGGAGGAGATCCGACTCAGAGACAACAGACATATGGTTACCTGCGAAGGGTAACTGGTTGTTGGGGTCGATGGGAGGGATCACTACTGCAGCAGAATTCTGGTTTTTCCACTTGGGCGCCATCGCAATCTCGTCGGCGGATTGAACGGAAGTGAAATCAGAGGAAAACAGAGGAATGTTTTGAGGCAGAAAGGTGAGGTTAGGGCTCAGAATGCAAAGGCATGCAACGACGAGATATAAATGGGTTTTCCCGGGTTAGGCACTGTTTCTAAAAAGTGCCAAGTCATCACTTGGGAAAAACAAGATTCCCTGGCATAACTCGGCAGCTACCTCTAAAGCACCGATGTGGCTCAGCATAACTCGATTGTTACCTCTAAAGCGCCGAAGTGGCCTAACATAACTCGGCTGTTACCTCTAAAACGCCGACGTGGCCCAGCATAACTCGGCCGTTACCTCTAAAACGCCGACGTGGCCTAACATAACTCGGTTGTTATCTCTAAAACGCTGACGTCGCCAAGCACAACTTGGCTGTTACATCTAAAATGCCAACGTGACCCAGCGTAACTCGGCTGTTACCTCTAAAACACCGGCATGGTCTAGAGCAGCTCGGTGGTTACTTCTAAAAAGACGCCGGTAATGCCTGCCATAACTCAGCCGTTTTCTCCATGTAAACGCCAGCAAAACCAAATACGACTCAACAATTACCAGTCGTTACTCGGGTGTTATCTCTAAGAACAATGGCAACACCGAGCATGAATACAAGCTATCGATTATCTATAAAAGAACGACGGAAAAGCAAAGGAGATACTCTGAACAAGCTGAAATTTTCTTCAATATACTAAGAAAGGGAAGTTCTTCCACAAAGACCAACTCATTATGAGCTAGCCTTCTTCCCCTTTTTTCGCTACATTACACTACTACATCACTACACTACTCTATACTACTAACTACTACTACATTATTTCACTATTACTAATACTACTTCTACTACTACTTATCTATACTAATATTTAAGCCAGTGGCGCTTTGCCACTGGCCTTGCCAGTGCCGTCGTCGCCTTTGCCGCTACCGCCGTCGCCCTTGCTGCCGTTGCCATCGCCCGTGCCGTCGCCTCCATCGCCGTCGTCGCCGTCACCACTGCTCCCCTCCTCGGACGAGTCGAAGGAGTTCTCCTCGTCCGAGGAGATCTCCGACTCATCTGAGCCCTCAAGCCCGGAGCGCTCGACGGCCCGGATGTACGTCCACACCTCGGCAGCGATCCCCTAAGAATCGTCCGAGTCATCAGACGAAACCGGGGGAGAGGCGTAGACCGGCGACCCCTCAGACTCGGAGGAAAACTCCTCCTCCGAGTACTCGGAGTCACCGAAGTCCTCTGAGGGGGGACTCGGCTCGCGCTTCCGCTTGTCGCCGGAGTGGTGCGACGAACTTCCGCCCTTCTTTCTCTTGCCCATGGTTGAGTGGAAGAGAAGAGAAAAGAGGAGAATAAGCAACAAACGGCCGGGAGATGTGTGAAGACACCAGCGAAGCAAGCACTCTATTTATAGAGACGGGAGGCAACCGCTCATCTCTTACCATGGTCACTGAACAGTCGCAAATATTCAATAAGCTATTCAAATCGTTTGGAAACAAGTCAGGCAGCAGACGTTGTTTCACGTAACACGATACCCATTGGGACTGAAGTCAACTGCTTGGACGATATGATTACACCCCGCGGTCACGTCAAGTTACTACACAAGGGCAGTTTGCTAAACGCTCAGCGCACCAAGCCATCCCTTGGCTACACCCATTGGGGGGACGTCTAGGAATTTTCAATAGATTTTCCCAAGCAGTCACATCCATACAGTATACGCAATGAATGTTTCAAGACAGAAGGAAGATATCGATAGAGATCGGAGGAAAGCCAAAAATAGCTACTGAAGTACAAGTCTAATCAACAGAAGCATTGAAGCACGAAGCGAAATGAAGACCAGCCAAGAGCCATCTACCGGACGTCCAATCTATCGCTGATCAAATAAATTTCAAACCTAACAGGAAATGGGTAGACCACGTTGCTGATCTCAAAGGCAAGACCATATGCTGATCTCTAAAGCATAAGATGATGACAAAATGCTGATTTCTAAAGCATGAGACGAAGATAACACAATGATTTCTATAAAAGCATGAGATGAAGACCTTTGAGTGGATTATTTTCAGTAATCCACTCAAAGCTCAGGGGCTACACCCATTGGGTGCACCTATGGTGCACCCAATGAATCATTAATCCCAAAAGACAGAATGCTGATCTCTAAAGCATGAAGTAACGATGAAATGTTGATTTCTAAAGCATGTGACGAAGATGAACCAACGACTTCTAAAAAGCAGGAGATGAAGACCTTTGAGTGGATTATTTTCAGTAATCCACTCAAAGCTCGGGGGCTACACCCATTGGGTGCACCTCTGGTGCACCCAATGAATCTTCAACCCCCAAAAAACGAAATGCTGATCTCTAAAGCATAAGCTGATCGATCAAAGTTCAGAACCAACGACTTGACAAGTGTACTGTCAAAGCATCCACAGTTTAAAGTCGAAACTGCAAGCTGGACCTAGAATCTTTGGGTCGATTATTTCAAAATCAACTCAAAAATTGGGGGCTTGTGGGGGACAGATATCCCCTAGGTCCACTAGAAGGTTGGAAGGCCTCACGAAAGACTTCAGGCCCATTATTCCACAAGGCCATCCCTTCGTGGGCCAGGGGAGGAGTCACTGGAAGAGTGGATCGATGCAAGATTGGATCAACTCGAGCCCAGGCAGCCCAATGGATCTAAACGTTATCCGCGTCTTTAATCTGATTCTCCCGCGCAGCACCCTCAGACGTCGGAACTGAATGAGGATAAGTCGGCAGGATAATAGAGAGATAAGTTTAGTCAGTTCACTATTACTTAGGAGCACATAGTCATCATACCCGCATGTAACACCTCACGGTCGAGTATATAAGGCCTAGGGGGCACCCCATCAAGAGACATGTCACTCATTAGCCATCTACACTATTCTCTAGCATCCTTCATACTAGAGAATCCCCCTGTAACCCACCACATAAAGATACACCAGGAAGTAGGGTATTACGCCTCTTTAAGTGGCTCGAACCTGTAGAAAATTGTCTACCGTCTCCCATGCGCCCAGCACGAACCATTGTGCTATAGTCGGTTACACCGTCCTACACAAAAGCACCTCAAGGGGTAACCCCGGGTGCATGGTCGGGTCCCAAACACCGACATAAGGGCACAACATATTCTCTAGTACTTGGTTAGTTCTCTCAGTCTGGCCATCCGTTTGGGGATGATAGGCCGAACTGAAGTTCAACTTTGTATCCATATTCTCATGGAGGCTCTTCCAAAACCTTGAGGTAAATTGAGATCCTCAATCAGAAACAATCTTCTTTGGTACTCCATGTAGGCACACAATTCGAGCCATATATAACTCTGCCAACATAGAACCCTTGTAAGTTGTCTTGATCGAAATGAAGTGAGCCACTTTGGTCAGTCTATCCACGATCACCCGTATGGAATCATAACCCTTTGGGGTGCGAGGCAACCCGGTAATGAAATCCATACCAATTTCTTCCCACTTCCATTCGAGCACTTTTAACGGGTGCAGTAGTCCAGCTGATCTTTGATGTTCAACTTTGACCCTTTGACATACATCATGCACAGCCATGTGTGCAGCTACATCTATTTTCAGCCCATACCACCAGTACTTCTGCTTCAGATCGTGATACATCTTAGTGCTACCAGGATGAATAGAATAATCAGAGTCATGGGCTTCCCTCAGTATAGTCTCACAGAGGCTGTCAATCCCAGAAACACATATCCGGTTCTTGAACCATATTGTGCCTTGCTCATCCTCCGTGAAGTCTGGACCTCTACCTTCTGCCATCAGATCTTTGATTTGTTGAATGTTAGGATCACCGATCTGACCCTTGTGTATTTCTTGCTCCAAGGTAGGTTCCACTTCGATAGTGTTCCCTTCAGTGTGTGCAACTATTCCCAGGTTGAGTCTCCGAAATCCTCTACTAACGCGTTGGGTAGTTGGGCGATGATAGCTGCATGAACATGGCCCTTCTAACTCAAGGCATCCGCAATAAGATTCGCCTTGCCCGGGTGATAGTGAATCTCCAAGTCATAATCCTTGATGAGCTCCAACCAACGGCGCTGCCTAAGGTTGAGATCTTATTGAGTGAAGATATACTTTAAGCTCTTATGATCAGTGTAGACTTGGCACTTAGTCCCCATTATATAATGCCTCCAAATCTTGAGGGCATGCACTACGACTGCCAGTTCTAAGTCATGAGTGGGGTAGTTCAACTCATGTTTCCGCAACTAGCGAGATGCATAGGCGATGATATGTTCTTCTTGCATCAGAACACATCCCAAGCCCTAGCGGCACGCATCACAATATATGTCAAATCCCTTACGTAGATCTAGCATAATCAACACTAGGGGTGACATCAATCTTAACTTCAGTTGATTGAAACTATCTTGACATTCACGAGACCAATTAAACTCCTTTCCCTTCTCTAATAGTGAGGTCATAGGCTTAGCAATCTTGGAAAATCCTTCAATAAATTGCCGGTAGTAGCATGCAAGTCCCAAGAAACTCCGGATTTCAGTAACCGAGCTTGGTATCTTTCATGCCACTATTTCTCTCACTTTAGCAGGATCCACTGATATTCCTCCATTAGAGATGATGTGTCCAAGGAATGGCACTTCGTCAATCCAGAATTCAAACTTGCTATACTTAGCATAGAGTTGATTATCCCATAACTTCTTTAGCACCATCCGCAGATGTTGTTCATGATCACTATCATTCTTGGAATAAATCAGAATGTCATCGATGAATACCACGACGAATCCATGAAGATACTCTATGAACACCTTGTTCATCAGATTCATGAAGTAGGCTGGTGCATTAGTTAAGCCAAACGATATGACTATGAACTCATATAGACCATATCAGGTAGAGAAAGTTGACTTGGGAATATCAGATGGCATAATCTTCATTTGATGATAACCCGATCTGAGATCAATCTTCGAGAATACCCTGGCACCTCTCATTTGATCAAATAAATCTTCAATAGGGGTAAAGGATACTTGTTCTTAATTGTAACATCATTAAGTGATCTATAATCCACACACATCCTCTGTGATCCATCCTTCTTTTGTACAAACAGAACCGGCGCTCCCCACGGTGAGAAACTCAGACGAATGTACCCCGCCTCCTGTAACTCTATTAGTTGATTCTTAAGTTCTTTTAGTTATTTTACTGACATCATGTATGGCCTTTATGAAATAGGAGCGGTTCCAGGTAAGATATCAATAACAAACTCAACTTCCCTATCTGGTGGCATCCCGGGTAACTCCTCTGGAAAGACATCTGGGAAGTCTCTCACCACACAGATGTTACTGCCTGCAAATTTCCCATCTACTAGATATACAGCGGGTCTGGTAGAGGCGGTTATGGTAATCTCTACTTCGAATCTTTCTCCTATTGAACTGGTGAGTTCTTACGATCCCCCAAGCACAATGTATAACTGTCTTTGCCTTCCTTGACCATGACATACCAAGTATCAGATCTATTGTTGGGGCGAAGGCAAAGACGCTACCCTTCGCTCCAAGCCTTCGTCAACTCACTGCACCAACAGAGGCAAGATGACCGGCGCGGCCCACCCTTCGTCCTCTTCACTGCAAGACGAAGGCCTACAACGAAGTCTCTCCATCCCACGTCCTCACCCGACCTGGAGGCCCAAGTGGGATTCGGCCCATCGTAACAGGCCCCACACGGACAGGCATGTTACGGACCTGATTTGTAATAGCTTTTCTGTAATGATAGTCTGTAACCCTCCCTTATGGGAATATTCTGGGGACAATCCAGGTGTCTGAGGGCATATGTGTCCTTACATCGAGACGTTGGGCGCTCGGGCACCTATAAATACCCCCGTATAGTGCCCTTGAGAGGCTGGATTAACAGGGCAATTGCCATCTCGAGTTAAACCTTACTTGCATCCTTTCCACTCCCCCGTTGGATCAACTTGCCTACGAGAGCAAGTTCCAACATTTGGCGCCCACCGTTCGTGCTACCAGCAAACCACCCGCGATGGCACCCAAGAGAGCTAGCTCGAAGGTAGCCCCATCCATCGACGAAGCAGCGAAGGCAGCACTGCTAGCCGAGAAAAAAGGCAAGGCCCTCGCAGACAACACCCACCAAGAAGCCTGTGAAGAAGACGCACTCAGCAAGAGATAGCATAATGATTAACCCACTCTCGAAGGCACCCTTCGCACCTGCAGCTCCAGAGGACAACCACAAGAACCACCCCCAGGCTTCGCTCCACTAGAGGGCGAGGACGCCACAGAGGACGGCGAAGTCATCGGCATCTCAGCAGAAGAACAGCTACAGCTATGGGCCCTACGCATCAAGAACCGTAACCTTCAAAAGCAAAAAGAAATCCTCGAGGCCAAGCGCCAACGTGTTTCTACGCAAGCCAAGGTGCGCCAGATGATACGAGACGAGGAGCAGAGGGCTTGGGAACTCAAGCAAGAGATTGCGCTCATGCAGCGCGAAGGCCAACACGATCTGCAGCACGACCCGCCCCTCCAACAGCGTGCGCCAGTCGGAGACTTATTTATTCCCCAGCGCGGACCCTTCGTCCCGCACGCCGCAGCTTTCTAGGGCATCAACTACCTCGATGAGCGAAGCCCCCTGGCGCCGCAATTGCAAGTGTCACCATGGCCCGCCAACTTCAGGGCAGGGACCTACACCAAGTACAAAGGCAGCACTGACCCAGCACAATACATCATGAGCTATCAAGTCGCTGTCACATCATCCGGAGGGGACGACACCACGATGGCCAGGTCTTTCATCATCGCCCTCGAGGGTCCGGCCTTGACCTGGTACACCAGGTTGCCCCCATTGTTCATCGACTCCTGGAGAAGTCTCCGGGACAAGTTTCTGCTTAACTTTCAAGGGTACCGCCCAGACACCGATGCCTTGACCGAGCTGTCACTCTGCAAATAGAAAGAGAAAGAAACCCTGCGGGAGTACTACCGCAAGTTTCTGACTCTCAAGTCACAACTGCCCTCGGTCGACGACCAAATTGCCATACACTATGCCATCAGTGGCCTTCGGGCTAGCGTCCTGTACAGTCACTGCATCAGGGACCCACCCAAAAACCTCCAAGAGCTCTATCAGTTGTTTGAAAAGTACACCAGATCCGAAGAGCTTCATCAGCGCAAGGTCGAGTCTCAACGAAAGCCCAAGGACCCTCCGTAGTCCAACCGAACATGGACAAGACCTTCGCAGTCAGACTCCGATCGGGACAGCCGCAGTCAGCAGCAGGTGCATAACATTGCCAACCAGCACCCCACCGGCGAAGCCCCTCGCCGTCAAGATTATCCCCCCAGGGCCACGGCAATGGCACGCGTGGTCAGGGCCGGGGACGGGCGCAGCAGCCGCGCAGATATTACTGCCTCTTTCACGGCGAAGACTGCGCGCACCCAACCAGGGATTGCCCGGAAACGAAGGCCACCAGGGACAGGATGTCTCGGGCACAACCCGCCAACAACCCAAGAGTTGTCGCGCACACATATCAACACCACCACCCACAACCATACAACCATGGCCCCACCCAGCATCTACCCAACCACGCATATCAACACCACCAGGAGGTACAAGTCGTACCACCCCCACTCCCGCCTCCGCATCAACCAAACATCCACCACCAAAATCACCCCCAAGCACCAAAACAGGAAGACTTCGCTGATCAGCCGTATCGTGGAGTCATTCACATGATCACCGGAGGGTCCAACGTCGACTTCGACACGAAGCGATAAAAGAGGAATCACTACCAAAGCATCAACCATGTCGCCATCACCTTCCCAGTCGTGCAAATGAAGTGGTCACATGTGCCGCTCACCTTCGACGCCAGAGATGTTGATCTGCGCAGCGCACCCCACATTGACGCCATGGTAATCAACTGCAATGTGGCAGGCTGGGACCTGCACAAAGTCCTAATTGACAACGGCAGCCAGGCGGACATCATCTTCCTCCACGCCTTCGACCGCATGGGCATCAGCCACAGCTTACTCAAGCCTTCGGACAATCCCCTATATGGCTTCGGCGGCAAGGGCACCTTCCCTGTGGGCAAGATAGAGCTCCCCCTGTCCTTCGGCGTAGCACCCAATGCGCGAAGCGAACAGGTTACCTTTGACATCGTTGACATGGTCTATCCCTACAACGCCATAATGGGTCGGGGCTCTATCAACAAATTTGAAGCAGCCATCCACGGATTATACCTCTGCATGAAAATTCTGGGTCCGCAAGGTGTAATAACGGTGTACGGAAACCAGCAGACTGCGCGTAACATTGAGAGAGATTTCGTTCCCGGTCAACGGAACGTACACTGCCTTACGACGCAGCGCGAAGTCCCCGAGGCTACCCGCCCAGCCGCCAACGAACATGAAAAGGCACAGCTGCAGAGCAACGACGGAACGAAGACAGTTTCCCTTGACCCGGCAACGCCCAAGAAAACAGTCATCATAAGCGAAGACCTGACTTCGCAAGAGGAGGAGAAACTCATCTCCTGTCTCTCTAGAAATAAGGACGTCTTCGCCTGGTCTGCCCTTGACCTCGTCGGAGTCAGTCGCACAGTCATCGAGCACAGTCTGGGCATCGACCCTTCGGTGCACCCAAAGAAGCAGCGGTTGCGCAAAATGTCCGATGAAAAAACAGAAGCCGCCAAAGCCGAAGTACACCGCCTGCTGGAGGCCAACTTCATCGAGCTAGTCGCCTACCCTACGTGGCTGTCCAACGTAGTCATGGTGCAAAAGAAGAGCAGCAAGTGGCGGATGTGCATCGATTTCACCAGCCTCAACAAGGCCTGCCCCAAGGATAATTTCCCGCTGCCACGGATCGACAAGATAGTCGATAGTGCGGCCGGATGCGAAGTCATGTCACTCCTCGACTGCTTCTCTGGCTACCACCAAATATATATGAAGGAGGAAGACAAGGCCAGTACCAGTTTCATCATACCCTTCGGCACGTACTGCTTCATCAGGATGCCGGAGGGACTCAAGAACGATGGGTCAACCTTCTCTCGCCTCACCAAGACGGTGCTCGAGAGCCAAGTAGGCCGGAACATTTTCACGTATGTGGACGACATCGTCTTCGCCAGCAAAAATAAGGAGGATCACCTGGCCGACCTCGCAGAGACATTCGCAAACATGAGGGACACATGACTTCGCCTCAACCTCGAGAAGTGTGTCTTCGGAGTCCGCCAGGGGAAAATACTGGGCTACCTGGTGTCGCACCATGGGATCGAGGCCAACCCGACCAAGATTCAGGCAATAATCAACAAGACACCCCTGCATTCAACTAGGGACGTCCAGTGTCTAACAAGCAGATTAGCTGCTCTGAACAGATTCTTCTCCAAGTCCACCGAGCGGAGTCTACCTTTCCTCAAGACACTGAGTGGTGCAAAAGACTTCGCGTGGGGACCAGAATAGGCGGCAGCCTTCACATCACTCAAGCAGCACCTATCAGACTTGGCCATTCTCACCAGTCCAGACCCTTCGCTGCCGCTGCTACTCTACATCGTCGCCTCGCCATATGCCGTCAGTGCAGCCCTAGTCCAAGAGCAAAATAGGGAGGGCACAACCCGGCAGTGTCCAGTCTACTACGTCTTTGAGGTCCTCATGGCCTCCAAGTGTAACATGACTGGGTTGGAAAAAATCTCCTACACAGTCATCATGGCATCACGCAAGCTGCGCCATTACTTCGAAGCATTCAAGATGCGGGTCACCTTGGACTGGGGACTAGGAGAGCTATTCCGCAACCCGGAAGCATCTGTCCAGATCGCCAAATGGGCAGTCGAGCTCTCCGGCTACCATATCATCTTCGAACCCAGGACAGCAATCAAATTGCAGGTCCTGGCAGACTTCATCGTTGACTGGACAGGGCCAATAACACAACAGGACGAGCCTGCAGAGAAAGTGTGGACCATCCACTGCGACGCCGCATGGTGCCATGCAGGGGCAGACACGGCTACAGTCATCACATCACCCATAGGGGTCAAACACAGATATGCAGCATGCCTCAGCTTTGCTTTGGAGTCTAACAGATGCACCAACAACGTAGCAGAATACGAAGCTGTCATCCTGGGTCTTTGCAAGTTAAGAGCGCTTGGTGTCACCACCTGCATAATCAAGACAGATTCCGAAGTGGTTGCCGACCAGGTCAAAAAAGAATATTCAGCAAAAGACCCTGCACTCATGCAGTACCTCACGGCCGTTCGCAGTCTTGAGAGACAATTTAAGGGCTTTACCATGCAGCATGTGGACCGAGCCAGGAACGAGGAGGCCGACACATTGGCCAAAGCAGATGCCAAAGGCGAAGCCTTGCCCTCCGACGTGTTCTACCACGTCATCGGCACGCCGGCCGTCCATAGTCCAGAGGGTCTACAAATAACCAACGACACCGAGGGCCATCGCATAGTCAACCTCATCATGACCGAAGATTGGCGGGCCCCAATAACCCTATTCTAGCAAGGATATTATCATCCAAGCGACGTCAACGAGGCCAAATGCCTCAAGCACCGCAGCCGGGACTTCGCAATCATTAAGGACCAGCTATACAAGAAGGGGGTCAGTCAACCCATGCTTAAATGCGTCACTGAAACCGAAGGCATCCAGATCCTGCGCGAAGTCCACAGCGGAACTTGTGGCTCTCACTCGGGGCGTAGGGCCCTCGCTACCAAGGTGATCCGTCAAGGGTTCTACTGGCCCGCTATAATCTGCACCACGAATCGAGTCACGAGGTCGTGCGAAGCCTGCCAGAAGTTTTCCCCCCGTTCGGGCAACCCTTCGCAATTCACAAAGCTGATTGCCCACACATGGCCACTTCAACGCTGGGGGTTGGATATTGTCGGGCCACTACCCATGGCTCAAGGGAACCTCAAGTTCACCTTCGTCGCTGTCGACTATTTTACCTAGCGGATCGAGGCAAGGGCAGTATCCATAATAACGTCGAAGACTGCCTAGAAATTCTTCTGGCAAAACATTGTTTGTTGATTTAGAGTCCCGTCCGAGCTCACAGTCGACAATGGCAAACAGTTTGACAGCCAGGACTTCAGGGACTTCTGCTTCTCCATCGGCACCAAACTTGCCTTCGCCTCAGTATATCACCCGCAATCTAACGACATCGTCGAGCGTGCCAACGGCAAGATTTTCACTGCTATCAAGAAAAGGCTACTCGACGACAGGAAGGGTAAATGGGCCGACCAACTACCTGAAGCAGTCTGGGCGCTAAACACGACCGAATGCCGGGCGACTGGATTCACTCCTTTTCGTCTACTATATGGATCGGAGGCCATGACCCCGCCAGAAATAAAGCACGGGTCACCTCGAACAAATTCATCAGCCGTCCCCGACGTAGACGAACCAACGTCCAAAGACCTCAGCGACGGAGATCGCGTCTTCGCTTTGCAGGCCCTCAACAAATACCAAGCTCAAACGAAGGCCTGGCGCGACCACGTAGTCGTCCCAAGAGAATTCAACGAAGGAGACCTCGTACTCATCCGAACCACTTGGACAGAGTCACGGGGCAAGCTAGAGCCAAAGTGGGAAGGTCCATTCATCGTCAAGTCGAAGGCGTCCCCCTGCGCATACAGGCTAACAACGCCATCTGGCTAAGACCTCGACCATTCCTGGAATATTGACAATCTCCGCAAATTTTTTATTTAAATCCTCTGGGCCTACGCGCCCTTGTAATTCACCAAACAGTATTATTCAGGCCCGCACTCTTTTCCTCCCGGGGGTGAGGTTTTTAACGAGGCGGAGCCATGTAATATACCTACAAAAATCCCTCGCAAAAACTAAGACGCAACATGTCGAAAAAGACCGCATCGACGGTCTTCGGCATTCGACCACTCCAAAGTCACCGCGAGAGGCAGCGCAGACTACCCTCGCGTGCGACACTACGCGCAAAAGTCGCCTAAGGGTGCAGCCGGAATAGCACAACAAGTGCGTTAGTCTTTTTCAAAAGACACTCCGCGCAAAAGTCGCCTAAGGGTGCAACCGGACTAGCACAACAAGTGCGTTAATCAGTCTTTTTCAAAAGACATTCCACGCAAAAGTCGCCTAAGGGTGCAACCGGACTAGCACAACAAGTGCGTTAATCTGTCTTTTTCAAAAGACACTCCACGCACAAGTCGCCTAAGGGTGCAACCGGACTACCTCAACAAGAGCGTTAATCGAAGTCTTTTCTTTACAAGACACTCCGCGCAAAAAGTCGCCTAAGGGTGCAGCCGGAATAGCTCAACAAGAGCGTTAATCGAAGTCTTTTCTCTACAAGACACTCCGAGCAAAAGTTGCCTAAGGGTGCAGCCGAAATAGCACAAGTGCGCTAGTCTTTTATTCAAAAGACACTCAACACAACAGTTGCATAAGGGCGCAGCCGGAATAACGTTAATTGACCAGAAACTCTGCACAAAGTCGCCCATGTACGCAGCCGGACCAATACAAGCGTACGAATACGGCCAACAGGCCACATCACCATACAAATTACAATTACATACACACGGCGAGGGCATCACCTATTACATACACACGGCGAGGGCATCGCCTATTACATCGGCTCAACCTTCAGAATGATACCCATCTCCCTATAATTAAACATCATTATTCTCAATTCCTCACCCTCAAAAAGCTTCCGAAGATCCCCCTCGCTTATGCTCGCCCCAGCCGGCAGGGACAACAATTCTCGTTTGTCAACCCGGTTTACACGGAGACGGCCACACTCCATCCCCATACGACGGCGCCTGCCACTCCACGAAAACTCACCCACATTACGTTTCCCCACCACCCTTCGCCCTCCACCCACACTCGGAAGATCCCCGGCCCCCTCCATACGCAATGAAGTCTCCGCCGCAGCCACATCCAACGTAACAAAATAATCCAAGCCTTCATTCGAGGACTCCTCCGTCCAAGGAAACGAACTCCCAAATTCACCATCGAACTTGAAATCATCAGACATAGAAACAGACAAATTATCATTGGCAGACACTATGGCTGAGGCCCCCACAAAATCAGTATAGTCAGCAGCGGTTGCTTGTGCAGGCCCCAACGTCGGAACCTGCGCAGCAACCGAGATTCAGTATCACAGACAACAGTTTACACTTAAAATCTCCAAAACCTATTCTACCACCTACGAAGGCCCAGCCGCCGCCGCGGGGTCTTCGGCAGCTGTTTCCACCATAGCCTTCGAAGCATCCCCACCCATCTGCCCAAGGGTTGGCGCAAGGTCTTCGCCAGCTCCAATCGACGCGGTTGCTGCGAGGGCCGTCGAGGGGCCTTCGCCGGCATCGGATGGCGGTGCCACCTCCACCCTCGAGGCCATAGGCAGCATGCTGTCCAGTTTACCAAGATCCTCGACCTCTTCGGCATGCGCCATCTGCAACAATAGCACACATTCAGCAAAACTACACATACTCACACATATAACCACGCAAATGAACCTTTACCTGATCAATTGCCTGGTCGGACCTCTCCCGGACCTCTCTCGACCGTGCGGGCCCCACATTCTGTCGAACAGTGCCCTCGCCGACTGCTTCAGCACTGGGTCCTCGACCTAGAAGATTTCGCATTCGAAGTTTTCGTCCGATTGGTCGAAGACCTCAAAATGCCCACATCCCTCGTGGGACAAAGCATTTACGGCCCCCTCGCAGGTGATGAGGGAGGCAAAGGACATGAGGCCCGTCACGATTGTTGGGAGCACCCCCAACTCCTCCTGTAACCATTCAAGGAAGCGGAGGCCCGCCTCTTGGCCGGGCGCTTCGAAGGCGGCGGTCCGCGCACCCAGTTCCCGGTACGCATCCACGAACTGCGCATGCGTCCGCTCGACCTCCACGCGCGTCGAGGCCTCGGCTTTGTCCACGCGGTTGTGCAGGCTGTTGAACCTCGCCTCCAGCTCCTCGGCGCGTTGGCAGGCGAGACTGCCCTCCGCCCATGCAAGCTTGGCGTCGGCTTGCGCAGCCTGCGCATCAGCAATGGCCTTGTTCGCCTCTCTCCTCTCCTCCACCAGCTGGCGCCGGAGATTCCCCTTCTCGGCCTCCATGGCGGCCAACCTCTCTATCAGCCTGCGGTTTTTACTTTCCGCAGCCGACTTCTCCCGAACAGCATCCGCATGCTACGCATGGAGACGCTCGACTTCGGCAGCAAACTCCGTCGTCAGAGCACCCGACGCGACATGGTCGGCGAAGTCGGCCGCTTGCCACCAAAAACCATGAGACTCGCAACCTCATAACAACAACGAACTATCGAAGTCCAACACGACTTACATGGTTCAGCTGCTGCGACAGCTGCTGCGATGCTTGCCTCAGGTGCCGGGACACGGAGCCCGCCACGTCCTTAGCGGCGGCGGCGGCCGACGGAATCGCGCTGCTCGCGCAGAAGGCGGACCACGGGTCCTACGCAGCCCCTTCGCACCAACCGCCGCTATCGGCGAAGTGGCCACCACCGGAGTCGGGACAACAGCTAGTTGCCCCACATCTGACCCTGCATCATGATCTTGGTTAAGGCCCAGGTTTAAAAAAAACACTTACCAACAAGATAATCCCCCACGCAGATATCTGTGTCGAAGTCGGCAACACGCGTCGCCGCCTCGTCAGTACGCGGGGGCGAAGGCAACCTTTGCCCCTTCTTTGGCTCGCCCATGGGTGGTTTGCCCGCGCCAGAAGCAGCAGCCTTCGCACCTGCCGAAGACTTCCTGGGCCCAGGGGCGGCCGGCTTGCTGCTGCCTGGGGCGGCAGACTTCACGCTCCCCCGTGCCTTCTTCGCCTCGCGGAAGGGATCCCCGATCCTAACAACCGCCCGGCACTTCTGCGCAGCGTCTTGACACTCCTTCTCCATCACTGCCGATACAACAACAGCAATATTCCGTCCGTAAGGAAAAATCTTCAAGTCACGAGCCATACGAGACGTAAACATGTCTTCGCCAGCCGCGTGGGGGATCGGAACATTCTTTGGCCATCGATCCCCGGTAACCCTCAGCATTCGTGTCGAAGACTCCCGGAGCTCGGGCGAAGACATCCTTCCCCCGAGGGCTGCGCACGTCCCCATCAACTCCACAGCAAAACTATCAGAGACCCCTAGTCCCCCCACAGCAGTACCTATTATCCTCTTCTTAGTGCCTGGGGCAGCCTCCTGCGAAGGGCCTTCCTCAGTCACGGCCACTGGTTTCTTCCCGCGGCGGTCGACGGCCACGGCAGCGTCGTCCCCAGGATAGCTGCCGTATGGCAAATGATTCAACTCGAAGACCCTATTCAGGCGAATGTTGGATCCACGGATATCCCAACTCCGTAGAGCCTCAGTCCTCGGCACATAATGCCCACAATCCGCACAGCCCCGTCTTCCACTTCACGCAGATCCAACGCGAAGGCCGGACTTCGCACTAGCTGCTCGCCCAGGGAGGGCATCCGGCGAGGGCATATTTTCCCAACGCCTAGCCATGCGCCAAGGGCCACACTCTATAACCGATGAATTCCTCAACTAAGTCGCGCCCGCTACTCATGCGGGCAGCACAACGAAGGGCCTCTTCGTCACTATCATCCTCCGCCACCTCAAACGGCGGGAACGCCACATAGCAGTGGGAACACATCACGGCCGCCGGGAGCCCTAGGAGGTCTTCGACCTCACCTCCCGCAACATAAAACCAATAATCATACCAGTTGCCCCACTTGTTGCGGGCGCAGGGGACTAGCTCAACAACTTCCATCGAAGTCTTCTCAGTCCTCGACGTAAAGGTGCATGATCCAAACTGTGCAATCTTGCTTCCAATTTTTCTCTTCTGCCAGTGCAAACAATAATTCTTGGCGAAGACCTCTAAGGAGGGCTGACCTCCATACAAAGTCACTGCCCAGACATACTTCGCCAGGGCCGCCACAGCATTAGGTGTCAACTGATGGATCTGCACGTCATACCACCGCAACACTTCCACCACAAAACGATGCGCAGGCAACCGAAGGCCAGCAGTGAAAAATGCCTCGAACACAACCATCTCACCCTACGGCTCAGGAATCTCTTCCGCCCCTGGAACTCGTCCAACTCCATTCCCAAAATACCCCAACTGCTGCATGTCTTGCACGCGAACCGAGGAGATCCTCGAAACGCTGTATTCCACTGTGTGGCCTGGGTGTAGCTCCACCGCCGCCAAATCACTGAAGGTACCCTCGGACGACGATTCGCCCAACGGCGTATTTGCAGTGGATGAAGAAAAAGACGGCATGGCTACGTACTGTCGGCGGCATCTCCACCATCTAGCGACGTCTTCGGTATCAGATGACTCAGTCGAACTGGTCCCTCAGAGGGCAAATGTTGGGGCGAAGGCGAAGACGCTACCCTTCGCTCCAGGCCTTCGTCAACTCGCTGCACCAACGGAGGCAAGATGACCGGCACGGCCCACCCTTCGTCCTCTTCACTGCAAGATGAAGGCCTACGATGAAGTCTCTCCATCCCACGTCCTCACCCGACCTGGAGGCCCAAGTGGGATTCGGCCCATCGTTACAGGCCTCGCACGAACAGGCGTGTTACGGGCCTGATTTGTATTAGCTTTTCTGTAATGACAGTCTGTAACCCTCCCTTATGGGAATATTCTAGGGATAATCTAGGTGTCTGAGGGCATATGCGTCCTTACATCGGGACGTTGGGCGCTCAGGCACCTATAAATACCCCCGTACAATGCCCTTGAGAGGCTGGATTAACAGGGCAATTGCCATCTCGAGTTAAACCTTACTTGCATCCTTTCCACTCCCCCGTTGGATCAACTTGCCCAGGAGAGCAAGTTCCAACATCTATACTGCTTTCCTCTAATACTATAGGTGTAGACCAGAATTCCCTTCCCATAATTGTCAAGGTTAATCTGTTGGTCATATAATTTGCTTCAACTGGCCCTTTAGTGGTAATTACTATCAGTGGCTTTTGCATATTTTAAAGTGGTAACTCATTTGTGTTGGTATAGCGAGCAGAAATAAATGAATGTGTAGCTCCATGTCACACCCGGATTTAAGGAACAAAGCCGGGAGCATCTCATATATGCGCCAGAGAAGACAACACATATAATAACATAGTGCATAGAGATAAATGTCATAAATATCATAAATGTACTTATTACATAGCAGAAGTCTTACATAAATAAATGATAGAATAAAGTGAACTAAATATTATTCCCTGGCACCACAAAGCTGACTGAGAGACACCACCTAGATCAAGTCGAAAGCCTCTATGTTAGGCGGCTCCTCTTCGACCACCTATTCTCCTGTGGGGGTGTCAGACAACAAGAGTGAGCTCACATACGTTCATAGCTCAACAAGTAGTGGGGAATCATGTGCATGAACTCACCAAAGGTGGGAGTTCATGTGAAGTGTAAGGTTGATCAACAAAATAAAGGCTGAAGCTGGGCATTGCTTTTATAAGTTGGTCAAAATTTTATTAGTAGTTACTAAGTGTAAGTAGATACCAAACCTTAGTATTAATAAATAAAAGTAATAAATAAATAATCCCAATGTGATGCAAATGACAAATTGAGTTTTAAATTCCCTAGATTAATCATGTGAGGGTTCGAGCTGCTCATGACCGTGAGCACGGCTAGTATACCAGTTTTACACTCTGCAGAGGTTGCGCATCTTTACCCACAAGTCATGTTACCCATCTGCCAAGAGACGGCCAATCCCATACACCTCTATCGAGGAAGCAAGGTAGGGTAACACTACGAGACCTTTACAAAGTTCCACTAGCTTCAGAAATCCGGCTACAGTTCATAGGAAGCTCTAGAGCAGGAATCCCTCGCCTGACCGCCATCGCAGCAAAATCAACCCAAGGACCTCCCTACTCTGACCACTCCCCTACTGCCCTTGCCCCATTCAGGTAAGGTAGACATCCACTAGGTTTCCTAAGTAATCAGTAAAGGGCGTCCCATTAAACCCTTGTGGTAGCACTGTTTTCCCGAGTGGTCGCTCCATGTTCCCATTAACATAATGATCTTAACATGAACAGTAATAATAAACTGATAATAAAAGTGTAATCATGAATAATGTATCTCCATACCCAAAACCACATAAAGCAATAGCAAGTACTACCCAAAAATATTCAGTGGTATAACAAGGTATAAAGATAGTCAAAACTGGGGTAACCTATTGGATCCCATCAAAATTAACCTATGCAGATCATTATGATTAATAAGAACATGACTGGGTAAAAATAAGTGATCAAGGGCACAACTTGCCTTCAATGAGCTCCTGCTCAGCAACTTCTATGTGCTAGGCACCAGGATCCTCAGTAGCTTGCTCGTCTACTCGCATCAATACTAACATACATAGTATAGCAAAAATTAACATCACACCAAACATGTAAATAAAATACACAATAATAATCTACACATTAAACTAAGATTCTAGGAACACGAATCATTAATTTTGGAGTTATGGATTTTAAATTATGAATTTTCAAAGGTTTTATGTGCTTGAAATAGGATTAAATGAGAAATTAATTTTCTTACTGTTTTCATGCCAAAATAGAGACTCCAGGTGATAAACAATAATATTATAAAATTATAAAAATTGGAATGGATCAATTTGGAATTAAAATGTATTAAATATGAATTTTCCAAGTTTCTAGAATTTATTTTGTATTAAAAACCTATTTCTATATTTATTTCTATATTTTTATTTTCCTCTGGACTGGGCGTCAAATCTCAGAAAGGTCAGGGGCCTCTGCGTAAAATATTCCAGGACTCAGAGCACTGTCGCGGTGGACGGCGGGTTGATTTTCATTTTTCTCAGGGGTTCTTTAACAAAATGCACCCGCAAAGGGGTACCGAGGGTCATGGGCCGTTGGATTAGAAACGAACGCCCCGATCTAATCTGGCGATCACCGAACCGGTATACAATCTCCATTGTTGGATCCCCAATCTATGGCCCAAACCTTAAATACACGCGATCGAATACGAGGCATACGATCTAGCGTTAATGACCAGGATCTAATTCTACGCGAAGAGGTATGTTCTTTTAATCTAAACTGTCGGTTCTCAGATCTACGAACGGCAGGCATTCTTCTTCCGCCCGACGGTCGAGCGCGGCGGCACAAACCCGACACGGCGATAAACGCCGGCGAATGATTCCATGCGCTATGGTCACCCAAATTCTGATCCGCTAACGCTACGCCTACAGACTAGGAATGCGGACACGTGAACGGCGTTTGTACCTCGATTAATAGGTTGAAGTCCCCTGCCCGCGGTGAGAGGCGGATCCGCGGTGGCTTGTAACCACGGCGAGCAATTGGCGGTCGCCCCGGCCTCCGCTGCCCTTGATTCTTTCGGAAACCCGTCCGCCAAAGTACCATGGTACTCCCTGAATAGAACTGGTGTCCCCTACGGCTTTGTCGGCCCGGAACAACGGCGGAGGCACTCTCCTCTCCGAGTGGTGTGCGGTGGCGCAGTGGGTGGCATGAAAAGTCGGTGGCAAGAAAATGGGAGCTCGAGCGGCGAGGTCGTGGGGCCCGATACTTGTAGGCGAGGTGGGGGTATGGGGCGACTGAATGGGCTCCGCAGCTTGCGGCTGGTAAGCGGCATGCACGGAGGCGAGCGTTGCACGGGGAAGACAGCGGCGCGCTGTTGCAGAGGGGCTGCCCTGTGGGTCCCGCGGAGCAGTGGCACAAGCGAACACCCGACTAACGAGAATGACAAACGGGGCCCTAGTGTCAGCGTGGGTACGTGAAGTAAAATGGGCCACGCGCGAGTAAATCAGAAGGTGGGCCGGTCAGCGTGGATGGGTGAGTGGGCCGATTGGAGTTGAGTGAGCCCAGTTTTCTATTTTAGCCTTTTTCTTTTATTATTTTCCCTTTTTCTCTATTTCCAAATCCAATTTGAATTCAAACTTAAATTCAAACTTTGTGGTTCACCATTACAAATTATATCTATGAAATTAGAAGTACTAATTTTGGAGATATTTATTTATATATATATATTATTTATATTTTCATAACCTTTTTTTTTCTTCTCCCTCCTTTTTCTTATTTTCAAACTCTAATTTCTCTCATTTTATTTAGTGCCCTAATTTTGAATTTAAATCTAGACTTGCCTTAATTAAAATTTTTGTGTTTGATGCACAAACAAGAAAAAGTCCAGCATGATGCACATATTATTTATGTGTTTTTGGTTATTTAATTACTTAAATAAGGGTGTTTACATGTGATATCAACATAGAAAAATTTTATATAGGAAAATTATTCCCTTTTATTTGGTTTACAATGTTGGGTATTACAAATCCTACCCCCCTTACAAAGAATCTCGTCCTTGAGATTTAGGAAGGACTAGGAAAGAGGTGGGGAAAGTCTATGCGTAGTTCATCTTCTCTCTCCCAAGTTGCTTCATCTTCTCCATGATGACTCCATTGCACTTTACACATTTTGATCACTTTGCTCCTTGTGACACGAGTCAGTGTATCAAGAATCTTGATAGGGTACTCAGCATAAGTCAGGTCATCTTGAACACTAAGGTCCCCCATTGGTAGCTGCTCTTAAGGTACCCTGAGACACTTCTTCAACTATGATACATGGAAGACATCATGTACATACGCAAGATGGTTAGGTAGCTCCAATTGATATGCAACCTCTCCCACTCGCTTTAGGATTAAGAAGGGTCCAATGAAGCGAGGGGACAATTTCCCTTTAACTTTGAATCTTCGCATACCCCCGAGTGGTGACACCTTCAAATAGACATGATCACCCTCCTTAAACTCTAGCAGTCTTCTCCGGGTATCAGCATAGCTTTTCTGCCTTGAATGTGCAGTTCTCAAATTCTCCCTTATTTGATGGACTTGTTCTTTATCCTCTTGTATAATTTAAGGTCCAAAGAACTGCCTTTCACCAGTTTGATCCCAATACAGTGGAGTCCTGCACTTTCTGCCATACAAAGCCTCAAACGGGGACATCTTCAAACTGGCCTGGTAGCTGTTATTGTAGGAGAACTCCACATACGGTAAATCCTTATCCCAACTACCACCATTCTTAAGAGCACAAGCTCTTAACATATCCTCCATTACTTGGTTGGTCCTCTCGGTCTGCCCATCAGTTTGAGGATGGTAGGCCGAACTAAAATTCAATCTTGTATCCAAGCACTCGTGCAACTTCCAGTACCGAGAAGTAAACTATGATCCCCGATCTGACACAATCTTCTTTGGCACCCCATGTAAGCATACAATTCATGCCATGTACAACTTCGCTAGCTTGGCTCCTGAATACGTGGTCTTCACTGGAATAAAGTGGGCTACCTTAGTTAGCCTATCCACAATCACCCATATTGAGTCATACCCAGCAGATGTGCGGGGTAGTCCAACAATGAAATCCATGTCAATTTCTTCGCATTTCCACTCAGGTATCTTAAGCGGGTGTAGTAAACTAGCAGGTCTTTGATGTTCCGCTTTCACCCTCTGGGAAACATCACATAGTGCAACATGTGAAGCAACATCCTTCTTCAGTCCATACCACCAATACTTCTGCTTCAAATCCTGGTACATCTTGGTACTACCTGGGTGGATGGAGTAAACTGAGTCATGTGCCTCCTTCAATATGGTCTCACGAAGACTGTTGATCTCTAGAACACAAATTCGGTTCTTGAACCATATCGTGCCCTGCTCATCCTCTGTGAAATCTAGACCTCTACCCTTCGTTATTAGATCCTTGATCTCCTGAATTTTGGCATCACCGATCTGACCCTTTTGTATTTCTTGCTCTAAGGTAAGTCCCATTTCTATGGTAATTCCTTCTGTATGAGCAACTATTCCCAGATTGAGCTTCTCAAACTCTTCTGCTAACTCATCAGGTAACTGGGTGACAATAGCTGCATGGACCTGCCCCTTCCGACTCAAAGCATCCGCAACCAGATTCGCCTTGCTCGGAAGATAGTGAATTTACAGGTCATAATCCTTGATGAGCTCCAACCATCGGCGTTGTCTAAGGTTAAGATCCTTCTGAGTGAAAATGTATTTTAAGATCTTATGATCAGTGTAGATTCGACACTTCATTCCCATAATATAGTGTCTCCAGATCTTGAGAGCATGCACAACGGCTACCAGTTCTAAGTCATGAGTGGGGTAGTTCAACTCATGTTTCCGCAACTGACGAGACGCGTAGGCAATGACGTGTCCTTCCTGCATAAGCACACATCCCAGGCCTTGGCGACTTGCATCACAATATATATCAAAATTCTTCTGTAGATCTGGCATAATCAGCACTAGAGTAGCCATCAACTTAGATCTCAACTGATCGAAACTCTCTTGGCATTTCTCAGTCCACTTAAACTCCTTGCCCTTCTCTAACAATGAGGTCATAGGCTTAGCAATCTTGGAGAACCCTTCAATGAATCGCCGGTAATAACCTGCGAGTCCCAAGAAACTCCGGATCTCTAAAAATGTACTAGGTGTCTTCCAATCCATTATTGTTGTTACTTTAGCCGGATCCACAACAATGATATGCTCAAGAAAATGTACTTCATCAAGCCAGAAATCACACTTGGTAAATTTGGCATAAAGCTGATTGTCCCATAACTTCTGTAGCACCATCCATAAATGCTCCTCATGCTCACTATCATTCTTGGAATAAATAAGAATGTCGTCGATGAATACTACGATGAATTTATCAAGATACTCCATGAATACCTTATTCATCATATTCATAAAGTAAGCCGGTGCATTGGTTAAGCCAAATGACATGACTGTGAATTCATATAGACCATATCAGGTAGAAAAAGTCGTCTTAGGAATATCAGATGGCCTAATCTTCATTTTATGGTAGCCCGATCTGAGGTCAATCTTAGAGAACACCCTAGCACCTCTCATATGATCAAATAAGTCATCAATACGAGGTAACGGGTACTTGTTCTTGATGGTAACATCATTAAGTGAACTATAGTCCACACACATCCGTTGCGAACCATCCTTCTTCTGTACAAACAGTACCGGTGCTCCCCAAGGTGAGGAACTCGGATGAATGTACCATGCCTCCTGCAACTTCGTTAACTGCTTCTTAAGTTCTTGTAACTCTTCTACGGACATTCGGTAGGGATGTTTAGAAGTAGGAGCAGTCCTAGGTAAGAGATCAATGACAAACTCAACTTCCCTCTCCGGTGGCATCCCTAGTAATTCCTCTGGAAAGACATCTGGAAAATCCCTAACCACACGGATGTTGTCACCAACAAACTCCTCAGCAATAAAGAATGTCGCACGTCTGGAAGAGGTAGTTACTGCAATTTCAACTTGAAATCTTTCTCCTTTAGGGCTGGTGAGTTCTACAGTACCCCTACCACATAGTATAATGGCCTTTGCCTTTCTTAACCATGACATACCAAGGATCAAATCTATACTGCTTGCCTCTAATATTATAGCGGTAGCCCAGAACTCTCTTCCCATAATTGTTAATGTCTATCTATGTGTCATATGATTTGCCTCAATAGGCCCTTTAGGTGTAATTACTACCATTGGTGTTTTCATATTTTGTAGTGGTATCTCATTTGTGTTGGCATATCGAGCAGACATAAATGAATGTGTAGCACCATAATCAAATAATATGGTTGCAGGAATTGCGTTAATATAAAACATACCAAGTGCGATGTTAGCACCATCAGGAGTAGCATCTGCGCTGACTTGATTAACCCTAGCAATAGAGTATCCCTTGCCAGGAGTTTGTTGCTTGTTCTGAGCTGGTGTACCAGGATTTTGTAATACTCAAAAGTGTAATAAAGAGAATAGAGATAATCTCAATAGTTAGTGGCCTCTACTATTCATTACATGTGATCAACACTAGTTAAAAGTGGATAAATAGAACAAAGAACACATAATTAACCTGTGCATCAAGTGTAACACCCCAGGTGTTACCATGGCTAGAGCCCACCTTGCTATCAAATGGTATGAGCCCCTGTGGAAGAACTTAATGAATAGAAGCATAAGGGCCTTGGAAAGCTAGAGGTTGACCAAGGATTGTGAGTAACCAAAAGCATTACCCTAATCCTTGCACACTCACTACTTTGGTTGAGAAGGGAGAAGAACCCTAGACCTCTCTTAGACCCTATCTCCCAAAACCCTAAGTAAGAGGGGAAAAGAGAGTGAGCAAGTGTGCAAAACATGAGTAACTTTTACCCAAACCTTAAGTGACTTTGTAACCAGCAATTAGGGGAGGGAAATATTGCAAAAAGGCCCCTGGTGAAACCCCAAATCAAATCATTAAGTGGAGAGAGAGCTAGAGCTCTCTATTCCTCTCTAAGTCCATTTTTGACCCTAGTTTAAGGATCAGCCGTGTTCACCTTGAAGATGGCATTGAATCCACTTGTGATCTATACCAAAAATGTAGCATACTACCTAGGGCACCCACTGGAAAAAGTTGAGCCCGAGACTCGGACGTTTGACATGCCATGGCATGGCTTTTGTCGCGAAGTGCCCAGTGTGACACACCTGTTTTGGCATCCGAAGATCTCCCTCCCTAGGCCGTATCTGCCCCGACTTCTCACAGTTGAGTGACAGCCCTAGGTGCCAGGAAGAGGTCTGCGCCGAACCTTTGCAAAGATTCGCACGTTTGCGACCTCTGTCGACGTTTGAACACTGGAAGAAACAAACCGCCACGTGTTCGACGCGTTCTGCCGCGCCAGAGCACGCCCGCGCGCGCCCCGCGCCGCGCCCGAGCCAAGCCGGCGCCCCGGCCGCGTCCGCGCCTATAAAACCCATCCCAGCACTCGGTTGCCTTCCTCATTACCTCATCTGTACCTCGCCGGACTTGCCCGAGCCAGCCATCGCCTCCGGCGACTTCCCCGCGACCCGCCAGTGCCGGCCGAAAGCCACCACCGTGGCCGACCCCTCTCCAGTCCCCCTCCGTTCGATCCAAGCCCCCAGTTAGCTTCCTGGTGAAGCCGTAAGCCGTGCTCAAGCTTGAACCGAGGGCCTGCGTCACCGGAGTAGCCGAATCACGCTCACCGGACTTCACCCGACCGCCGGCGACCGTGGACCAAGGTGCACGGTGAATCTCTCTTTGATTCCTTGCACGGTTAGACTCCTTAGACCTCCATGAAGCTCCCTATGCCCTTGGATTGAACTATACCGCCGTGGATAGGCCGGAGCACACGCTACCGACGAGCTCGCCCGCCTGCGCACGTGGACCGAGCAGCTCCGACCACCTCCGGCGACGACCCGCACATCGACGTGACCGTCGCGACCTCCTGAACATCCCTGACCACCTCGCCGGGCCTCCCTCGCCGCCGGTAAGCCGCGCCACCCTTTCTTTTCCCGCGGCTACTGTTTTAGTTTAAGGAGGGACTGCGGGTGAGAGGGAGAGAAACCCAGGGGGTTAAGTGAAAGGCCAGAGACTCAAATGAATAGTGGCCCGAGGGTAGATCTGCGAAGTTTGATTCAGTTTAAACTCAGGGGTCTCGGCGCAAACTGTTTTTCCAGAAAAACTTAAATAAAACCTGTTTTAAATTCAAACAGAAACTTTAAAAACCCATAACTTCTGTTTGATTTATCCAAATTTGGTCAAACTAATTTTGCCAGACTCTAAATAATGTAACCTGTCTAAGAAAAATATAAAACCCCATAAGCACTAGAGAAAAATATAAGGTTCTGATTTATTTTCAGTTTTGGCCAAAAGCTTAATAATGGCAAGAAAAATGGTTGTACTATTTAACTGAGGTTAGAAAAATTTAGAGAAGTTATTGTCTACCTACTGACCTAGTTAAAAATGTTAAACCTCTCTGTCCATTACATTAAGTTAGTTTTAACCCCTTATTCTATATTATGCTTAAGCTCAAGGAAAATAGAAAAAGTGATATAAATAATGAACCAGAGAGCACCCCTATTTTTGTTGAGATGTTTAGTCAATGTAGTTCACTGGAAAAATATATCATACCCTGTTGTAGTGTAAAATAAGGAAGCTACCTTTTAAACTAATAAAATAAGGATAACTTAGAAAAACCCTACAAAAATGACTCTAAGGTGAAACCTCCCCAAACCTTAGGATAACTAATGTTTTGATAATAAGAATTTAAGAAAAATCTGAAATCTGTTGTTTGATATTTTTCAAATGACAAGTTAGTTCTAAGCACCCTTTTTGCACCCAACTTTAAAAATCCATCATAAATTAACCATCATGTTGCTCTCTGCCATTTTTGGTACAAGAGCTTTTTATCACTACTAGAAGCCAACAAAAATAACCCTTAGGTCAGAACCCACTTTAATAAAAGACTTGTAGTGTAAAGTGGCCCATTTTGCCTAACTATTGTTATTTTTATTCAAGGACTAGCTTTTGTACTTTAAGCCTCAAATTCTTAAAACAAGCTAAAATGGTCAATGACAACCCACTGTAGTTTTTACAAAATTGTTGGAAATTTTTAAACCACTGTCATAGTTCAAACCCCTACTAGAAACCCTAGATAGAAATTCAAGAAAAGAAAATGGATTCTTGAATTTAATGTCCTCCTAAGACCTTTATAAATTGTCCACTGAAATCCATAAAGGCAATGCAAATCCAATATGTTATCCTAAAAGAAAACCTAAACCTAAAAGGTAATAAGTCTATATATACCACTAGAAGACCCACGTAGCCAAGGAACCCTAAGTTAATTCTTGACTTAATTTCTGTAGCTTAATGTTCTTAAATCTTGCATAATCATGACATACATGTTCATTGCATTTCGATAGACTGTAATCTTGCTGACGGAGAGTACGTCCTCGTGCCGGAGCAAGGAGCTACCCAGGAGGTTGCCCCAGAACCAGCACCAGAGCCTGCACCAGAGGACCTGCCTGCCACTGCTTTGGAAGGCAAGCCCCGGTTTTATGCATAACCTGTTATTTATGCTACTTTACTACACTTAATGTTTGTAGGATTGTTTGTGCACTTAAGTGTAGGAGTTGATTGAAACCCTAGTTGCATGATCTCAGGAATCCTATTGAGATGAATACTAGTATACTAGGTCGAGTAGCTGCTTTATTAATTAGGATCTCGGTAGAAGTCGAGTGATTTTTCTAGCACTCGCGCGAGGTCAGGAATTGGCTGTATCCACTTCCCTATCATATTGATGTTGGTTTGTGGGCAACAATCCATGGGGATTGGTTGTTCACGGGATAAAAAGTTGATTAAGGATTAAGGTGTGGTACCGTGAGTCAAGCGTTTGAATGTACTAAGCACATACCGAGAAATATGGTAAATCGGTAAACCTAGTACCTGATTGAACCTGCCAGTGGACATACCTCCTCACGCGACCTGAGACGTAGTCTCCCATTCCGGTTATGGTGGGTACAAGTGCGGTCACTGCACGACGGCCAGTTGGGGTCAGTGAGGCATTGTACGCCAAGGCGGTGAGCCCTGATCTGCTGCCAGGGAATCGATGGGGACGGTTGATATGTGTGGGGACGGAGTGCCCCTGCATGTCGTGTGTTTAGGTTTACCTTGCAAGGATAAAAACCCGATTCGAATCGTCTGCTTCTCGCAGCTAATGAGACTGCTTGATCCATGCTGCTACATTGAGTAACAAGTGGAACTGGTTGAGGTGATACAAACTGTTGATTGCTAAAAATGCTTGCTACTATGTATGAATAGATAGTACACTTTTAGCCTTAAGAGAGTCACACTTAATTTTGATTAAGTTAAAATCTTGATTTAGAAACTCAGCTAGTGCTTTTGGCAACCAAACCCCATAGCCAAACAGCTGCATGTCTAGAGGTAGAGGAGTATAGACTCCTCACACCGGGTAAGTCTAGCTGAGTATTAGTATACTCAGCCTTGCTTGTGGCATAATTTTTTTTACAGGTTCTCTGGAGGACATGGTTGCTGGAGTGACTTGGCCATCCACCTTGCCACCGGGTTGGACTGTCGAGTGGGACCCTGCCTCGGCTGAGGAGGAGCATGAGGAGTGATGGGACAGGCTTCCCCATCTCTCCATTTATTTATCGTTAGTTTATTTCCGCTGCACTTCAAAACAATGATGGTTACTTTTGCAAAAACTCCGATGGTGACAATGGTGATGTAATAATTTAACACTCTTCCATGCATGGTTTTATGCTTTATTGTATTTGCTCTGTGACTCACCATCGAGTGAGACTGTGGTACTTGATCCTGTCAGTGGCCGTGTCGGACTAGATCCGAGGGATTGACGGGTTATTCCCATTTAAGTGTGGTCTAGCCTCTAAGGTCGGACTTAGGCACTTAAATTGGAATAATTCGGGCAGTTCCGCCACAGCTGGTATCGGAGCTTGTACCACCACAGAGGAATCAATAAAACATGAATACCATCCCTTTTCTAAAGTAAAACTTGATAGAAACAATGTTGGATAGATAGTAGGGCGAGCAGGATAGACCTAGGACGTGAAGCCTTAGGATAATAGAAGGGTAGCTAGGTGGCTAAGTGACTAGGCCCTATAGGCCACCTTGTTTAAAAGGATGGGAGTCCTTCCCTATTCTTTTTTTATCTTTTGGAAAGGTCGTTCAGGACGAGCATGCATGCATTCATAATTAAGCAAATGGATAACTGAGTAAAAGAAACATAAAAACAAGGTAACAATCGACTAGGTCCCCAGTGCCTTTTTCTTTTAATTAGAGGCGGGCTGAGTTTTATTTTTCCTTATTCTTTTTGTAATTCTTTTTCTTTTACTTACGCTTAACCGTGCACAGATGACTTCCCACGGATCCTCCGATGACGGAAATGCACTGACCCACACTGACGGACTTGCACGAGAGGGTTTTCCCCGCATCTTGTGGGAGGTACTTCAGGGGGCAGGATACTTGACACCCCCTCAGTACGCGGTGCAGCAGTTCGAGAAGCACCGGGTACCTCGCTGTCGGGTGAGGATGACTTTGGAGCCTCATCCCCTGCAGCCAGGCTGGCGTTCACTGGACTCTGAGTCCTATGGATACCGGGCTGAGGACACTGTTGAGGCTATCGCTCTGCATGGACTGACCACCTTCTGTGGATTTCACCCCTTGGAGCTGGCTACCCACCCCATTGGGTTGTTCCCTGCGGAAAAGGAGGACGACCCGATGTGGAAGGACCGGGTGGAGCATGCCAAGGACATCTGGGCTCTCTACCCAGGCCACACCGCTCACTTGTCGGTACGATGCATGAATGCTCTGTATCGTCTGCAAGTGATGCGTGGGGAGGCCATGTCCCACCTGATGGCATTACTGGAGGCCACCAAGATCACCCTAGACAACAGGGAGGAGCTCGTGGTGGATTTATCCCAGGAGCTGGTGGAGAAAGATTTACAGGTGGAGCAGCTGACTGATGAGATTCATGAGTTGGAGGAGCTAGTGGGCACCAGGGAGAATACCATCGAGGTCCTTGAGGATCAGCTCCTCAACACCCAGCAGCAGCTAGCAGAAGCTAACGCGCACCTGGACATGCATCACCAAGAGATCCATGATGCGGAGGCTGACGAGGACGTAGACATCGAGGGAGGAGATGAGCCTGCCTCCAGTGTAGACACCGCTGGTTCAGGGAGACCACCTTCCCCCGAGTCCAGCGTTGCCTCATTCGCTCACTAGATGCCAGGCTAATACTAGAGGTTGATGATAGTTGGACTCCTCGCCGCTAGCTTAGCTTTTGCACCCTTAGGGTACTAGGCCGGGTAGAGTTGAGTCTTTTGATCTTTAATGTAATCAGTGTTAAAAACTCTTTTGGAGGTTCAGGGATGATTAATGGCCGTTTAACTTTGGACGGAAGGATTATGCTTTCGTTTGTTTTATTTGGAATCTATCAAATTGCTTTAACTTCCCTACCATGTTCGAACCTTAAGCTTGGAGATGTGTTATTGAGCAACCATGTGATTTTTCAGATGGCTGGGAGAGCGCGTCGTGGTCAGAATGAGCACGTTCCCCCACCGCCACCGCCTCCCACTCTGCAGGAGCTCATGGCCCAGCAGAATGAGATTCTGAGGCAGCTAGCTCAGCGTCAGCACCACCTCAGCATTATGGTGGAGACCATCAGCGTCACCCCGTCGCTGCTACCTACCAGGAGTTCCTTAGTACTCAGCCACCACTGTTTACCAGGGCGGAGGACCCACTTGATGCAGATGTGTGGTTGAGGGTGGTAGAATCCAAGTTCCCACTGCTCCATGGGGCTTGCTCAGAGGTCACCAAGGTCAGGTTCGCCACCCAGCAGCTTCGCGGACCCGCAAGGACTTGGTGGGACCATTTTCTTGCCATGCAGCCAGAAGGCAGAGAAGTGGAATGGAGGGAGTTCAAGGCCGCTTTCAGAGGGCATCATATTCCAGCGGGCATCATGGACCGGAAGCTCAATGAGTTTCTGGCACTCACCCAGGGCAACAGGACAGTATTGCAATATGCCCAGGCCTTCAATGATTTGTGTCAGTATGTTGGATATCATGCAGATACGGATGAGAAGAAGCGAGACAGGTTCAGAAGGGGGCTCAGCACTAAGCTCCGTGACCGTCTCAACACCGTCAGGGCCAACAGTTACAATGAGTTGGTCAACATGGCTATCTCCCAGGAAGACTGCATCTTGGCTCGACAGGCGGAGAAGAAGAGGAAGACCCCTGTGGCAGGACCCTCATCTCAGCTGCAGCGCTTCAGGATTGTGTCTGACACACAGAACAAGGGGCCTCAGCAGCAGCAAGGAAGATGGGTAACCAGGCCACCGCAGCAGCAGCAGCAGCAGCAAGCACCCAACCGCGCCCAGTTTTCGGCTCAGAGGAATAATCAGCAGCAGCAGTACCGCCAGGCCAATGATAACAGGTGTTTCACTTGTGGCAGCACCGGACACTATGCCAAGAATTGCCCCAAGAATCAGCAGAGGCAGGGGCAGAATGCTAATCAGAACCAAGGGAAGAGGCAGAAAGTGCAAGTGAGGCAGGGCAAGCTGAACTTCACTACAATGGCTGACATCCCAGAGGGAGCACCCGTCATGACTGGTATCTTTACAGTTTTAAATTTTCCTGCTATTGTTCTTTTTGATTCTGGTGCTTCACATAGTTTTGTCAGTGCCAAATTTAGTGTCAAATGCCAGTTGCCTTTCCACCACACCAACGGGGCTATTACCATTTCAACCCCAGGAGGCAGGATTGCCACTAATCAAATCAGCAGGCATGTGCCCATAAAGTTTGGTAGTTTGATAATTAAAACTGACCTTCTTATCTTGGGACTGGATAGTGTGGATATCATCTTGGGAACGGATTGGTTGACCCAACATCAGGCAATATTGGACATTGCAGCTAGAGCCATTGAAATTCATTCCCCTGCTTATGGCGAGACTGTTTTGTATTTACCCAACCAGAGTGGTACTCGGTCTTGTGCCTTTGTTATGGCAGAATCCCCCGTAAGGCAGATCCCAGTAGTCTGCGACTACCCCGATGTTTTTCCGGATGAATTGCCAGGAATGCCACCTGACCGAGACATTGAGTTTGCCATTGAATTGCAACCCGGGACTGCTCCTATTTCCAAGAGACCTTATAGGATGCCTCCCGCAGAGTTGGCAGAATTAAAGAAGCAACTGCAAGAATTATTGGACAAGGGGTTTATTCGTCCAAGTACTTCACCATGGGGATGTCCCGCCTTGTTCGTGAAGAAGAAGGATGAGAGTTTGAGGATGTGTGTTGATTACCGCCCTCTCAATGCGGTGACTATCAAGAACAAGTACCCGTTACCCCGCATTGATGTTCTGTTTGATCAATTGGTAGGAGCCAAGGTATTTTCCAAGATAGACCTTCGCTCAGGCTACCATCAGATCAAGATCCGTGCCAGTGACATTCCCAAGACGGCTTTCTCTACCAGATATGGGCTCTATGAGTTTTTGGTAATGTCTTTTGGGCAAACCAATGCCCCGGCTTATTTTATGTACTTGATGAACTCAGTATTCATGCCAGAGCTGGACAAGTTTGTGGTTGTCTTCATTGATGACATTCTGGTTTATTCCAAGAATGAGGCTGAGCACACTAAACATCTGCATATCGTGCTTCAGAGACTTCGCGACCATCAGTTGTATGCTAAGTTGTCCAAGTGTGAGTTCTGGCTGAAAGAAATAAAATTCTTGGGTCACACAATCTCTCAGGATGGGATATCAGTTGACCCCGAGAAAGTGCAAGAGGTGATGGACTGGAAACCTCCGACCACGGTAAAGCAGATTAGGAGTTTTCTGGGATTGGCAGGATATTACCGACGATTCATTCCGGATTTCTCTAGAATTGCCAAGCCAATGACTGAACTGTTGAAGAAAGGGGTCAAATTTGAGTGGAGCCAAAAGTGTGAAGAAGCTTTTCATATCTTGAGGCAACAATTGACAACAGCCCCAGTGCTAGCCCAACCTGACAATACCAAACCATTTGAGGTTTATTGTGATGCTTCTGGTACCGGATTGGGTTGTGTGTTGATGCAAGAGAACAGAGTGATTGCTTATGCTTCCCGAGCACTCAGACCCCATGAGCAAAACTACCCGACACATGATTTGGAGTTGGCAGCAGTAGTTCATGCCCTCAAGATATGGAGACACTACTTGATGGGAGCTCACTGTAACATTTACACTAACCACAAGAGCCTCAAGTACATTTTCACTCAGGCAGATCTGAACATGAGGCAGAGAAGATGGTTGGAATTAATCAAGGACTACGATTTGGAGGTGCATTACCATCCTGGCAAAGCCAATGTTGTGGCAGATGCCTTGAGCCGAAAGGCCCAATGTAATTGCATGAATATGGATGCAAAAATCACCACCTTGTGTGATGAGTTGTGCAAGCTGAACCTGGAAGTTGTTCCTTCCGGTGAATTGAGATATATCGCAGTGGAGCCCACGTTGCAGGAACAAATAGCTCAGGCACAGTTTGGGGATAAGGGTGTTCAGGTTATTAAGGAAATGATTAAGCTGAAGGCCGAGAAATACAAGTGTTTCCGTCAGGACAGCAAGGGGATTTTATGGTTTGAAGACCGACTGGTGGTTCCCAAGAACCCTGAGCTTAGAAAGAAGATACTGGATGAAGCTCACCTTTCCAAATTCTCCATGCACCCTGGTAGCAACAAGATGTACCATGATCTCAGACCTCTTTATTGGTGGACCAGGATGAAGAGGGAAATTGCCAAGTACGTCTCAGAATGTGACACTTGTCAGAGGGTAAAAGCTAGTCATTTGAAAGCAGCCGGCCCTTTGCAACCCCTTCCCATACCATCTTGGAAATGGGAGGACATTTGCATGGACTTCATAGTGGGATTACCCAATACCTCCAGGCACCATGATTCCATATGGGTTATTGTGGACAGATTGACCAAAACTGCTCATTTCTTACCAGTGCACACCACCCACCGGACGGAGAAGTATGCAGAAATCTACATCGACCAGATAGTTCGTCTGCATGGGATACCAAGGACCATAGTCTCTGACCGAGGAGCACCTTTTGTGGCACGCTTTTGGGAGCAATTACAAGAATCACTTGGGACCCACGTAATCCGAAGCTCAGCGTATCACCCTCAAACAGATGGCCAAACAGAAAGGGTGAACCAGGTTTTAGAAGATATGTTAAGGGCTTGTGCACTGCATTATGGGAAGGATTGGGACAAATGTCTTTCCTTGGCAGAGTTTTCTTACAATAACAGCTATCAGTCCAGTCTGAATATGGCACCTTTTGAGGCTTTGTATGGGAGAAGATGCAGAACCCCGCTGAATTGGTCTCAAGCAGGAGAGAGGGAGATATTTGGGCCAGATTTGGTAATTGAAGCAGAGGAAAAGGTCAGAGTCATCAGGAAGAACTTGGAAGATGCTCAGGCCAGGCAAAAGAGTTATCATGACGAGAGGCGGAAGCCTCTACAGTTTGAGGTGGGAGATCATGTCTACCTTAAGATATCACCAACCAAGGGTGTCCAGAGATTCGGGATCAAAGGCAAGTTGGCCCCTCGCTACATTGGACCATATAAGATCCAAGAAATTTGTGGACCCGTAGCTTACCAATTGGAATTGCCACCCCAAATGTCAGCAGTCCACAATGTGTTCCATGTATCTCAGCTGCGGAAATGTGTTCGTCTACCCACTGAAGTGCTACCAGAACCAGACATTGAGATAGAACCAGACTTGTCCTACCAAGAGTACCCCGTCAAGGTATTGGATCAGAAGGAAAGATCAACTCGGGCAAGGTCAATCAAAATGTATAAGGTTCAGTGGAGTCATCATTCAGCAGAAGAAGCTACATGGGAAACGGAGGAGTTTCTACGCTCTCGCTTCCCCGATTTTCTGCCCAAAGAAATTGGTATGTAACCCCAAAACCCCACCCCCACCTGCCCTTTGAAGTCAATTATAAGAAAAACTTAGATAACAAGGATAGTCTAAGTTATGGATTTAACTTAAGAAGGGCTTCCTTCTGAAGTTGCAAAGAGGATGACATTCGAAGAACAGTTAGGAAAGTGGAACTTGAGTTCCAGGGGAAAGTAGCACCAACACACCTTCAAAGCATCCCTCCAAGGGACTCTACCTAAAATCTCGGGACGAGATTCCTTTAAGGGGGGAGGGCTGTAACACCCCAGGTGTTACCATGGCTAGAGCCCACCTTGCTATCAAATGGTATGAGCCTCTGTGGAAGAACTTAATGAATAGAAGCATAAGGGCCTTGGAAAGCTAGAGGTTGACCAAGGATTGTGAGTAACCAAAAGCATTACCCTAATCCTTGCACACTCACTACTTTGGTTGAGAAGGGAGAAGAACCCTAGACCTCTCTTAGACCCTATCTCCCAAAACCCTAAGTAAGAGGGGAAAAGAGAGTGAGCAAGTGTGCAAAACATGAGTAACTTTTACCCAAACCTTAAGTGACTTTGTAACCAGCAATTAGGGGAGGGAAATATTGCAAAAAGGCCCCTGGTGAAACCCCAAATCAAATCATTAAGTGGAGAGAGAGCTAGAGCTCTCTATTCCTCTCTAAGTCCATTTTTGACCCTAGTTTAAGGATCAGCCGTGTTCACCTTGAAGATGGCATTGAATCCACTTGTGATCTATACCAAAAATGTAGCATACTACCTAGGGCACCCACTGGAAAAAGTTGAGCCCGAGACTCGGACGTTTGACATGCCATGGCATGGCTTTTATCGCGAAGTGCCCAGTGTGACACACCTATTTTGGCATCCGAAGATCTCCCTCCCTAGGCCGTATCTGCCCCGACTTCTCACAGTTGAGTGACAGCCCTAGGTGCCAGGAAGAGGTCTGCGCCGAACCTTTGCAAAGATTCGCACGTTTGCGACCTCTGTCGACGTTTGAACACTGGAAGAAACAAACCGCCACGTGTTCGACACGTTCTGCCGCGCCAGAGCACGCCCGCGCGCGCCCCGCGCCGCGCCCGAGCCAAGCCGGCGCCCCGGCCGCGTCCGCGCCTATAAAACCCGTCCCAGCGCTCGGTTGCCTTCCTCATTACCTCATCCGTACCTCGCCGGACTTGCCCGAGCCAGCCATCGCCTCCGGCGACTTCCCCGCGACCCGCCAGTGCCGGCCGAAAGCCACCACCGTGGCCGACCCCTCTCCAGTCCCCCTCCGTTCGATCCAAGCCCCCAGTTAGCTTCCTGGTGAAGCCGTAAGCCGTGCTCAAGCTTGAACCGAGGGCCTGCGTCACCGGAGTAGCCGAATCACGCTCACCGGACTTCACCCGACCGCCGGCGACCGTGGACCAAGGTGCACGGTGAATCTCTCTTTGATTCCTTGCACGGTTAGACTCCTTAGACCTCCATGAAGCTCCCTATGCCCTTGGATTGAACTATACCACCGTGGATAGGCCGGAGCACACGCCACCGACGAGCTCGCCCGCCTGCGCACGTGGACCGAGCAGCTCCGACCACCTCCGGCGACGACCCGCACATCGACGTGACCGTCGCGACCTCCTGAACATCCCTGACCACCTCGTCGGGCCTCCCTCGCCGCCGGTAAGCCGCGCCACCCTTTCTTTTCCCGCGGCTACTGTTTTAGTTTAAGGAGGGACTGCGGGTGAGAGGGAGAGAAACCCAGGGGGTTAAGTGAAAGGCCAGAGACTCAAATGAATAGTGGCCCGAGGGTAGATCTGCGAAGTTTGATTCAGTTTAAACTCAGGGGTCTCGGCGCAAACTGTTTTTCCAGAAAAACTTAAATAAAACCTGTTTTAAATTCAAACAGAAACTTTAAAAACCCATAACTTCTGTTTGATTTATCCAAATTTGGTCAAACTAATTTTGCCAGACTCTAAATAATGTAACCTGTCTAAGAAAAATATAAAACCCCATAAGCACTAGAGAAAAATATAAGGTTCTGATTTATTTTCAGTTTTGGCCAAAAGCTTAATAATGGCAAGAAAAATGGTTGTACTATTTAACTGAGGTTAGAAAAATTTAGAGAAGTTATTGTCTACCTACTGACCTAGTTAAAAATGTTAAACCTCTCTGTCCATTACATTAAGTTAGTTTTAACCCCTTATTCTATATTATGCTTAAGCTCAAGGAAAATAGAAAAAGTGATATAAATAATGAACCAGAGAGCACCCCTATTTTTGTTGAGATGTTTAGTCAATGTAGTTCACTGGAAAAATATATCATACCCTGTTGTAGTGTAAAATAAGGAAGCTACCTTTTAAACTAATAAAATAAGGATAACTTAGAAAAACCCTACAAAAATGACTCTAAGGTGAAACCTCCCCAAACCTTAGGATAACTAATGTTTTGATAATAAGAATTTAAGAAAAATCTGAAATCTGTTGTTTGATATTTTTCAAATGACAAGTTAGTTCTAAGCACCCTTTTTGCACCCAACTTTAAAAATCCATCATAAATTAACCATCATGTTGCTCTCTGCCATTTTTGGTACAAGAGCTTTTTATCACTACTAGAAGCCAACAAAAATAACCCTTAGGTCAGAACCCACTTTAATAAAAGACTTGTAGTGTAAAGTGGCCCATTTTGCCTAACTATTGTTATTTTTATTCAAGGACTAGCTTTTGTACTTTAAGCCTCAAATTCTTAAAACAAGCTAAAATGGCCAATGACAACCCACTGTAGTTTTTACAAAATTGTTGGAAATTTTTAAACCACTGTCATAGTTCAAACCCCTACTAGAAACCCTAGATAGAAATTCAAGAAAAGAAAATGGATTCTTGAATTTAATGTCCTCCTAAGACCTTTATAAATTGTCCACTGAAATCCATAAAGGCAATGCAAATCCAATATGTTATCCTAAAAGAAAACCTAAACCTAAAAGGTAATAAGTCTATATATACCACTAGAAGACCCACGTAGCCAAGGAACCCTAAGTTAATTCTTGACTTAATTTCTGTAGCTTAATGTTCTTAAATCTTGCATAATCATGACATACATGTTCATTGCATTTCGATAGACTGTAATCTTGCTGACGGAGAGTATGTCCTCGTGCCGGAGCAAGGAGCTACCCAGGAGGTTGCCCCAGAACCAGCACCAGAGCCTGCACCAGAGGACCTGCCTGCCACTGCTTTGGAAGGCAAGCCCCGGTTTTATGCATAACCTGTTATTTATGCTACTTTACTACACTTAATGTTTGTAGGATTGTTTGTGCACTTAAGTGTAGGAGTTGATTGAAACCCTAGTTGCATGATCTCAGGAATCCTATTGAGATGAATACTAGTATACTAGGTCGAGTAGCTGCTTTATTAATTAGGATCTCGGTAGAAGTCGAGTGATTTTTCTAGCACTCGCGCGAGGTCAGGAATTGGCTGTATCCACTTTCCTATCATATTGATGTTGGTTTGTGGGCAACAATCCATGGGGATTGGTTGTTCACGGGATAAAAAGTTGATTAAGGATTAAGGTGTGGTACCGTGAGTCAAGCGTTTGAATGTACTAAGCACATACCGAGAAATATGGTAAATCGGTAAACCTAGTACCTGATTGAACCTGCCAGTGGACATACCTCCTCACGCGACCTGAGACGTAGTCTCCCATTCCGGTTATGGTGGGTACAAGTGCGGTCACTGCACGACGGCCAGTCGGGGTCAGTGAGGCATTGTACGCCAAGGCGGTGAGCCCTGATCTGCTGCCAGGGAATCGATGGGGACGGTTGATATGTGTGGGGACGGAGTGCCCCTGCATGTCGTGTGTTTAGGTTTACCTTGCAAGGATAAAAACCCGATTCGAATCGTCTGCTTCTCGCAGCTAATGAGACTGCTTGATCCATGCTGCTACATTGAGTAACAAGTGGAACTGGTTGAGGTGATACAAACTGTTGATTGCTAAAAATGCTTGCTACTATGTATGAATAGATAGTACACTTTTAGCCTTAAGAGAGTCACACTTAATTTTGATTAAGTTAAAATCTTGATTTAGAAACTCAGCTAGTGCTTTTGGCAACCAAACCCCACAGCCAAACAGCTGCATGTCTAGAGGTAGAGGAGTATAGACTCCTCACACCGGGTAAGTCTAGCTGAGTATTAGTATACTCAGCCTTGCTTGTGGCATAATTTTTTTTACAGGTTCTCTGGAGGACATTGTTGCTGGAGTGACTTGGCCATCCACCTTGCCACCGGGTTGGACTGTCGAGTGGGACCCTGCCTCGGCTGAGGAGGAGCATGAGGAGTGATGGGACAGGCTTTCCCATCTCTCCATTTATTTATCGTTAGTTTATTTCCGCTGCACTTCAAATCAATGATGGTTACTTTTGCAAAAACTCCGATGGTGACAATGGTGATGTAATAATTTAACACTCTTCCATGCATGGTTTTATGCTTTATTGTATTTGCTCTGTGACTCACCATCGAGTGAGACTGTGGTACTTGATCCTGTCAGTGGCCGTGTCGGACTAGATCCGAGGGATTGACGGGTTATTCCCATTTAAGTGTGGTCTAGCCTCTAAGGTCGGACTTAGGCACTTAAATTGGAATAATTCGGGCAGTTCCGCCACATCAAGCTGGATCTTACTTTGTGTGCACTTTGTGATGATATAAAAATATAGTAAATATATAATAATAAGTAGGTTAATACTCCAATGGGAAATTAAATCCTAAAAGAAATTCTAGAGTTTGAAAAAGAGGAAAGGGAATACTATGTGACAAAAAAATAGAATAAAAATATATATAATAAAATATATTATTTCTATATTAAGATTTGAATTTGTACATTTACTCAAAGGTGAAACTCATATTCAAATTCAAAATAATTATAAAAGAAAACAGAAAAATAAAACATAAAATAAAAAGAAAAAGAGAAGGGGACTTACCTGGGCCTCGGCTCTCACTTTTGGCCCATCTGCAGAAACACGCGCGTGTGGCCCAACCGCGGATCCTTCGCGCGTGCACTCCCACCTCCTCACGGTTTTCGTGGGCCCAGCTCGTCAGCCTTTCCCCCCGCGCGCGCCCTGGATCATGTGGACGCTGTCATATGGGCCCGGTTTGCCAAGGGCAGGAAGCTACCTTCCCTCCGTGGATGGCCATGGACGTCGCCACATCGCGGACTCCGTGGGCATTGGATCTCAACCACTACTGCAGGATCCTCGGGAGACCTGGACTTCCTGGATAAAGGCAGGGTCGTCATGCTTAATTCTCCACCCGCAAGCCACTCTACGCCGCGGCGACTAACGCATCCACAGAGAGTTGAGAAAGAGAGAGGAGAGAGACCGTGCGCGCGCACCGCCGTGATCTTCTGCCCGCATTCGGTTTGGGGGGTCAAGAAGGAGTCCGGGCGCGGCGTGATTCCCTAGTGCGGCGGTGGAGACAACCGAGTGTCTCGACGTCGGGAATCCCCGGGGCTTCCATCGTGGGGCAGATTTCGGACCGGCGCGCCGAGCTCGCCTTCGTCTCGATGGGAGGTATGTTGCGTCTCTCTGGAAGCTTGAGTGAATTCCGCGGGAGCGTGTGTCGTCGGGTGGGCAGTGGTGGTCGCTGGGCGAGTTCTTGTTGGGCAGTGATGGCGCCGTCACAGCTCCCTAGTACGTCGGCATCCATAGGTGGAAGACGGCACCAGAGCCGTGGATTTGGTGATGACCGGTTAGGATTAGGTCAGGGGGCAGGTAGAGTTTGATCGTTGATTCGAGAATGGATGGACGGATCGTTGATGGGCGAATGGGACTGAGCGAGTGTAGCGGGACCGTTGATCTTGCGATAAACGGTAGAAGTCGGATCGTGGGATGCATTAAATCAGGACCGTCGGATTGTAATCCGAGTGTTCGCGTTGCGCGGGCGGTGAGATCTAATCTCGTGCTCCCATCTCCGATCGAGCGACTCAGATCTAATGATACCGCTTCGGGGTTGTCGTTTTTCACATGAGACCCTCTGCTATTTTGGAATAAACCCGCCGTCCACATTCATTATTCACTAAGTCTTAGAAAACTTCGGTTTAGGCCTCTGACTTTTCCAGGATTTGACGCCCAGTCCAAAGATGATTAAAAACAGAGAAATAATTATAGAAATTCGTTTTTAATACAAAAACAAAACTAGAAACTTGTAAAATGCATAGAAAATTCATTTTTAATCCAAATCGATCCATTTCAATTTCTAAAATTTGGTAATATTGATGTCTATCACCTAGAATCTCTGTTTTGACATGAAAACAGAAAGAAAATTTATTTCTCATGTGATTCCATTTCAAGCACATTAAACCTTTGGAAATTCATAATTCAAAATATATAACTCCAAAATTAATGATTCCTGTTCCTAGGTTCTTATTTTAATGTGTAGATTTTTATTGTGTATTTTATTCACATGTTTAGTGCAATGTTAATTTTTGCTATACTATGTATTGTGTTGATGCGAGGAGACGAGCAAGCCACTATGGATTCTGAGGTTCAGCAAGTAGAAGTAGCTGAGCAGGAGCTCATTGAAGGCAAGTTGTGCCCTTGTTCACTTACTTTTTCCCAGCCATATTCTTATTAATTATAATGATCTGCATAGGTTAATTTTGATGGGATCCAATAGGTTACCCCAGTTTTGGTTATCTTTATACCTTGTTTACCACTGAAACATTTCTGGTAGTACTTGCTATTGCTTTATGTGGATTTTGGGTATGGAGATACACCATTCATGATTTCATCTTTATTATATGTTTATTATTGCTGTTCATGTTAAGATCATTATGTTAATGGGAATATGGAGCGACCACCCGGGAAAATAGTGCTACCACAAGGGTTTAATGGGATGCCCTTGGCTGATTAACTAGGAAAGCTAGTGGATGTCTTCCTTACCCGAAAGGGGCAAGGGCAGTAGGGGAGTGGTCAGTGTAGGGAGGTCCTTGGGTTGATTTTGCTGCGATGGCGGTCAGGCGTGGGATTCCTGCACTAGAGCTTCCTATAAACTGTAGCAGGATTTCTGAAGCTAGTGGAACTTTGTAAAGGCCTTGTAGTGTTACCCTGGCTCGCCTCCTCGGTAGAGGTGTATGAGATTGACCATCTCTTGGCAGATGGGTAACATGACTTGTGGGTAAAGATGCGCAACCTCTGCATAGTGTAAAACTGGTATACTAGCCGTGCTCACGGTCATGAGCAGCTCAGACCCTCACATGATTAATTTATGGAACTTAAATTTAATTTGACATTTGCATTGCATTTGGGATTATTTTATTATTACTTTATTATTATTAAGGTTTGGTATTTACTTACACTTAGTAATTGCTAATAAATTTTTGACCAACTTATAAAAGCAATGCTCAGCCTCAGCCTCTATTTGTTGATCAGCCTTACACTTCACTTGAACTCCCACCTTTGGTGAGTTCAAGCACATTATTCCTCACGACTTGTTGAGCTATGAACGTATGTGAGCTCAATCTTGCTGTCTCACACCCCTCCCAAAGGAGAAGAACAGGTGGTCGAAGAGGAGTTGCCTAACACTGAGGCATTCTACTTGATCTAGGTGGCGTCTCCTAGTCAGCTTTCTAGCGCCAAGGATAGATTTTAGTTCCTGCTTTATTCATCTTTTATTTTGTAAGACTTCCGCTATGTAATAAATACTCTGCTTATTGTGACATTTATCTCTATACACTCTGTGATTATATATGTTGTCTTCTTTGGCGCATGTATGAGATGCACCCGGCTTTGCTCCTTAAAACTGGGTGTGACAGATTCCCCACCGGACAAGCATTAGCATAGTGCCCAACCGGACTGCACTTGAAGCATGTAGGGCCTGTCTTCTGTCCTGTAGGCCTCGTCGGGGTGCTAGTGGGGGCAGCCTGACGAGTGTGAGGCGTTTGTGGAGTCCCCTGTGGAGCATACTGAGCTGGACGTGGTCCTCCTGGACGGGCTGGGGTACCCTGTGGCGGAACGTAGCGAGGATGAACACTGCTGCTACCTGGTCCCTATGCAATGGCCTTCCTCTTCAGATCTCCCAGTTGAACACGCTTGTGTTCAATAGCAAGAGCCTTATCAAGCAGCCTCTGAAACGATGGAAATGTATGGGCAACCAATGCATACTGTAGTGTCCCATTGAGTCCCTCGACGAAATGTTCCTGCTTCCTCTCATCATCAGCTACCTCATCAGGAGCATATCTAGACAGCTGAATGAATTTCTCACGGTACTCGCTGACAGACATGTTGCCTTGCTTCAATGACAGAAACTCCTTCTTGATCTTCATCAATCCAGCAGGAATGTGGTAGTTTCTGAACTAAGTTGTGAATTCCGCCCAAGTAATAGTATCAGCAGCATCATGGGCAGCAACATAAGAATCCCACCAGTCAGCAGCAGGACCTGTCAGACGACCAGAAGCATAAAGAACCTTCTCCCGGTTAGAGCATTGGGCGATGTTGAGCATCTTCTCAAATGACTTCAGTCAATCATCAGCATCTAGTGGATCTAGCGAACTAGCGAAGGTCGGCGGCTTGTGACTCATAAATTCCCAGTGCTTGTCCTGAGGTGGAACTGGTGGTGGAGGTGGAGGCAGTGGTGCTTGCTACTGTTGTTGTTGCGCCCTTCTCTCCTGGCGTATCTCCTCTCGCTCCTGGCGCATCTCCTGTCGTATATCCTCTCGCTCTTGGAGCATCTCTTGGTGTTCCTGCTGCATCTGTGCATGCATATCCACCATGGTGTCTGCCATCTGCTGCATTATCCTCATCTGTGCTGCAACAGCTAGGTCAACTCCTGCTGGTGGAGGCTATGGAGGATCCATCTCAGGTTGTTGTTGCTGTGGTTGTCTAAATATCCTCCGAGTGTGTCGATTGGGAGGTAGATCAATTCCACCACCCTTCCTGGTATTGACCATCTGAGTTAGAAACATATGGTAAGAAAGAAAGGATTATAGACAAGGCAGTAATTACGAAGCATGTTACTTTGGGGGATTTATTAGCTAAGTGTGTCGCCTACTAAAGCTAATTGTACATGCTAAGATGCCCAGCTATAATGTTTCAATCAATCAAAGAAGCAAACCAGACATTTATCATTAGAACAATCAACCAACCTTTTTAAATAAAGAAAATAATTTTGGTTTTTTTGTCTTAGGCCTCCTATCTCTTAAGAAGGTCATAAATGTAGCATTCCAAGGTGTGTAATCCATCTTGTCTTAGAGTAGAAAAGATAAGAATAATCAGAGTAGAATAGTAGAATGTGAGACAGGATCAAGATAAGTATAGAAGGAATCAGAGTAAGGTAAGTAGGTAAGGGTTTTATCTATTTCTATCTAGGTTTCGTCCTATAGTCAACATTTCCTCTAATACCACTTCTGTCACACCCGGATTTAAGGAACAAAGTCGGGTGCATCTCATATATGTGCCAGAGAAGACAACACATATAATAATAGAGTGCATAGAGATAAATATCATAAATATCATAAATGTACTTATTACATAGCGGAAGTCTTACAAAAATAAATGATAGAATAAAGCAAACTAAATATTATTCCGTCGCGCCACAAAGTTGACTGGGAGACGTCACCCAGATCAAGTCGAAAGACTCAGTGTTAGGCGGCTCCTCTTCGACCACCTGTTTTTTTCCTGTGGGGGTGTGAGACAGCAAGAGTGAGCTCACATACGTTCATAGCTCAACAAGTCATGGGGAATCATGTGCATGAACTCACCAAAGGTGGGAGTTCATGTGAAGTGTAAGGTTGACCAACAAAATAAAGGCTGAAGCTGAGCATTGCTTTTATAAGTTGGTCAAAATTTTATTAGCAGTTACTAAGTGTAAGTAGATATCAAACCTTAGTATTAATAAATAAAAGTAATAAATAAATAATCCCAATGCGATGCAAATGACAAATTGAGTTTTTAATTCCATAGATTAATCATGTGAGGTCCGAGCTGCTCATGACCGTGAGCACGGCTAGTATACCAGTTTTACACTCTGCAGAGGTTGCGCATCTTTACCCATAAGTCATGTTACCCATCTGCCAAGAGACGGCCAATCCCATACACCTCTACCGAGGAGGCGAGGCAGGGTAACACAACGAGGCCTTTACAAAGTTCCACTAGCTTCAGAAAACCCACTACAGTTTATAGGAAGCTCCATAGTAGGAATCCCTCGCCTAACCGCCATCACAGCAAAATCAACCCAAGGACCTCCCTACTCTGACCACTCCCCTACTGCCCTTGCCCCTTTTGGGTAAGGTAAACATCCACTAGCTTTCCTAATTAATCAGCCAAGGGCGTCCCATTAAATCCTTGTGGTAGCATTGTTTTCCCGGGTGGTCGCTCCATGTTCTCATTAACATAATGATGTTAACATGAACAGTAATAATAAACTGATAATAAAAGTGTAGTCATGAATAATGTATCTCCATACCAAAAACCACAAAAAGAATAGCAAGTACTACCCAAAAATATTCGTTGGTAAAACAAGGTATAAAAATAGTCAAAACTGGGGTAACCTATTGGATCCCATCAAAATTAACCTATGCAGATCATTATGATTAATAAGAACATGACTGGGTAAAAATAAGTGATCAAAGGCACAACTTGCCTTCAATGAGATCCTGCTCAGCAACTTCTATCTGCTGGGCACCAGGATCCTGAGTAGCTTGCTCGTCTACTCGCATCAATACAAACATACATAGTATAGCAAAAATTAACATCACACCAAACATGTAAATAAAATACACAATAATAATCTACACATTAAACTAAGATTCTAGGAACAAGAATCATTAATTTTGGGATTATGGTTTTTAAATTATGAATTTCCAAATGTTTTATGTGCTTGAAATAGGATTAAATGAGAAATTAAATTTCTTACTGTTTTCATGCCAAAACAGAGACTCTAGGTGATAAACAATAATATTATAAAATTATAGAAATTCGAATGGATCAATTTGGAATTAAAATGAATTAAATATGAATTTTCCAAGTTTCCAGAATTTATTTTGTATTAAAAACCAATTTCTCTATTTTTATTCTCCTCTGGATTGGGCGTCAAATCTCAGAAAGGCTAGGGGCCTCTGCGTAAAATATTCCAGGACTCAAAGCACTGTCGCGATCGACGACGGGTTGATTTTCATTTTTCTCGAGGGTTCTTTAACAAAATGCACTCGTGAAGGGGTACCAAGGGTCATGGGTCGTTTGATTAGAAACAAACACCCTCGATCTAATCTGGCGATCACCGAACCGGTATACAATCTCCATCGTTGGATCCCTGATCTACGACCCAAACCTTAAATACGCGCGATCGAATAGGAGGCGTACGATCTAGCGCCAACGGCCAGGATCTAATTCTATGTGAAGGGGTATGTTCTTTTAATCTGAACAGTCGGTTCTCAGATCTACGAACGGCAGGCATTCTTCTTCCGCCCGACGGCCGAGCGCGGCAGCGCAAACCCGACACGGCGATAAACGGCGGCGAATGATTTCGTGCGCTATGGTCACCCAAATTCCGATTCGCTAACGCTACGCCTACAGACTAGGAATGCGAACACGTGAACGGCGTTTGTACCTCGATTAACAGGTTGAAGTCCCCTGCTCGCGGCGAGAGGCGGATCCGTGGGGGCTTGCAACCACGGCGAGCAATTGGCGGTTGCCCTGGCCTCCGCTGCCCTTGATTCTTTCGGAAACCCGTCCGCCAAAGTCCCGCGTTACTCCCTAAACAGAACCGGCGTCCCCTACCGCTTTGTCGACCCGGAACAACGGCGGCGGCACTCTCCTCTCCGAGTGGTGTGCGGCGGCGCAGTGGGTGGCACGGAAAGTCGGTGCCGAGAAAATGGGAGCACGAGCGGCGAGGTCATGGGGCCCGATACATGTTGGCGAGGTGGCGATATGGGGCGGCTGAACGGGCTCCGCAGCTTGCGGATGGTAAGCGGCATGCACGGAGGCGGGCGTTGCGCGGGGAAGACGGCGGTGCGCGGTTGCAGAGGGGCTGCCCTGTGGGTCCTGCGGAGCAGTGGCACAGGCAAACACCCGACTAACGAGAATGACAAGCGGGGCCCTAGTGTCAGCGTGGGTACCTGAAGTAAAATGGGCCGCGCGCGAGTAAATCAGAAGGTGGGTCGGTCAGCGTGGATGGGTGAGTGGGTCGATTGGAGTTGAGCGAGCCCAGTTTTCTATTTTAGCCTTTTTATTTTCTTATTTTCCCTTTTTCTCTATTTCCAAATCCAATTTGAATTCAAACTTTGTGGTTCACCATTTACAAATTGTATCTGTGAAATTAGATGTACTAATTCTAGAGATATTTATTTATATATATATTATTTATATTTTCATAACCTTTATTTTTTTCTTCTCCCTCCTTTTTCTTATTTTCAAACTCTAATTTCTCTCATTTTATTTGGTGCTCTAATTTTGAATTTAAATCTAGACTTGCCTTAATTATAATTTTTGTGTTTGATGCACAAACAAGAAAATGTCCAGCATGATGCACATATTATTTATGTGTTTTGGTTATTTAATTACTTAAATAAGGGTTTTTACATGTGATATCAACATAGAAAAATTTTATATAGGAAAACCATTCCTTTTTATTTTGTTTACAATGTTGGGTATTACACTCCAAAATCAAATAATATAGCTGCAGGAATTGAATTAATGTAAAACGTGTTAGAAATATGCCCTAGAGATAATCAAAGAGATGAGCATATTTCTTTGTATCCATGATATATATATTGCTTAATTGAATATCCATGGAAGGCACCTTGTATTGATTAGCAATTATGTGAATTGTTTGTGAGATTCTTTACTTATATGGTTATTCTAAATGATGTCCCTAGTCAGAGTCGATGACTAGCATATGTATTAGTTGATGACTACATTTCACAAGTCATGAACATGGAGATGTTAAACTAATAATGTGGGCGCATGTATGACATGAGGCTGGACCGACCCAACGTGAGATATTGTAATATAGTTCTCTTCTTGCAACATGAATACTGTATCCTTAGACCTGAGATTGTCGCATGTTCTCAAGATTTGAATTGACTTACTTAGGGACTATCAAACGCTATCCCGTAACTGGGTAGTTATAAAGGTAGTTTTGGGTTTGTCAGGAAGCATGCTATGAGGCATGGTCAGTCAAGATGGAATTTGTCCCTCTCTTTGTGAGAGAGATATCTCTGGGCCCCTCGAGTGATTGGATCAAGAAATGCATGGTCGTGCTAGGGTTAAGAGTTAACCATTGAAAGGATTCCAATTCACAGTATCGAGAAAGAGAGGTCAGCTTAGAGCCAGACCAAATATCGTGAGACAAAGGGAACAGCATGTACGTAATGTCGCAATGGTTCGTCTGATATGATCTTTACGTACACATAGGAGTTGACATGTCTTGCTAGAGGCCGCTGTCAATTATTGGACCAAGTAAGAGTACTCGGGCTATGTCTATTTGTACGTGAACCTATAGGGTCACACACTTAAGGGGAAGGAAGCCTAATTCGGATTAGATCCGAAATTAGACTGGGCTTTAGGGTTAATGATGGGCCTCGGCGTCAGAAGCCCACCATAACGCCTATATAATGAGGGGCGGGGGCGCGGTTAAGAGATAACCTAATTCGCCACCTGCAAACCAGCAGCCGCCGCTCGCCTCTCGCCCTCGCCAAGCCGCCGTCGCGAACCTAGCAGTTCGGTACGCGGCGCTTCCTCCCTGTACGTGTGGATACCTCGGAGGTGCTGCATCTGGAGCACTTGGACGAACCGTGCGAGGACGTGAAGGACGCCGACGACTGCACGGCACTGCTCGACGCGTTCGTCTACATCGAGACGTCTTCCGCTGCTCTACGCGTCTAGTGGTAATTCCATGACCTATAACCGCAGTAGTTCTTGGTATTATGGGGTTGAAAATTTTGTTTTGCGCTAGTGTAGCATCCCCGTAATCCTACAAAACGTACCAATAGAGATGTCAGCTCCATCAGCAGTAGCATCGGTACTAACTTGGTTGACCCTGGCAATGCTGAATTCCTTGCCAGAACCTGGAGTTGGTTGCTTGCTTTGGACGGGTGTGTTGGGAATTCTCTTCGGACAAGCATTTGCATAGTGCCCAACCTGACCACACTTAAAGCATGTGGTGACTGTACCCTGTCATGTAGGTCTTACTGGGGTGCTAGTGGGGGCAGTCTGACGAGTGTGTGGAGTCTGTGGAGTCCCCTGTGGTGCATAATGAGCTGGGCATTGTCCTCCTCCAGGACGAGCTGGCGTACCCTGGGGTGGAACATAGCGAGGACGGATACTACTGCTCCCCTGCCCATGGGTAATAGCCTTCTTCTTCATCTCTCCCAGCTGAACACGCTTGTGTTCAATAGCGATAGCCTTGTCCAGAAGCCTCTGGAAAGATGGGAAGGTGTGAGCAACTAGCTGGTACTGAAGTGGTCCAACCAGTCCCTCCATGAAATGCTCCTGTCTTCTCCACTAATTTTAGCCAATCATCAGCATGTAAAGGATCTGGAGAGCTAGAGAATTTAGGTGGCTTATGAATCATGAATTCCCGGTGCTTATCCCGGGGTGGAACTAGTGGTGGTGGAGGAGGTAGTGGTGATTGTTGCTGCCTTTCCCGTCTTTCTTGCCTCATCTCCTCTCGCATCTCCTGCCTTTCCTGCCGCATCTCCTAGTGTTCTTGCCTCATCTGAGTTTGCATTTCATTCGTCGTGTTTGCCATCTGTTGTAGCATCTGCATCTGAGCTGCGACCACTGGATCTGTCCTAGCCGGTGGAGGATTCATTTCTGCTTGCTGTTGTCTAACAATCCTCTTGTTGTGTGGGTTGGCAGGTAGATCGATTCTATCTCTTTTCCTAGTATTGACCATCTGGGTTAGAAACACATGGTAACATAGAATTATAGACAAGACGAGTGTCACACCCGGTTTTAGAAGGCAAACCGAATGCGAACCATGTACGTGCTAGGATCAGCAATTCACGTACACAGCATTTACATAACATGGACATCATCACACAGTGCTCAAATAGTATTAAAAAGGGAAATAATAGTCGATTACATCATATGTCTGAGACATCCACATAGTCTTTACAATAATCAAAGTGCGGAAAAGAAACGTAGATAAACGCGGCCTTCACAGGCAGCCGACTGGGGGTTGCCACTAACCCACGCCTAGAACTCGTCGTAGTCTTGGAACTCCTAGAAGTCTCCTTCCACGGCTTCACCTTCTCCTGAGCAGTGGTTGCAATGCGGACAACCTGGGGGGGGTTGGTGTGTAGAGCAAGGGTGAGTACACATCAACATACTCAGCAATTGTCCTGTTTGGCTGTAGTGGACTAGCTTTATGTGAGGGTAAGTCAAGCAGTTGCTTTTAGTTGGTCAGATTATTATTACTAGTAGAGAAGGCCAGGTTTTAGAATTAACCCACGTTATTAGCCCCAAACGTACTCCTTTCCAAACGGAAAGAGTACCACTTGCCATTACCAGAGTCAACGCCAAGAACCATCAATCTCATTGTCACCTGTAATCCGAACATCCCTAATCAAGTACCACTAATCACTGGAGCTCCCTTGGCTGCTCATAACCGCGAGCACGGCTGATATATTAGTTTTCAAACACTCTGCAGAGGTTGCGCACTTTACCCACAAGCCGTGATTCTCTTTCTGCCTGGAGATCATGACTCTCCATTGATCACTACCAAGGTGACCCAGCAAGGTATCACTACGTAGCCTTTACAAAGATTCCCCTGGGCAGTAGCCGCCCGTTAGGTTTCCTAAATGTACCGCACTCCTCCCCAAGGCACAAATCAACCTTGGCAGAGCGAGCCGCATACACCGAGCCCCATTGACGGCACGACGGCTAAGCGAACTACACCACGGTTCCTCTAATTATTTAGCTAAGGGCGTCCCACTCCACCCTCATGGTTGCACTGTTTTCCCGGGCGGTCATCCAATGAACAGGTCCTTATGGAGAGGCACTCGAGAAACCGCTTGAGCCCCCTTGATTACCATAAGTATATCATCATAAATAAGAAGGAAAACAGCATATCATAGATAAATCTCATCATGTTCATTGATTAATGTTAAGCACTAGCATAAAGCTAAACCATAATAATCCAACCCAAATAGGTAAACAAGGACATGGATAACAAAAGCTAGTCAATCCTTAGGTATAAACTGTGTAAATGCGGAAAGTGAATTAAGGAATGCTTAGGACATAAGTGGGTCAAGGGACACTTGCCTCCACCAACCGACTGCTGCTCAGGGGCTTCTCCTGCGAGTTCTTCGGGCTCCTCAACTAGATCGTCCTCTATGCGAGCGCAAACATACATACATCCATCCATTCGAATTAGGAAATAAACAGTACACCATACAAGAGAACAGATAGGTTGAATATGCATAGAGTATGACATACAATATTGCATTTGCCATGGCTAGAAAAAGAAGAAAGAAGGTCTCGCAGTGGTTAAAGCTATACTCGAAGCGTATTACGGGTAGATGCATAACTAATCGTTACGTGATCTAATTCCATCGAGTTACACTAACAAGTATTAGCCACATGCACTAATATAATTATAATTATTTTCAATTGATCAACATTAAACGAGGCCCAAGATTAGCTACATGAAATAATCAACGTAACCAATTTCTAAATTGAGTTCCGTTTATTGATATAAATAAAGCGATCATTACACATGAAGTACACGGGGGGGGGGGGTAGACGGGCACGTCTAGGTGGGGTAGACGAGCGTGCCGAGGGCTCGGCGACCCATGCCAAGCACCGTGCGCACCACGCGAGCAAAGCCACGCTAATGTGCCGCGAACAAGCCATGCACATGTCGGGGCCAAGCTGCGCACGTGCCACGAGCGGCAATGGGGCCATGCCGAGGCCAACCACGTGGGGCCGCGCGCTAGCCGAGCTCAAGGCCGCGCCGGGAAGGGGTGGGGCACGCCGAGGCGGGCGGGCTACCGGGGCTGCGCCATGGCCGCGCACCATGGCCGGCGAGGTTGGGCCGCCATGGCCGGGGTAGGGGGACAGGGCCAGGCCGCGCCGGCGAGCGCGCCGGGATGGGGCAGGGGAGCGCGCCGCACGGGGCGGGGCACGTCACGTCGCGGGAGGGCGCCGCGCAGGGGTAGGGGAGCGCGCCGAGCGGGGCGAGGCATACCGTGCCGCCGCGGGGAGGGGCTAGGGCACTCGCGCACGTCGGGGGCGGCGGCCGAGCGGCCGAGGCGGGGCCACGCGGTCGCGCCGCCGCGCTGAGCAGGGGAGGGAGGGGGCCGGGACGGGGAAGGGGGAGCGCTCCGGGGCCGCGCCGAGGGGCACCAGGGCTGGGCCGGGGAAGGGGGAGCGCGCCGGGGCCGCGCTGAGGGGCACCGGGGCCGGGCCGGGTGGCGCCATGGCCGGCCACGCCGAGGTCGGAGCCGCCGCGCTAGGGACGGAGCGGGCACGCCGCGCCGGCGAGCCGCCAAGGCCGGACCGCGCGGGCGCGAGGCCGCGCGCCGAGGGCGGGCAGGGGGCTGCGCGGGCGAGGGAAGGAGGGAGGGAGGAGGGCCGCGCCGAGCCGGGGCGGGACACCGGGCCACGCCGCGCGGGGAGGGGCGGGGGCGTCGAGCCGGGGCGGGACGCCGGGCTGCGGGCAAGCCGCCATGGTCGGGGCGCGCCCAAGCCGGGGAGGGGATTGGGAAGACCGGGAAGAGAGGGGGAGGGGCTTACCACGCGGGGAGGGGCGAGGGCGGCGCCGGTCGGGCAGGGGGCTGCGTAGGCGGGGGTGGGGATCGTGCGCGAGGGAGAGAGAGAGGTTTTGGGGAGCGGAGAGGGATAACAGGCGGGGCCCACGGGGTGGGGAGGCGGCGGCGGTTCCAACCGCCGCGCGTTCCACGCGTGGGAGCGGGGGGGCTGGGCCGCCGAGGGGAGGGGGCGAGCTTGGCCCACGGCTGGGCCGCGCGGGGGAGGGGGCGAGCTGGGCTGCCGAGCCAGCCCACGAAGGGGGAAGGGGGGCGGCTGACGCGGCTGGGCCACACGCCTGGCTGGGCCGCGCGCCTGGCCGGGCCGCAAGGGGAGGAGGGGGAAAAAGAAAAAAGAAAAGGTTTTCCTTTTTAAAATCTATTTTCTAGATGAATGCTTTCACAGTTTCACTCAATCAAAATGAATGCATGGTTCGGCATGGTGCAACAAACAAAAGAAAGTATTTTTCTAGGGTTTACTTTACACGAGATCTCAAGCCGAATCTCGCTATAACTTTGGAAAAGATCAAGGCTTAGCGAGGGGAAAAGGAAAAAGGAAAGGGTAACGCCCGAATTTGGTGAGCGAAGAAAAGAAAAATTCAACTCCAAAAATTTGGGGCGTTACAAACCTATCCCCCTTAAAAGAATCTCGCCCTTGAGATTCAGGGTTGGCTAGCAAAGAGCTCAGGGTACTTGGCCATCAGATCATCTTCACGCTCCCAGGTTGCTTCTTCCTCAGAGTGGTGATTCCATCTAACCTTGCACATTCTGATGGTCTTCCTTCGGGTGACTCTGTCTGCAGTCTCAAGGATTTGCGTTGGCTTCTCAATGTAGGTCAAGTCCTCCTGGACTTCAAGACCCTCCACTGGCAACTGTTCTTCTAGCACACGCAGACACTTCTTCAATTGAGACACATGAAAGACATCATGCACAGCAGACAAGTTTTCTGGCAGACTGAGCTGATAGGCCACTTCTCCACGCCTTGCGAGAATCTGGTACGGACCAATGTAGCGTGGTGCTAGCTTGCCTTTGACTCCGAATCTTCTGACTCCTCTGATCGGTGACACTTTCAGATAGACAAAATCTCCAACTTTGAAACTCAGCTCTCTTCTTCTTGTGTCTGTATAACTTCGCTGCCTTGATTGCGCTATCTTCAAATTCTCCCGGACCATCTCGATGTTCTTTTCAGCTTCAAGCAGAATGTCTGGCCCGAACACTTGCTTTTCTCCAGGCTGATCCCATTGCAATGGAGTTCTACAACGCCTCCCATAAAGCGCCTAAAATGGTGACATCTTCAAGCTGGCCTGGTAACTGTTGTTATAAGAGAATTCTACATAAGGTAGCTTTTTGTCCCATCCGGACTGATCTTGCAAAGCACAAGCTCTCAACATGTCTTCAAGGATTTGATTGGTTCTTTCGGTCTGACCATCTGTCTGCGGATGATAGGCTGAACTGAAATTTAGATGTGTTCCCAAGGCATCATGCAACTGCTGCCAGAAATGAGAGGTGAACTGCGTTCCTCTGTCTGACACTATCTTCTTTGGCACACCATGAAGACAAACGATCCGAGACATGTACAATTCTGCCAATACTGCACTGTTGTAGTTGGTCTTGACAGGTATGAAGTGGGCTGACTTGGTTAAGCGGTCCACCACTACCCAAATGGAATCGTAGCCGGCTCGAGTGCGAGGCAATCCGACTATGAAATCCATACCGATTTCATCCCATTTCCACTGAGGAATTTGCAATGGTTGCAACAATCCAGCTGGTCTCTGGTGCTATGCCTTGATCCTTCGACAACTATCACACATAGCCACATGTTCTGCGATTTCCCTCTTCATTCCGTACCACCAGAATTTCTTCTTCAGATCCTGATACATCTTCTCACTACCAGGGTGAATCAAATAAGCTGACTCATGAGCTTCCTTGAGAATCAATTCTCGAATAGACTGGACATTGGGAACACACAAGCGGTCTTTGAACCATATCACACCTTCTGCATCTTCCCAAAAATCTTTACCTCTGCCATCTAGAATCAGTCATCAGATCTCACTGATTTTCTCATCATCCTTCTGCGCTTCTTTGATTTCCCGCTCCAAGGTACGTTCCAACTCAATCGTGACTCCTCGCGTGTTGTTCAGAAATCCAAGACTCAACCTGTCAAACTCTTTGGCCAACTCGTAAGACATCAGACGAGCGACCATCAGATTGACTTGACTCTTCCTGCTCAAAGCATCTGCCACTATGTTCGCTTTGCCTGGATGGTAATGAATCTCCAATTCATAATCCTTGATCAACTCTAATCATCTTCGTTGCCTCATATTCAGCTCTAACTGAGTGAATATGTACTTCATACTCTTGTGGTCTGTGTAAACATCACATTTCTGTCCATACAGATAGTGCCTCCATGTCTTCAATGCGTGAACCACTGCTGCCAACTCTAGGTCATGGATTGGATAATTCTTCTCATGAACCTTTAGCTGTCGGGACGAGTAAGCCATAACTCTTCCCTCTTGCATCAATACGCATCCCAAACCAGTGTAACAAGCATCACAATACACCGAGAAGGGCTTGTGCACATCAGACAAGACTAAGACAGGCGTTGTAGTCAACTTCTCTTTTAGCGTTTCGAAGGCCTCCTGACATCTCTGGGTCCACTTGAGCTCCACTTTGTTGCCTAGCAAAGCTGTTATTGGTTTCACAATCTTTGAAAACCCTTCAATGAATCACCAATAATATCCGGCCATTCCAATGAAGCTCTTGAGTCCTCGGGCATCTGTTGGCGCTTTCCAGTTCAGAATGTCTGCCACTTTCTTCAGATCCACAGCCAATCCTTCTTTGTTGATTATGTGACCCAAGAACAGGACTTCACTGATCCAGAACTCGCACTTGCTCAACTTTGCATACAGCTGGTGCTCTCGCAATCTCTGCAATACCATCCTCAAATGACCCGCATGCTCTTCTTCTCTTTGAGAATAAATCAGAATATCATCAATAAATACCACCACAAACTTGTCAAGATAATCCATGAATACACTGTTCATCAATTTCATGAAGAAGGCTGGTGCATTTGTTAGACCGAAAGACATCACAGTGAACTCATACAACCCATACTTGGTAATGAATGTTGTCTTCGGAATGTCTGAAGGTCGAATCTTGAGCTGATGATAACCTGACCTCAGATCTATCTTTGAGAACACGCTGGCTCCTCTTAGCTGGTCGAACAGATCTTCTATTCTGGGCAAGGGGTACATGTTCTTGATTGTGACCTCATTTAGAGCTCGATAATCGATACACATCCTTTTGGTGCCATCTTTCTTCTCCACGAATAAGACAGGGGCGGCCCAAGGTGAGGTGCTTGGCCGGATGTAACCTTTCTCTGACAGCTCATCAATGCTTTTTAAGCTCAACCAACTCTGGTCCGGATATTCTGTAAGCTCTCTTAAATATAGGGGCGGTTCCAGGAAGAAGCTCTATGGCAAACTCAACTTTTCGCTCAGGTGGCATACCTGGTAATCCTTGGGGAACACATCTGGGAACTCGGACACAACCTTGATGATTTCTAGTGGGTCTGCTACACTGCTATCAACAGCCATCTGGTAACAACTTCCTTTCTTCGGCTCAGGCGGGACTAACTCGGTCACCACTTTGTCTCCTAGTGGGGACACCAACTTGATTGTCCTCTCATCACAACTGATAACTGCCTGATATTTATCTAGCCAATTCATCCCTAGGATGACATCTATTCCCTGAGTACCCATTACTATGAGGTTAGCGGTAAACGCTATCTCCCTTATTTCCACACATACATTCAAACAAATGCTACTGGCTTGAATTCTACCACCGGCTGAGTCAATTTGAATGGGGGTTGACATGGTCGTTATTGGAAGATTATGTGCTTCTACCCATGATGCAGTAATGAAAGAATGCGTTGCTCCAGTATCAAATAGCACTTCTGCAATATGTGAGTCGACTCGAAACATACCTACTATCATGTCGGGGGTCTCTTGAACTGCTTCAGCCTCCAAGTGATTCAGTCTCCCATGGTTATAACGTGGTTGAGAGCGGTTGCCTGCTCCTGGCTGAGGCAAATTCTACTTTGCTGGGGCATTGGGGACTGACTGCTATTGGGCTTCCTTCTTCGGACATTGCATCACCCAATGGCCTTGCTCTCTACAGTGGAAACATGCTCTGTTTCCAACCTGAGCTGGTGCTGCTTGATTGTTCTGCTGAGTTGCTGGGGCAGGAAGATGAGGTGCCCGCTGATTCTGCCTCTGGAACTGACCTCCTCCTGACTGATTGTTCTGGTGATTCTGATACTGATGCTAAGGATACTGCCTTTGAAACTGCTGATGCTGAGGTGGACGCTGGTTCTACCTGAACTGCTGAGGTTGATTGCCTGAGAAACGAGGACGATTGCTGCTTCCAGGCTGAGGTCCACTGATCTTGCGCTTGCGATCCTCCATCTCTTTACGCTTCCTCTCTGTCATGATTGCTCTGTCAATCAGGTGTTGAAACGTGGGGAAGGTATGATTCATCAGTTGATACTGTAGAGGGTCGACCAAGCCTCTCAGGAAATGATACTGTAGCTTGGCGTCGGTGTTGACATCTTCAGGAGCATAGTGAGACAGCTGCAGAAACCTGTCCCGGTACTCACTAACAGACGATGACCCTTGCTTGAGTGCCAGGAACTCCTCCTTCTTCACTGTCATCAGACTTGCAGGAACATGGTACTGACGAAAGCTACCTCTGAACACTTCCCAAGTGATGGTGTCAGGGTTGGCATGGGTGGCGAGATAAGACTCCCACCAGGACTGAGCTGCTCCTCTCAACAGACGGGGACCATACAGAACTTTCTCCTTGTCGTCACACTGAGCGGTATGCAACTCCCGCTCCACTATGCGCAGCCAGTCTTCAGCATCCATGGGGTCAGAAGAGTGAGCAAACGTTGGTGGATGACCTCTCATGAATTCAGCACGCTTGTCCCTGGGCATCTAAGGCATCTGAGGCTGAGGTGGTGGTTGTTGCTGCTACTGCTGCTGAATGGCGGCCAGAGTCTGACCGATGGCTTGGACTGCCTGAGTCTGCATCAGGAACATCTACTCGATGGACATCGGGGGCGGGGGCGGCAGTTGTTGTTGCTAGGTTACCTCATCCTGCTGAGCTGCTTGCTCCTGCTGAGCACGCCTTCCTCCTCTGCGCCTGTTTTCTGACATCTGCAGAATGTAACCACACATCAGAACTGATCTTGCAAATCTTGCAGCATAAGAGAAGAGTATAGAATTCTTCAACAACACTGAACAGATGAGCATCTTCACTGATCTCCAACATAGCTTTTCAGATAAAGAGGAAAGTAGAATAAAAGGCTTCCCAACTAGACAGCTAACTTCATTAACAGATGAACCAAATTGCAGGGAATACCCACATTTTGGTGACAGTCATTACAAAGATCCAACTCCGACATTGTTCATCATAACAAGCATAAAAGCACAGGATATAGCAAACTACCCTGTCTAACTAAGACTAACTAAGAGCGAGACTAACGCTAAGACTGAGACTAAGACTAAAACTTCTATATTAAGCATTTATTACAAGACTCAACACTGACGATCTATGGTTCTAAGTCTATCTTAGTCTTGCAGGCGGGGTTGCCATAAGACTGGTGCCCACGCCGAGGTGAGCGGTACCGGTGCTGAGTCCCAACGGGAGCGGGGGAGCCATCCTCTAGGTGACGACGCTCCGCGCGCTCAGCCCGCAGCTGGGCGATCTCAGCACGAGCCCTACTCAGCTCGTCTAATGCATGGTCCAGCTCCGTGTTTAGCACGGCGGCTAGGTTGATTGTGCTGCTCAACCTAGGATTGTCCTCACCAATAGGTGAGACAATCACACCTCCTGTGCTACCAGATGGACGGTGGGGGTAATACTTCAGGTTGAGACCATCAGCTACCCCACCGAGCACTAAATAGTAGTGCGAAAGCGCACGCCGTGCGGCATCTTGCATGGCCACCTCAGCTGAGTCCCGCTCAGAGATAGAATAGTGCTCTGAGCAGACCTCAGCACCCCAGAGACTGTTCTCCGGATGGCGCACCAAGCAAGTCGCCTCCCAGCGGTCCGGGTAGACCCCACGACTGTGCTAGAAGACCACACAGCGATACTCGATAGATCAAGTACGCCGGTCAAGTGCCCGACGTAGCAGGGTGTCGAGCGCATCGTGGAAGTGACACCCGCGAGCAGCGTCGCAAGTGATGGGTCGAGCAACCCATCCTTCCGGCTCCTGATCAGCAGAAAAGTCGGTGTCGTGGCTCGAGCTGCTGTTGCCACCTCCGTCATCTGGGTCTCCTCCAGCAGCTACTCCAGCGGCTGGGGCGCTCAGTGGTGGTGCAGGGGGCGCCTCCAGGGGGAGCACAGGGGAGCAGCTCCTCACAGACTCTATCTCCTGCTGGAGCGAGAAAGAAGAGCCCTGCTGCTCCTGTCATCGATGCTCCTGCTCCTCATGTAGGCGGTGGTGCAGCCTCTCCAAGTGGCTGGACTGACCGGTCACTGGACGGCGAAGCGGACGCTCCGCGAGACGGGAGGGTAAGAAGGCGATGACAGACTTCCGTGCAGTGTGTCTAAGATGAGCCATCTACAAAAGACACCGCAAGCATAAGAGTGAGAACAGAACTAGTATGACCACCAAGTAATAAACCATGAATAAATGAGGAATTTAGAATAAACAAAAGATTTTTAGCAAGGTATAATATATAGTAGAACATAGGTTTGGTCGATATGACCAACTTTTGAAGGGATACCAAAGTCAAGGTAGGAATAGGGGCATATAATCCTTAGAATGACCATTCTACTCTAGGTTAGCGGTCCTACAGTCAGCACGGCTCTGATACCACCTATGTCACACCCGGTTTTAGAAGGCAAACCGAATGCGAACCATGTACGTGCCAGGATCAGCAATTCACGTACACAGCATTTACATAATATGGACATCATCACACAGTGCTCAAATAGTATTAAAAAGGGAAATAATAGTCGATTACATCATATGTCTGAGACATCCACATAGTCTTTACAATAATCAAAGTGCGGAAAAGAAACGTAGATAAACGTGGCCTTCACAGGCAGCCGACTGGGGGTTGCTGCTAACCCACGCCTAGAACTCGTCGTAGTCTTGGAACTCCTGGAAGTCTCCTTCCACGGCTTCACCTTCTCCTGAGCAGTGGTTGCAATGCAGACAACCTGGGGGGTTGGTGTGTAGAGCAAGGGTGAGTACACATCGACATACTCAGCAAGTGTCCTGTTTGGCTGTAGTGGACTAGCTTTATGTGAGGGTAAGTCAAGCAGATGCTTTTAGTTGGTCAGATTATTATTACTAGCAGAGAAGGCCAGGTTTTAGAATTAACCCACGTTATTAGCCCCAAACGTACTCCTTTCCAAACAGAAAGAGTACCACTTACCATTACCAGAGTCAATGCCAAGAACCATCAATCTCATTGCCACCTGTAATCCGAACATCCCTGATCAAGTACCACTAATCACTGGAGCTCCCTTGGCAGCTCATAACCGCGAGCACGGCTGATATATCAGTTTTCAAACACTCTGCAGAGGTTGCGCACTTTACCCACAAGCTGTGATTCCCTTTCTGCCCGGAGATCAGACTCTCTATTGATCACTACCAAGGTGACCCAGCAGGGTATCACTACATAGCCTTTATAAAGATTCCCCGGGGCTGTAGCCACCCGTTAGGTTTCCTAAATGTACCGCACTCCTCCCAAAGGGACAAATCAACCTTGGCAGAGCGAGCCGCATACACCGAGCTCCATTGACGGCACGACGGCAAAGCGAACTACACCCCGGTTCCTCTAATTGTTCAGCTAAGGGCGTCCCACTCCACCCTCATGGTTGCACTGTTTTCCCGAGCGGTCATCCAACGAACAGGTCCTTACGGAGAGGCACTCGAGAAACCGCTCGAGCCTCCTTGATTACCACAAGTATATCATCATAAATAAGAAGGAAAACAGCGTATCATAGATAAATCTCATCATGTTCATTGATTAATGTTAAGCACTAGCATAAAGCTAAACCATAATAATCCAACCCAAATAGGTAAACAAGGACATGGATAACAAAAGCTAGTCAATCCTTAGGTATAAACTGTGTAAATGCGGAAAGTGAATTAAGGAATGCTTAGGACATAAGTGGGTCAAGGGACACTTGCCTCCACCAACCGACTGCTGCTCAGGGGCTTCTCCTGCGAGTTCTTCGGGCTCCTCAACCAGATCGTCCTCTATGCGAGTGCAAACATACATACATCCATCCATTCGAATTAGGTAATAAACAGTACACCATACAAGAGAACAGATAGATTGAATATGCATAGAGTATGACATACGATATTGCATTCGCCATGGCTAGAAAAAGAAGAAAGAAGGTCTCGCAGTGGTTAAAGCTATACTCGAAGCGTATTACGGGTAGATGCATAACTAATCGTTACGTGATCTAATTCCATCGAGTTACACTAACAAGTATTAGCCACATGCACTAATATAATTATAACTATTTTCAATTGATCAACATTAAACGAGGTCCAAGATTAGCTACATGAAATAATTAACGTAACCAATTTCTAAATTGAGTTCTGTTTATTGATATAAATAAAGCGATCACTACGCATGAAGTACACGAGGGGAGGGGGTAGACGGGCACGTCTAGGGGGGTAGACGAGCGCGCTGAGGGCACGGCGAGCCGTGCCAAAGCACTGTGCGCACCACGCGAGCACGTGCGCGCGCAAAGCCACGCTAACGTGCCGCGAACGAGCCATGCACATGTCGGGGCCGAGCTGCGCACGCGCCGCGAGCGGCAACAGGGCCATGCCGAGGCCGACCGCGTGGGGCTGCGCGCCATAAGACACACCGGGCCGAGCTCAAGGCCGCGCCGGGCCGACACGTCGTGGCCGCGCCGGGCAGGGGCGGGGCACGCCGAGGCGGGCAGGCTGCTGGGGCTGCGCCATTGCCGCGCACCATGGCCGGCGAGGTCGGGCTGCCATGGCCGGGGCAGGGGAACAGGGCCAGGCCGCGTCGGCGAGCGCGCCTGGGACAGGGCAGGGGAGCGCGCCGGACAGGGCGGGGCATGCCGCGCCGCGGGAGGGCGCCGCGCCGGGGCAGGGGAGCGCGTCGAGCGGAGCAGGGCACGCCGCACCGCCACGGGGAGGGGCTGGGGCGCTCGCGCACGTCGGGGGCGGTGGCCGAGCGGCTGAGGCGGGGCCGCGCGGGCGCGCCGCCGCGCCGAGCAGGGGAGGGAGGGGGCCGGGACGGGGAAGGGGGAGCGCGCCGGGGCCGCGCTGAGGGGCACCGGGGCCGGGCCGGGTGGCGCCATGGCCGGCCACGCCGAGGTCGGAGCCACTGCACCGGGGATGGAGCGGGCACGCCGCGCCGGTGAGCCACCAAGGCTGGACCGCGCGGGCGCGAGGCCGCGCGCCGAGGGCGGGCAGGGGGCTACGCGGGCGGGGGAAGGAGGGAGGGAGGAGGGCCACGCCGAGCCAGGGCGGGACGCCGGGCCACGCCGCACGGGGAGGGGCGGGGGCGTCGAGCCGGGGTGGGACGCCGGGCCATGGGCAAGCCGCCATGGCCGGGGCGCGCCCAAGCCGGGGAGGGGAGGGGGAAGACAGGGAAGAGAGGGGGAGGGGCTTACCAAGCGGGGAGGGGCGAGGATGGTGCCGATCGGACAGGGGGCTGCGCAGGCAGGGGTGGGGATCGTGCGCGTGGGAGAGAGAGGTTTTGGGGAGGGGAGAGGGATGACAGGCGGGGCCCATGGGGGGGGGAAGGCGGCGGCGGTTCCAACCGCCGTGCGTTCCACGCGCGGGGAGCGGGGGGGCTGGGCCGCCGAGGGGAGGGGGCGAGCTGGCCCCACGGCTGGGCCGCGCGGGGGAGGGGGCGAGCTGGGCTGCAGAGCTAGCCCACGAAGGGGGAAGGGGGTGGCTGACGTGGCTAGGCCGCGCGCCTGGCTGGGCCGCGCGCCTGGCCGGGCCGTAAGGGGAGGAGGGGGGAAAAAAGAAAAGGTAAAGGTTTTCCTTTTTAAAATCTATTTTCTAGATGAATGCTTTCATAGTTTCACTCAATCAAAACGAATGCATGGTTCGGCATGGTGCAACAAACAAAAGAAAGTATTTTTCTAGGGTTTACTTTACACGAGATCTCAAGCCGAATCTCGCTATAACTTTAGAAAAGATCAAGGCTTAGCGAGGGGAAAAGAAAAAAGGAAAGGGTAACGCTCGAATTTGGTGAGCGAAGAAAAGAAAAATTCAACTCCAAAAATTCGGGGCGTTCCAACGAGTAATTACGAGACATGATCTTTTGGGGGTTTTATTAGCTAGGTAGATTAGTCTGTCACCTACTAATGCTAATACATTACCTTATGGTGGTACATGCTAGAATGCCCTGCTATACTAATTCAGTCAATCAAAACAGCAAATCAAGCATTTACCATCAGAACAAACATCCAATCAATTTAGGTAGATAAAATAATTTTAATTTTGTCTTAGGTCTCCTATCTCTTTAAAGGGTCATAATGTAGGATTCTAAGGTATGAAATCCTCCTTGTCTTTCTAGAGTAGAAAAGATAAGAGTAGTCAGAGTAGAACAGCAAAAGGTGAGACATGATTAAGATAAGTATAGAAAGAATCAGAGTAAGGTAAGTAGGTAAGGGTTTTGTCCAGTTCTATCTAGGTTTCGTCCTACAGTCAATATTTTCTCTAATACCACTTCTGTCACACCCCGATTTAAGGGATAAAGCCGGGTGCGTCTCATATGTGCGCCAAATAAGAACATCACATATAATGACAAAGTGTATAGAGATAAATGTGACAAGTATCATTATTACATAGCGGAAGTCTTACAAAAATAAATGAAAACAATAAAGCAAACTAAACATTAATCCTTGGCGCCAAATACGTTGACTAGGAGACGCCACTTAGATAAGCTCATACTCCTCGTTGTATGGCTCCTCCTCGACCACCTGTTCTTCTCCTGTTGGAGGTTTATATATCGCAAGGGTGAGCTCACAAAAGATCATAGCACAACAAGTTATGGGGAATAATGTGCATGAACTCACCAAAGGTGCGAGTTCATGTGAAGTGTAAGGCTAATCAACAAGTAAGGGCTAAAGCTGAGCATTGCTTTTAATAAGGTGGTCAAATTTTATAAGCAGTTACTAAATGTAAGTAGATACCAAACCAGGGTAATAATAGACCAAAATTAATAATAAACCACAATGCAATGCAAATGACAAATTGAATTTAATTCCATAAATTAATCATGCGAGAGTCCTGAGCAGCTCATGACTGCGAGCATGGCTAGTATAGCAGTTTTACACTCTATAGAGGTTGTACCCTTTACCCACAAGTCATGTTACCCATTTGCCATGGGGTTGTACGGACACCATACACCTCTAACACTACCGGAATCAATCGCTTTGCCGAGTGCCTGAAGCACTCGGCGAAGCCTTGAAAACACTCGGCAAAGAAGGCTCGGCGAACAGTGCATCGGCAAAGCCTTCTTTGCCGAGAGCTTTTTCTCGGGCACTCGGCAAAGATCTTTGCCGAGTGCCAGACAGCACTCGGCAAAGAAAAGTGGTCGTTACGGCACCGGGTGACGGAGACGGCGGCTTTGCCGAGTGTCCCTTGTGACACTCGGCAAAGAAGTTAGCTTTGCCGAGTGTCTTCCGAGCAGCACTCGGCAAAAAACCCATCTTTGCCGAGTGTCGCGTGGGACACTCGGCAAAGAACCCGCCAGGGAGGGTCCCCATGTCAGGTTCTTTGCCGAGTGTTCTGTGCGGCACTCGGCAAAGAGGTCGTCTTTGCCGAGTGCCTGAGACATAACACTCGGCAAAGAACCTAAGCCGGTGCCCAGGTCTATGCTCTTTGCCGAGTGTTATGACCCAGACACTCGGCAAAGAGCCTCTTTGCCGAGTGTAACACTCGGCAAAGTGACCAGTATATACCTTTTTAATTTTTTTTTTGTATTCCATCCACACAAATAGCAGATATCACATATATATCACATATATACATCACAGATATCATCACAGACATAAATAGCCAACACAAACATAAAACCGTCACCACAAACATAAATATCCATCACAAACATAAGTGTTCAACACAAGTATTAAACACAAACATAAGTCTCAAACGTCGCAAGCTCTCACATAAGTATCAAACACAGACATAAGTATTATACATAAGTTCTGAAGTCTAAAACAATGAAAACACAACACTCATGGAGGTGGGCGGTTTGACCGGGGCTACGTTGGGCTGAACCCTTCCGGAGGGTTGTTGGATGCCGCCCCAGATTGGCCCTGCACAGAGAAGAGATTGCATGTGTTATACCAGATGCATTACAAACATCTAACTACAATTTTGATACTCACAGGAGTGTGGAAGAGAGTAGGGTCAACTGGAGGGAACAATGGAGGTGGCGGAGGGATGCCCTGTGCGGCGCCAAGGCTCTGCAAGTACTGGAACATCTCCGCCATCCTCTGAGGGAGACTCGCGGGGCCTCGCAGGTAGATGCTCCTCGAACTAGAGCCGCCTGAACCTGAGGCGTCCTGCTGCTGGTCGTCGTTGTCCTGCTGCTGGTCGTCGTCGTCCTGAGGCGCCGCCTGCTGCTGCGCTGCCTGCTCTGCCTCATCCTGCTGTGCTGCCTGCTCTGCATCGTCCGCCATCCTACTCCTCCTCCCCCTCCTCCTCCTCAGGAAACCGCCCACCATATTTGTCCAACAACCTGCAATTAAGAGTAAACAAATAAGCACATATAAAAAGATGTATTTAAAAACAGGTGCGAAATAAAAAGTCATATAGCATTACATCGATTAAAAATAATCTTCATATGTGTCGGGGTTAGCCGGATCATAACTCTCATCATCACTATCAAGCATTTCAATTTCCACACCATCGGAAGACACAAGTTCGTCATTAATGTCATTGCCTTCAAGGATTACTAAGCCATTATCATTTTGCACCTCATCATCCTCCTCATCAACAACCATTTCAATATCTACGTCCATTCCGATAGCTTCGGTTAAGTCTATCTCAAATCGCCCTTCTAGCCCATCTTCTTGGAAGAACTCTCCATCATATGTGTCCGGGTCTAAGTTGTAATCTTCATCGTTAGGAACGGGTAACCTCCCGTGCGGCGATACCTTATACACAACATCCCAACCCTTAAGATGTTCTTTCGTTTGACACGCATATGGGAGATAATACACTTGTGTGGCCTATTGGGCAACGATATAGACATCGTCTCCTGCTAAGGTGGAATCTTGTCAAATTTCGACTATCCCAAGATTAGAATGTGTCCGTCTCGTCACTTGAGGGTCAAACCAATGACATTTGAATATCACTGGAGTAAGAGGTTTGGAACCATAAAAATTGAGCTCATATATTTCTTCGATTCGTCCAAAATAATCGACATTGTCAAGGCCCGGCGTAAAGACCCCAGAACACGTTGTTTTCCGATTGGGCCGACTTTTGTCGTAGTGTGTTGTGCGAAAACGGTATCCATTGACGTCATACCCAGAATATTTCTTGACCCTATAAGCAAAGCCGTTGGCTACTTGTCTCAACTCGGCACTCATAGACGGATCTCTTTGGCCCTGCAAGTATTCGCAAGTTAAAAGACGCTAAATTGAGTTTAAAGACGTATCTCTTTTACAAACTAAGCACGTACCTTATGTTTGAACCAGGAAATGAAATCGGGCAACCCATTTCTCGCACCCTTTCTAAGAAGAGCGTCATATTCCTGTGGAGTGGGGTCCCTTGATCGACGCCAGAATTCATGAAGAAATTGTTCCATGTATGGCATCACCTCTTCAAGGTTGGTCAATACGTATAGCATGATATGTCGCCACTCTTCATGTGTCAGGGTCTTGGTGGTCGAGCCACTTGCGCTTCCGAGTTGGCCTCAAAATATGCTAAGGTTCGATTCATTGTCGCCATCATTGTAACGAGGGGGTGGATTATGCACGCTCGGCAGTTTGTCACCATAATAAGTTGTTGTGAAGTTTGAGACCTCCTCTAGAATGTATGCCTCTGCAATGGAAGCCTCGATTTTGCATTTATTTCTACATTTCTTTCGAATAGTCTTTAGACATCTCTCGATTGGATAGCACCAACGTCCCTGCACGGGGCCCCCATTCGTGCCTCATAGGGGAGATGAAGAATCAAATGCTGCAGTGGATTGAAGAAGCCAGGTGGAAATATCTTCTCAAGCTTACACAGTAACACGGGGGCCAATCTTTCCAAGTCTGCAACCACGGTCCGAGATAACTCTTTTGCACAAAGCTGACGGAAGAAATAGCTCAACTCTGAAAGCGCTAGCCAGACATGCTCAGGGACATAGCCTCGAACCATCGCAGGAAGAATCCGTTCAATCCATATGTGGAAGTCATGACTCTTCATCCCTAAGACTCGCATAGTAGATAAGTTCACCCCCCTACTCAGGTTAGCTGCATATCCATCAGGGAACATCAACATCTTTATCCACTGAAGTACTTCCTTCCTCTGGGCCCTGCTTAGGACGAAATCGGCCTTAGGCCTTCTCCACGTCTTTCCGCCACTTGGCGGCTTCATCTCTAGTTTTGGTCTATCACATAACGCTGCCAGATCCACTCTTGCCTTCACATTATCCTTTGACTTATCAGGAATGCCCATAATTGTTGCCCATAGTGCCTCGGCAACATTCTTTTCAGTGTGCATCACGTCAATGTTGTGTGGAAGGAGCAGGTCATCATAATAGGGGAGCGGAGTCAAACCAGACTTATGTGTCCACATATGCTGCTCACCATATCCCACAAAACCACCTTCTATATTGGCCACGAGCCCATCTATCTGTTGACGAATTTCGGCACCAGTCATCGTTGCAGGTGGGCGGTCTGTCACTACGACACCTTTTGTAAAGTTCTTGATGTCTAGGCGGAATGGATGGTCAGCAGGAAGAAATTATCGATGTTTATCGAAGGACGAATATTTGCCACCCTTTTTCAACCAAATGAACCTGAGAGCTTCCTTGCAAACTGGGCATGGGAACTTACCGTGAACACACCAGGCACAGAATAGCCCATACGCCGGTAAGTCATGCATGGAGTACTGGTACCAAACATGCATTCTGAAGTTTGTCTTTGTAGCTCGGTCATATGTCCATACCCCTTCCTCCCAGGCACGTACCAATTCATCGATCAAAGGCTCCATGTACACGCCCATTTTGTTCCCCGGGTGTCCGGGAATTATCAACGACACGAATATATTCTGCCTTTGAAAGCACACACCAGGGGGGAGATTGATTGGGATAATAAACACGGGCCAACATGTGTATGGGGCAGCGCTCATTCCATAGGGATTGAACCCATCTGTGACCAACGCAACACGTACATTACGAGCCTCTTCGGCTTTCTCACGGTGAATGTCATCAAAGTGTTTCCATGCTTCACCATCTGATGCGTGCACCATCTTGTCAGGATTGTATCGTTTTCCATTTTTGTGCCATGTCATCTGTTTCGCGGATTCCTCTGTCATGTAAAGACGCTGGATCCTCGGTATGAACGGAAGGTGTCGTAGGATTGTCAAGGGGATGTCGAGCTGCCTCTTCTGTCCATCACCAGAGTCTACCTCCATAAACCTAGACGAATTACACTTGGGACAGTACTTTGCCTCCGCGTATTCTTTCCTAAATAGCACGCAGCCCTTCGGACAAGCATGAATCTGCTCATACGTCATCTTGAGTGCACGAAGTAGTTTCTGTGCCTCGTACATGCTCTTTGGCAGAACGTGATCATCCGGAAGCAGACTCCCAATAACCGTCAACAAGCCATCGAATGCATCTCTACTCATGTTGTACTGCGACTTGAACGCCATTACACGCCCAATGGCATCCAGTTGAGAAACCTTTGTCTGGCCGTGAAGGGGCTTCTGTGCCGCGTCGAACATGTCGTAGAACGCCTTTGTAGTCGGCTCTGGCTCGTCATCCATACATCCTCCCGTGTACTGTGCCTCCTGATAGTCGTTCAACATATCCGCTACCCCCGCATCCGCGTCATAATCCTCGACACGTTGTCTCAGCACCTCCTCTCTCGTACGATGCGCTTCACCATGAAATATCCACCGAGTATAGCCCGGCGTAAATCCATTCTTCCAAATATGTTCTACCATGGTCTTCTTTGGTTTTCTTTTCCGGTTGTCACATTTGATGCACGGGCATGGGACTAGACTCGCTCCTTTAGCAGCTTCGCCATATGCCCGTTCCACGAAATCATCGGTCTTTCTAATCCATTCAGTGGTGACATCGTTCCTTCCTCTACAGCCCGTGTACATCCACTCACGGTCCTCCATCCTCTAACATATATAACCGAGTATAGTTTAATATAGACATGTAATGCATGTACACTACGTTCCTACCTTCTAATAGGTGAGGATAGGTCCTAATCCCACCCGCGGTTGCGTAGATGGAGTTAGTTTCCATGCTCTAATCCGATGCGAGATAGAATTTCGGCAGCACCTCCCCGCTGTTCTCCAGATACACGTCCTGGCAGGGAGAGTGTACTGTCCGGAGAACAACAGGGAGGTGACGCCGAAACTCTATCTCGGACCGGAGTAGAGCATGAAACTAACACCATTTATGCAACCGCGGGCTGTCCAAAAAACGTGGACAATTCGAAACTGATACATTTGTAGATATGCAAAGATCTGCATATCTACACCGTATCTCTTTTGAACGGGAGACGCCTAACTGGGTTACGTGATCTACGACCATGATGCGGAAATAGAGGTTATACCTAGGGTGGCGGTGGAGTCAGGCTAGTGGGGCTGTGGCGGGTCAGTGCAGTGGCGACGTGACGCGGTGCAGGCAGACCCGTAGCGGCTAGGAAGACAAGTATCTTCTCTGTAAAAAAGAATAACAAGTCTATTAATACTCATGGTCCTCCATCCTCTAACAGAAGCCTAGCAACAGAAAATTTTGGTAGCACCTCCCCTGCACGGAGAGGTTTCAAAATCCTGCAAATAAAACTATCAGCACGATGGCTGACATCCACGCATAATTCAACGGCACGATGGCCGGAATCAACAATACTACATATTAACCTAATCATACACGTATATAATTAACTCAATATTAAAACTAATCATTTCATATAAATCATACACGTATAACATAAATAAAGCAATCACCTTGGAGGTTTCGTTGTGGGCGAGGCGACGGGGCGCGGGCGAGACGACGGGTCACGGGCGAGGCGCCGGGCGGGCGAGGGCACGACGGGGAAACGGCGGGGGCGAGGGCGAGGCGCACGACGGGCAAGGGCGAGGGCGCGACAAACGAGGGGCACGGCACGGCGAGCGCGGGCGCGGCTGCGGCGTCGCGAGCGCGAGGGCACGGCGGGCGTGGCTGCGGCGAGCGCGAGGGCGAGCGCGGGCACGGCGAGCGCGGGCACGGCGGGCATGGCACGGCGAGCGCGAGGGCACGGCGGCGCGCGCGCATGGCGGCGACGAGCGCGAGGGCACGGCGGGCGTGGCTGCGGCGAGCGCGAGGGCGGGCACGGCGGGCACGGCACGACGAGCGCGAGGGCACGACGGCGGCGAGCGCGAGGGCACGGCGGGCGCGGCTGCGGCGAGCGCGAGGGCGGGCACAGCGGGCACGGCACGGCGAGCGCGAGGGCACGGCGGCGCGCGCGCACGGCGGCGGCTTGGGAGCGCGGCGGTGGCGCGGGCGCGGGCACACGGCAGCGGCGCGGTCCCGGGCGTGGGCACGGGCGGGGGCGCACGGCGGCGGCGCGGCGCGGGCGCGAGGGAGGGCACGGCGGTGGCAGCGACGGCGAGGCGACGGTGAGGGCGCGGTGGCGGCAGCGTTTGAGTGAGTGAGTGAGAGAGAGAGTGAGGAAGAAGCCTTCGGCCGTTGGTATGTAGGGCACTTTGCCGAGTGCCCGTGATCTGGCACTCGGCAAAGTTTTTTTTAATTTTAAAATAGGCTTTGCCGAGTGCCAGATCGCTGACACTCGGCAAAGCTGTCTTTGCCGAGTGTCGCCCAGGGGACACTCGGCAAAGACTCTTTCCCTATTCTTTGCCGAGTGCCACGCAACTGGCACTCGACAAAGTATATTTTTATTTTTTTTATTTTGTCTCCCAAAGTTTTTGTGGTATGTTCCTTCACTATGTAGACCTACATGTATCATTTATGGACAATTATAACAGAGTTTTCAATCGTTAGTAGATTTAGTTCGTTTATTTGAAATTCTTCGGAAAATTCAAATTTGAACTGCAGGTCACTCGAAACTTAGAAAACCGTGCATGAAAAAATGATATTCATGTTACTTAGCATAAGTTACGACCGATTTCAGAAGCGTACCGGAAACTTCGAGCAACATGCTCACTAAACATGGCCGTGAACTTGGCATCCACATGTTTAAAAATTGTATAAAACACAAACAAAGTCAGAAAATCATGAAACTTGTCCACGTGACATGATATCATATGTACAGGCTGTGATAAAAATTTTAGAATGTTTGGAGAAAGTTGTGAGACGCTATGTGTAGAAACCTAGAGGACTACACATGAAATCATAGAGTTTCAATGTGGATCTCTTAGGTTTCTACACATAGTGTCTCACAACTTTCTCCAAACATTCTAAAATTTTTATCACAGCCTGTACATATGATATCATGACACGTGGACAAGTTTCATGATTTTCTGACTTTGTTTGTGTTTTATACAATTTTTAAACATGTGGATGCCAAGTTCACGGCCATGTTTAGTGAGCATGTTGCTCGAAGTTTCCAGTACGCTTCTGAAATCGGTCGTAACTTATGCTAAGTAACATTAATATCATTTTTTCATGCACGGTTTTCTAAGTTTCGAGTGACCTACAGTCAAATTTGAATTTTCCGAAGAATTTCAAATAAACGAACTAAATCTACTAACGATTGAAAACTCTGTTATAATTGTCCACAAATGATACATGTAGGTCTACATAGTGTAGGAACATACCACAAAAAGTTTGGGAGACAAAATAAAAAAAATAAAAATATACTTTGCCGAGTGTCTAGAGATGACACTCGGCAAAGCCGCCTTTGCCGAGTGCCAGCCGTTGGCTCTCGGCAAAGACTGACGGCCATCAGCTTTGGGACGGCCGCTGACGGCCCTTTGCCGAGAGCCCCCTTTGCCGAGTGTTTGACACTCGGCAAACTTGTCTTTGCCGAGTGCCGTCCTGTGCCGAGTGTTCAGCACTCGGTAAAGGGGCTCTTTGCCGAGATCCTAACTTTGCCGAGTGCGGCACTCGGCAAAGCCTTCTTTGCCGAGTGCCCGACAAAAGGCACTCGGCAAAGAATACAACACTTGGCAAAGACTAGGATTCCGGTAGTGTAATAAGGAAGCGAGGCAGGGTAACACTATGAGGCCTTTACAAAGTTCCACTAGCTTCAGAAAACCCGCTATAGTTTCTAGGAAGAGCAATGCAGGAAACCCCCGTCTGACCGCCATCGCAGCAAAATCAACCCGAGAACCTCCCTACACGCCTACTCCCCTACTGCCCTTGCCCCTTTCGGGTAAGGTAGTCCTCCACTAGCTTCCCTAATTAGTCAGCCAAGGGCGTCCCATTCCACCCTTGTGGTGGCATGTGTTTCTCAAGTTAAGCTCCATGTTCTGTTTAACCTAATAGATTTGTCATGAACAGAAATAAAACAATAATAATAAAGAATGACCATGTGTAATTGTTATCTCAACACCCAAAACCATATATAGCAATAGCAAAGACTACCCAAAAGTTCAGGGATAAACAAGGTGTAAAGATGACCAAACTAGGGTGACCTATTGGGTCCCATCAAAATTAAGCCTATGCATGCCAAAATGATTATAGAGAACATTATTGGGTAAATAAAAGTGGACAAGGGCACAACTTGCCTTCAATGAGCTCCTGCTCAGCAACTTCTACCTGCTGAACACCCGGATGAGTCTTTTCGAGTGCCGGTTGATCTGAGCCATTGGATATTAGGATTGTGAAAGTTTTCTTCTATTTATACCTCCCTAACCCTAGCAGCCACGTCCTCCCACCCCTAGCATCCATCACCCTTTTGTGCCCTGCCCCAAGAGAAGAGAGGAAGAACAAGGGAGAGAAGAGAGGGGAGTGAGGGCATACTGTCGCCCATCGTCGTCGTTCCTCCAAGAATTGGTTGGATTTCCTTTCTCTCTCTTTTCTCCACATGATGAATGTTTTCCCTTGTTTTGGATGAGTTTTAGGCCCTGCGATTAGCCTTTCTTGGTTGGATTAGATGGGGATTAGAGTGGTAGATTCGATAGTTTCTGTTCATGCCAGTTTTCCTTGGTCTTAGTGGCCTCAAAGAAATAAAAAGTCTATCTATGAGTCATAGATAATTTTTAGATCTTTCCATGGCCTCAAAGAACACCTCAATCAGACATCAGATCAGAGAGTAATTGAAGTTTGATTATAACAATTTTTAAGTCTCATAATTCTGTGCAGAATATGTTCTCCTAAGATTTAGGCAATTCTATCAATGGAATTACACTTTGAGTTAGTGAGAGAAGATGTAGATAATTTAATAAGCTTTCCATATTGATAAAGAGTGTATTCATATAAATTTTAAAACTCCATTTATGTTTGTTTTACAGTGGTTGTACCTATTTGCCTGGCAAACCGAGTAGGTCTGTTCACTGGTGGGTTTTATCTAGTAAATGGCTAAGTTGGCTCTTCCCACTATGTATACTTTTGTATAGGGATAAATTTCCTAACTGCTAGCAAAATTTCATAATTTTTGGTTGAGTAGTTTGGGAGATATGAAACTTTAAAGTTAACTATGCTACTGCCTGAAACAGATTCAGTCGATTATCTTGTCAGATGTTTTAGAACTTATAGATGGCAAAAATTAATTATCCATCGAATACCGAAGTTTTATAGTGTTTTGTTTAGATGCTTCTAGATATTTTGTTTGATAGCACTGCTGTAACAATTTTAAAGATACAAAATTAACAAGCAGTGCTGCTGCTGTTGGCGGGTGGTAGGGAGCAGTGGTTGTTCACGTCAGTGTTGGGGTTGTGCGTAGGAGCGGTGCTGATTATTAGCAAATGCTATGAGAATGTTTTTACAAAGTTTGATGCCCACAACAGGTGGTGGGGCTCCGGATCGTACCTAGTGTCATTCCAAATTCCCGGCGAAGGCAAGTAAAATGCAGTGGTGGTTTGCTATCGCTTGATTCATATCTTATTCCCTATCATTGAGTATTCATAAGTATTGCATGTGTTAAACATGTAATTCTACGATGAGGTTTTATTTGAATCGAAAGTATTGATGGTATATGTTAAAAAAAGGTTGATGAACATGATTTGAGAATGATATATGTGGTTGATTCATGTCTTTGAGAAAGTTGAAGTTTCTATTATGAAGCATGTTATATGTAGTGAAGTGTTGTTGGCATGTCATGCACATTGCATCATCCATCTTGCATTTTGAAGTTATGTCGTCATCTTATGGTCCAACCGTACCGGTATATTTAGCATCGTACGTTGCCCGATGAGGAGTACGATGCGGCTTCATATCCTTAGAGGTATGAAGGCAGAAGTCATCCTTGCATTTGCAGTCATTTGCACTCATGAGGTATATATGAAGTGTGACATTGTATGTTACTATTGTGGTTTCTACCTGCGAGGTGTGGCAACTAGGTGTGTTGTACGTTGTATTCGTGTTGCACCTTCATAATAAGGTTGTGAAATCAAGTGGTGGTAAAACAATGTTCTTATGTGGTTAAACAGTTTGATATTATTTTATTTGCTGAGATGTGTCATTACTCAATGCAGGTACTTGATTCATGTTGGGAATGAGGGAAGTAGCAGCATGTCCACCTTCACTCTCATAATAACGCTACCCAGGCGCAGCCATGATTTAATTAGAAACTTCTTATAAAAGGATGTTTGTTTCTAACTAGTCGTGTGCACTGGTTAATTCAGTTCATGTCGTTATGGTTATCTTCCCATTGCTAGCAGATTATTAATGTCTAGTATGTTTTCTTATCATGATATCTGTTTATACTCTGTTGCTTCCTCGTTTATGCAATTTTCAAAGGAGATGCTGTCAAAATTTTATATATGAATGTTAGATGTGTAGTTTAGTAGCACCTCAGGGTGTTTATGGATCCCGGGGTGTTACAAATGGTATCAAATCATAGGCTTTAGATTCTAAGAAATTTGAAGATAAATTTGACACATTTGCACATATAGGAAGGGTATGGGTTCTATATCTTTCATATTAGTATTTTAAAGTATAGATGACTAGAGTTTCCTTACTCCAAATTCCTTTATGGTTTGATGGGGTATGTGGTTAACGACTTAATGCTTGATATGATATGTTACTACTATTTAATATTGGTTTCTTGATGTGGTTGTTATTGAAGTTATTATGCAAGTGAAGCTACTAATGTACTTGTTTTATATACATATCGTTATGACGTTTTTTTGGATGTAATGTTTTGAATTCTTTGAGCTATTACTATCATATATTTCTATATGCTTGACTGTGGATGTTTTTTTAAAAGGATTTTTTGGGTTCTAGTACGTGTAGGACCGATTGTTTATTGAGCTTGTATATAGTGGGTCTAATCCGACTTGGTGTAGTGTGAAAACACTATATAATGTAGTTTTCTGATGTTGTTGAGTTTGATTGACTGTTGGGTTACAACCCAACTTATCAATGTAATATTTCCATGGATGCAACGCTTTGTGCCTCACCCGTTTTTGGCTAGTGTGGCTACTTGCCAACTTGATCTTAGTATAAATTGGTTTGTCTCTATAGAGCAAAGGCAATGTTGTACTGTGTATGAAATCTTGAGACTGGTAGAACTCAAGTGAATTTGTACGATGACGTGGATAGATAAGTCCAACCATGTTTACCTCATAGATTTTCTTATGGTGTGCAACCTTACTTTAACAATAAATAGGGTGGTTTCAATTGGATTTTATGTCTATATTATAATTGAAGAGGCGTGCATTATTTCCTTCTATGGTTTGTTTCAATAGCCATAAAGGCTATGCATAATTTTTAGTTGTTGTAGGCTAGTCATGTGGACGATATTGACAACCCGTTTTTTTTTTATTCGCCGACGATATATGGTAGTTTGATTTTTTTTTATGATCAGTTTCTCTATGCATGCTTGTTGAATCATTATTTGGACCTCTTTATCTTAAACGAAGTCAATGCTTAACTGGGAGTTGCGTATGTTTGTTAGTCATCTATCTCTATAATGATGTGGTTGTTGCATCAAGTTGAGATTTTTTTCTTTTCATATGAATGATGGTTTGATAGATCATATATGTCTACTACTTTGAATGCATCATGTGAGATCACGAGGTACAAATTGTTCAAGTGCAGTAATAGGAGGTTTTGTTGTATGTGAGGTTAATCAAGGTAGTTTGGTTATGTGGATTGTCTTATTGAAGTCCAATTACTCCTATTGAGCATAGTATCATGTTATTATTTTAGTGTTGAAAGTAATATTTATGAAGCTTTTGCATGAGTCTGTGTCAAGAACATTAGTTTTTCTTGTTGTTATCCCTTCATTGCTTTATGAGTCTTGCAAATTTTATCTCTTTTGAGAGGAGAAAAGAATGTTATATGACATGAGCACCATTTACTTCATGTCAACAGAATAGTTTTGGAGGTCTCTAGTAGTTGGATTCTAATGTAATAACAACCATGTTTTATAGTGCTTGAGAGTGGTATGTCAGGTGTTTCATACATTTACGATATATGGATGTTTGGCCTTAGTGGCATTAACAAACGAGTTGTTGAATTCGATGATTGTTGTGCTTAGTGTTCTAACGAATTTGGTGAAGTGTTGTTTAAAGACTGTGGAGCTGCATCCAAATTCGATGATGGGAAATCCTAGTGTTGATTGCACCTATGACAATGCCTTGGGTTTTATTTTATATTGTTTTATGATTGTTATCAAGGTGTATTGTTTTCTTTGATAAATTAGTCTGAGTTAGAGGTTGTTTCGGGAAAAACTTTTTTTCACGATGGCATCAACGCTACTAGTCTATTATATGAGTCTATTTAGGTTGTTGTTTTACCGATAGTGAATGTCTTGATTTATAGAAATGGCGGAATTCGAGGATGAATTCTTTTAAGGGGGTAGAATGTAATGCCCTAAAAATTAAACCATGTTTATAATCAAAATATGGTGTGTCCTATGGATGATCGAAGGCCGTAGATGTATAGATCTCGTCGAGATGATTCTGATTGATTACCAGTTTGCCTTGTTTGGAGTCCGGATGAGTCTTTTCGAGTGTCGGTTGATCTGAGCCATTGGATATTAGGATTATGGAAGTTTTCTTCTGTTTATACCTCCCTAACCCTAGCAGCCACGTCCTCCCACCCCTAGCAGGCATCACCCTTTTGTGCCTTGCCCCAAGAGAAGAGAGGAAGAACAAGGGAGAGAAGAGAGGGGAAATGAGGGCATACAGTCACCCATCGTCGTCGTTCCTGTCGCAGAACTTCCCAAATTATTGAGCCCACATGCACATGTCCTTGTCTCAAAGACCTCAGACGCTAAGCATGTGTACCAAACAACTTAACAGGATCTGTCCAAGTGTCCCAAGGACCCCGGATAAACTACTTACCGCCAAGATCGCAGGATTAAGTAAACACATATCACACACCAACATTTGCGGCGGAAATTCTTTATTACAAAATGGTTACAAGTTACAACATTTACAAGTTATAACAAGATTACAATATATATCATCAGAGTTGATTACAAATGAAATTTATTCAAAAAGATTACAATTGGAATGTATAAAACATTTGTAAGTTTTAAAATACATGCTAGCTTAAGTGACAATCCTCAATAAAGAAACTAAAGACGGGATATACTTATAGAAGAAGACCGAGCCCACCGGCACTTAACATCAATCACAGTCAAAGTGGCTCGTAACCTACAGCAACAATGGGAATAAAACTCTGAGTACGCAATTACTCAGCAAGACTGACCTGAATAAAGAAAAGGCTCTCAAGGGTATGCTGGCTTGTTGGGAATCAAGGTAAAGCTTATCAAATCTCGAAAACTCATTTTGAAGAAGAGCTTACTAGTAGTGGATCCTTATGCCAAAATTTTACTTCACAAGTTAAGTACTTTTCCTGAATCTAGATTTGCCTGATCCAGAGCATTCACTTGTCCTACACTAGCTTCATTTTAGCAACTTTAGTTTTACTTGTTAACTACGATGCAGGGCAGTGATCCAGTCTTCATATCCGAAAAGTAACGGCGATCCAAATCGATTAATACTCAGCTGAGGATCTCCAACCACACGACATATGTAGCACTTAACCCTTACATATGTCAACTCGCCCACGGGTTTCTCAAGACCAGAACGAGTCCTCGCCAACCGAGAGCTCAGTACCCCACCATCCAGCCTCTTGCTAGGTGGATACACGATACTCTCGCCATCTCTCCACTCCCATTGTGGGGCGATCTTTCTAGTATTGGTCCAACCGAGGCTAAGCTTACCCATGACGAGGCATGTGGCCAGTTAAAGGGTCCTAAATCAGCAAGCCTACTTTCGTTGCGGTCCTTAATCGACACAGACGGGCGACCTTTCTTGCTCAACGTCTAGTCTCATCTTATTATTTATCTCCCAAAACCATGTACCTGACAGAGGTACAACACCTGAATAATGAATTCATCATCATGAGTGATGCCTTCATTATTGCAAGTTCCTTTTTCATAAAACCCATATCTGGTGTTACACATCATTCTTTTTAAAAGAAACAATTTTTAATTTCTCTAGGCAGGGCTAAGCCTCATTAGTTTTCTTTATAAAACAGGTAGCAAGGAGGATAATCAAATTCCAAGGAATGGTAATGCATCAAGTGTTTCATCACTCAACTCCTATCACCTAATGCAGCATATAAGTGATAAAAAATTTTAAATAGCAAGGAGGTGGCAAATGCACCGGGGCTTGCCTGGGATAACACTAAGTTAGTGTTGTTAAATGATGACCACTTGGTGAGCATCTCTCATCCTGGCACTTGTTTGATTCATCCACTTTAGCTTCGTCTATCAGCATCACCTTGAGATCAATCCAAACCTTGTCTTCCACATCACGTGATCAATTAACGTACCTAAATGATATGCATAATGCATATGAGTGAGTAGGACCATAAATAGCACAAGATAGATAAGTTATACTAAGGAGGATACAGACTTAAAGCAAGACATCACAACTCTTAGGTGTAACAACTAGATATATTTAACTCTACATCAAACATGACGTTCTAGTCAATTGGACCTAAACCAATCATCAAGTAACATTAGCGATATACAAGTCCTAATATATTTAGAATATAACACTGATGTACCGCAATACTTAAACAATTACTATATGTTGACATATCACTAAATATCACAAATACATTTTTCTTACTTAAACGGATCTAACTCAAGCATCAAAAGGCTACACATAAATCCCAACCTCATGAACTAGAGTATCCTACCGAAGAATTAACACCGCTCTTGGTACTAATGAACAACTCATTATTAACAAGCATAGAATTCTATGGTATAATATTTATCTTAATTTAAAGGTTTAAAACACTTATATGCATAAACACTAGATACTTCTGACTTTATACAATCATGAACTTTGAGGTAATCGAACCTAATCCAAACACCAGAACAACAAAACATACATAATTTCTATACCTTCTTTAGCTAGAGCATAACATTGAAAGTCTAGCAAAATTTAGACTCATCAATACTAGACACTTAGGACTAAAATATATAGAGAGACAATTTAGTACTTTCTAAACCACCATCTCTAAGCTATCTCGTATAGCATACCAATTAAACAAAGTAGCACACTAAATGTTCTAACAAGTAGAGCATTGAGAAAGAAAAGAAATAATCATATGCAACTATAAGACTTTATTAATCAAGACAAGCACTAACCAAATCTAGTTACCCACACAAAAGAGACTCCAAGCAATCATTTCAATATTTGCTGATTTATGGATAGCAGTACAACAGTTATGTGTTTAGCTCATAACTTACAAGATATTCATCCTAAAATAGTAAACTAGGACTTTCTGGAAAACTTCTGAAGTCCTCTATAATTTTGGTATTATCATCACAACAGGATTCGACCTTTAGAAAGGTCAAACAGAACTAAACATAAATTGTGTCTAGATGTGGACAGAATTCGACTACTCACTTCAAAAATCCATAACCAAAGTCTCAAGCATCCAATTCAAGTGATCCTAGACTTTCTAGAAAGCTAGTAGAATAGTCTATAATTCATTTATAAACATCTCAGGATAATTCAATGCATAGAAAGGTCAAAAGACAGGGATAAGGCTCTGCTATCCAAATTTGGACAGAGTGAGACATCCCACTTCAAACAGCTGTAACTTAACTTATAGATCACAAAAAGGGTGATCCAAAAATTGTTGGAATGCTTAATAAAAGTACTACAATTCTTCTATAATTACTAAGGGCTTATTCTTAGTTTAACTTGGGCAAACAAGGTCATTTTCGAAATCTGTACAGAATCTAGACAGATTCTGAAACTGGACTTGGAAAAATCATAACTCCTAAACTATTAGACCTATGGTCATGAAATTTTTACACAAGTGAGATAAAGAGATTATCTACAAGTTTTATATATAACACTTCTACAGAAAACACGGTTTACTTTACTTAGCTAGCCGCGTAATAAAATTGGACATGCAGTCCAAACAGCAAGAACTCTAACTTACATCCTATTTAGCTTCTACACTTATCATGCTTTTGACATTTAGAACACTCTAACACCTTATGATTAATTAGAGCTAACCCACCCATATAACCACATATATAGACTAGTCTACGTCATACTCAAGCATACAATTAAATGAACACAAAAGGGTAGATAAATCTAATTCTAAGACACAAGTATCATGACTGGTATATCTATCCTATTCACTAATAATTCGATGAGTAGTAGTAGCAAGCCAGAGTACTATTACTAATCTGCCACGAATTCCACAAAAACAACGGTGACTTAGGTTCTGGCTTTCTACCGAACACATTATTAAATCGATTAGAATCATAATATGTATGTTATAAACAAGCTGATCATTGTGACCAATACATACATACAAATAAACTATTTATCCGACTAACAAAAACAACGGATCGACTTACCACGACTAAACTTAAAGTGACGTCCATAAACACGGCGATGGTTTTGGGTTCAGTCCTTCTATTGGACACCTGTCAAGCATCACTCGGACCTCGCTGCTTTCACCCAACATCCGGGATTCGCTCCACACAACCACACACAAATATACACATGATTAATATCTTATAATTTACGCCAAGAAACAAAACACCCAATTAAAAATATAACCTCATCATCATGCAAAAAAAACTTGTGGTGTCACGGGTGAAGAATGAGGATGAACTCAGGTCAAGCCTCTCGTCGAACACCTAGCGTGCGTCGCGGACATTAGACTGCTCCGGCGTGCCACAGCCGGGCTTGAGGATAATCGGCACAGGACCAACAGCAAGATATGAACAGGGAGAGATGGAGCAGAGGTAGCGCTTGACAGACCTAGGGCTTCACCAGCGTGGGGAGGATTGGCGAGCTGGGCGGGATCCGGTGGACTCCGAGTGCGGCTTGGCGAGGGAGAAGACGCACTGGCCCGAGTTGATTTAGTTGGAATCAGATAAGATTTATCTCATTTCATTTCTTTTAACAAAAATCAATTTCAGAGAACCAAGTTTATTATTAAAATTTTAGCGAAGCCTAAATGGAACAAAAAAGGACGATAGGGAGATAAGACGTGTGTGCCTATTCTCACAGAAACAGTGTCATGTGCCGTTCACGTGGACGAGAAATTGTGCATTGTCCCGACAAGGGCTTGCACCCGCCACACGTCACAATGCCAGGCCGCAGAGGGACACGTGAAACATAGGCGCGAGGGGATTCAAGATGGAGTTTACGGAACCAGATTCGATTTCAAGGGTTAGAGTTCAAAGAGGGTGTAAATGGACCGAATCAATGACATTGGCTTTGATATCTTAAGCGATATTTAATTTAGTCGAACCTAGACGAATTTTGCCGCTATTTAAACATTCGACTATAAAACAAAGCGATTAATAATTTTACACTTGTTTTTCTTGGATATTCAACATGATCGAATTGTAAAAAGAATCAAACTCTTTCGGAAAACCTATTCGTTTAATAAACAAATTCGAACAGCATGGACTCAACATCTTGAAAGATTTTAAAGTCCAAAATTTCTCTAAAACATTTGGACAGCTTAGATAAACAGAGACAGATACGATATCAAAATCGTGAATGACAAAGATGATTAGAACTTAGTGTCCATTTTATTTACTGATATCACGTGCTTAAATCCATACTCGTTGTCGAGCGGGATATAAACACATGGGGTGTTACAGTTCCTCTCCAAGAATTGGATGGATTTCTTTTCTCTATCTTTTCTCCACATGATGAATGTTTTCCCTTGTTTTGGATGAGTTTTAGGCCCTGCAATTAGCCTTTCTTGGTTGGATTAGATGGGGATTAGATTTTGATCTCGAAATTAGTCTCTGCAGAGTGGTAGATTCGATAGTTTTTGTTCACGCCAGTTTTTTATGGTCTTAGTGGCCTCAAAGAAATAAAAAGTCTATCTATGAGTTGTAGATAATTTTTAGATCTTTCCATGGCCTCAAAGAACACCTCAATCGAACACTAGATCAGAGAGTAATTGAAGTTTGATTATAACAGTTTTTCAGTCTCATAATTTTGTGCATAATCTGTTCTCCTAAGATTTAGGCAGTTCTATCAACGGAATTAAACCTTGAGTTAGTGAGAGAAGATGTAGATAATTTAATAAGCTTTCTAGATTGATAAATAGTGTATTCATATGAATTTTGAAACTCCAGTTATGTTTGTTTTACAGTGGTTGTACCTGTTTTCCTAGCAAACCAGAGCAGGTATGTTCATTGGTGGGTTTTATCTAGTAAATGGCCGAATTGGCTCTTCCAACTATGGATATTATTGTAGAGGGATAAATGTCCTTATTACCAGCAAAATTTCATAACTTTTGGTTGAGTAGTTTGGGAGATATGGAACTTTGAAGTTAACTATGCTGATGTCTAAAATAGATTCAGTTGGTTATCTTGTCGGATGTTTTAGAACTTATAGATGACAAAATTTAATTATCCATCAAATACCGAAGTTTTAGAGTGTTTTGTATACATGCTTCCAGATAATTTGTTTGATAGCACTGTTGTAACAATTTTATAGATACAAAATTAACATGCAGCGCTGCTGCTGTTGGCGGGTGGTAGGGAGCAATGGTTGTTCACGTCAGTGTTGGGGTAATGCGTAAGAGCGGTGTTGATTATTAGCAAATGCTATGTGAATGTTTGTACTAAGTTTAATGCCCACAACAGGTGATGGGGCTCTAGATCGTACCTAGTGCCATTCCAAATTCCTAGCGAAGACAAGTAAAATGCACTGGTGGTTTGCTATCGCTTGATTCGTATCTTATTCCCTGTCATTGAGTATTCATAAGTATTGAATGTGTTAAACATGGAATTCTATGATGAGGTTTGACTTGAATCGAAAGTATTGATGGTATATGTTAATAATGTTGATGAACATGATTTGAGAATGGTATATGTGGTTGACTCACGTCTTTGAGAAAGTTGAAGTTTCTATTATGAAGCATGTTATATGTAGTGAAGTGTTGTTGGCATGTCATGCACATTGCATCATCTATCTTGCATTTTGAAGTTATGTCGTGATCTTATGGTCCGACCGTATCGGTACATTTATTATCGTATGTTGCCCGAGGAGGGGTATGATGCGGCTTCATATCCTTAGAGGTATGAAGGCAGACGTCATGCTTGCATTTGCAGTCATTTGCACTCATGAGGTATAGATGAAGTGTGACATTGTATATTACTATTGTGGTTTGTACCTACGAGGTGTGGTAACTAGGTGTGTTGTACGTTATATTCGTGCTACACCTTCATAATAAGAAGGTTATAAAATCAAGTGGTGGTAAAACAATGTTCTTATGTGGTTAAACAGTTTGATATTATTTTATTTGTTGAGATGTGTCATCTCACTCTTGCATTACTCAATGCAGGTATTTGATTCATGTTGGGAATGTGGGAAGTAGCAACACATCCACCTTCACTCTCATAAAAATGCTGCCCAGGCGCAGCCATGATTTAATTAGAAACTTCTTGTAAAAGGATGTTTATTTCTAACTAGTCGTGTGCACTGGTTAATTCAGTTCATGTCGTTATGGTTTCTTCCCATTGCTAGCAGATTATTAATGTCTAGTATGTTTTCTTATCATGATATCTATTTATACTCTGTTGCTTCCTCGTTTATGCAATTTTCAAAGGAGATGCTGTCGAAATTTTATATATGAATGTTAGATGTGTAGTTTAGTAGCACCTCGGGGTGTTTGTGATCTCGGGGTGTTACAACGGCGCTTATAAATATATCAAAGACCAGGGGCCACTACACAAAAGTTTCTAGACTCAGGACGCACCCACGACAGACTGTGGGTTTATTCAGGGAAAACATGGGGACTTAGACACAAAAGTGCACGACCGATGGGGATGTAGGGTGTTCTGGCCGTCAGATCTGAATCCGACGCACCAGATTGAATGATCCACATACCGAACCGGTACGCGACCACTAACGTTGGATTAGCGCTACGGCTCAAGTTTTACATACACGCAATCTAACATCACCCATGCGATCTAGAGGTAACGGTCAAGATTCGATTATGTGTGGAGGGGTACGCAATTCTAATCCGGACCGCCCAAAGCCGATCGAACGATCCAGGGGTCGCCACTAACCCCCGACTCAACCGGGTGGCGTCGCCAAGACCCCCCTATGGCGAAGCAGGTCGCCGACGCACTCCGCCCGATGCCCCCAGACTTGGATTCCAAGTTTAATTGCCAGCGCACAACGCCCTGGCCCTCCTGAACTCAAAAATCTACTACAGCCAATTGTCATGTCTAGCTCCCCGACCACGGCGAACTGTGGCAGACCGAAACCGAAGTGGCACCGGTGAGCAATTCCTGTCCCATCGAGGAGTAACTTCCTCCCCCGCGTGACGCTACACCATAAGGATTAACTAGTGACATCAACAGAAGTGGTCGTACCCATGAATTTGTGGTGATGGAGTCGGTCCACAGCGCGGGGTTGAAACGCGGCGATGCTGAACGCCTGTGAGAGATTCCGATTGCGCCCTGTCCGCAGCCACGACTCCGATCCATGCGTAGAGTACCAGAGGTCCCACAGCTCCCCTAGCCTGGTCTTCGAGCATGAGCGCGACCCCCCACCCTCACTCACCCTTTCTCTATCTTTTGGCGCACGTGGACGAGTCTGGCAAACAAGAGGAGGAGGAAGCGTCCGGCTCAGGATATATACTTGGGGCACAGGGATCGGTGGGTCCTAGTTGACGCTCGACGGTTGCGAGGATAGGTGAGTGCTCCACCACGCGATCCCGGCGCGGCCGGCGGCAGACCCGGTGTTTGTTAAGCGAGGAGTGTGATGACAAGGCGGGCCCACCCGGCATCACCTAACTAGGGTAGCGGAGAGCTGCGCCGGTGTGACCAGCTGACGACGGGCCCCACCTTCCATAGAGGGAGAGCATAGTCGCATGCAAAGCCTTACGCGCGCGGAGAATGGGCCAAGTGGGCCGATTTCACGGTTTTGGCCCAAGCTGAGTTTTAGATTTTTTTTCTTTTTCTTTTTCTTTTCCTTTTCCTAATTTCTTTTCTCTTTATTTTTAAATCCCAAATTTGAATTCAAATAGTGTTGTGAACTTGTACTCAAATTAGATGTACAAAATAAACATACTAGTATGGTAGGATTTTATTTATCTATATATTTTGTTTTATCTTGTATAATGTTTTCCTTCTTTTCTCTCCTATGTCATCTCCAATTTCCCAAGTTGTAAATTAGGTAAGAAATTCCAAATTGGATACTAATATACTGTTATTGTTATTATTTTTTTATTACTTATAAGTGCACAATCAAATAAAGTCCAACATGATGCATAGATTAATTTAGGTGTCATTAGCCAATTAATCATTCTAGCTATGGTTGTTCCCATGTTATAATAAATAGAGGCAAAACACATAAGGAGGTCAACTCTATTCTCATTATTTACAATTTGGGTATTACAAATTTGAACAAGTCAAATCAGAGTTAAGACACAAATGTTATGGATCAAACAAGTTTTAGAGCTATTTTGATTTAAAATGTCAACCTAGGGGCTATTTTGTGAAGAACAAGGGCCTATATATAATTATAAAATCTTAAACTGAGGGCTTTCCTGAAACTCGGCTATGGTGGGACAATGGATAGTATATTTAGAAAGTCTAGGGGTTGTTGTGTGAAAATAAGGACCTAACTATGATATACCATGTATGTACCGCGGGTTGATTACCAAAAACGGCATGGGCTCTTTAGCAAAAGAGCACGGCCGAAGGGGTATCGGCCGATCAGGGCCAATGGATCTTAAGTGGATGGTTCAGATTAGACCTACCTTTAAATGAACCGATACACGATTGAGGCCATGGGATCCATGGTCCGCGGTCGAGATTAAAAGGCCCATTACTGAACCGGTACGCAATGACAGACGCCAGATCCGATTTGGATGGCCCAGATTTTATTATGGTCTAACACCATCCTAACCGCCTGATCCCAAATCTATGGTCCCGATCTGATCTCGCGAAAAGGTACGCTATGACCTAACCTCGACCATCCATCGAGATCTTAACGACCCTAGACCTATCACCCTGCCCTGGCTGGACATCAGCGGTGGAGCAGGGGCATCGCGGCGGTGCTTCGCCGGGGAGCATGCCAACAAGTGCCCCAATGCCCCAAATATGAAATTTACTGAAGCTAAACCCCTAAGAGGACATGGAGAAGATGTGGAGGCTGAAATCACCGTGGTTCACGGCGGTAAAGACCCGATCCACGGCACAAGGCGGTGCAGCAGCCAGCTGGGAGCTCTAGTGAGGAATCGGTCGCGCCTCCCGCGCCCCGGTGGCATGCAGCCCGCACGGACGAAACCCTGAGCGACTCAAGATTCTCACATGATTAATTGATGGAATTAAATTTAATATGTCATTTGCATTGCATTGTGGGATTTATTATTAATTGTGATATCTTATTTAATTGGGTTGGTATCTACTTACACTAAGTAATTTCTAATAAAATTTTGATGAGCTTATTAAAAGCAATGCTCAGCCTTAACCATTTTCCTTGGTAAGCCTTATACTACACTTTTTTCCACACTTGTTGAGCGATAAACGTAAGTGAGCTCACTCTTACTAAACTCACACCAGGTCAAGAACAGGTACTGCAAATGAGGAACATGAATGATGTTTCGAAGAGTTCGGAGAGGTCTAGGTCATCGTCTCCTAGTCAACTATAATGGTGGAGGATTGTTGTCGTCATATGATGTAATCTATTTAGTTATTTTATATAGAACCCCTATTATATAATAAATATGTGATATTGATTTTTGTACCATGAGTCATCATATGTGTGAAACTTGATCCTAGCACACGTTTGAGACGTGGCCGAGGTTGCCCTTAAATCTAGGTGTGACAGAAAATTTCTCACTATACGCTCCCTTTCGCGAGAAGCCATCTATAAACCCCCCTGCTTGAACTATAAAAGGAGGGGTCAATCTCGTTATAAGAGGATAAAAAGGGGACAACCTCTTAGAAAACAACCACAAGCACAACACAATGCATAGAGATTTAGGATCTCTCCCTCTCTCTCGCTCGCTTGTAACCCCTACTACAAGCAATTAGGTGTCGGTAGAGCAACCTAAGACTAGAGTAGGGACACTCCCCCCGAACTAGTATAATTCTTATGCCCATTGAGCACCATCCGGGCCTAAAACGTGCACACACAAATTTACTCGCTAGTGCTAGTTCGACACATCGACACTTGTCACCTTGGGTCACAGCCACATGGGGATCTTACCACTTGTCATCCGCCCATGGCCTTTTCCCCACCTCGTGCCTTGGCTCTTAGCGATCGTTGGTAAGCCAAGGCACCTAGCTTTATAGTGTGGGTGTGTGGCTACATGGACAACAGCCCCCGCCTGCCCTAGCCAACCAACTCGAAGCCTGAGTGGATTTGTGGATGAGTTTACCACCTCAAGAAGCAACCATGATGTTTTTAGTATTTTAGAAAAATGTATGTCTAAATGCCCTTCGCACATTCTTCGATGTTTAAGCCTTTTATGATTATTGTCATTTGTTTAATTAATTTGTCTTTTACATTGGTAGGTTATGTACTTCATTTATCCATTGAAATATGTATTAATGATATTAAAAGGTAACATTTTGATTCTTATTGGTTATTCTACAACGTTTTCCCTTGACATGCATGCCACCATTAGTTAGTCAAAATTTCAGAGTATAAGTTTGCCCTAAATCATTTTTTGGATTGGATTCATTACTGTATCTAATCATATGACTAGATCTTGGTATAGCTTGCGTGAGAAACTTATCAGTTAATCAACTATAGGAATCGATACATCCAGGGCAAAGAGAGTATTATCACAAAATTTGTTACACCTTGTGGATACTAAATAAGACCAATCATGAGGTTGCTGCATAACGCTTTTGTGGAGTTTTAATATCCGTAGCCATTTAAAATTTAAACTCCTATGTAGTCTAGGTAAACATTGTAGGCCAAGGCATTGTTTGTTTGAGTTGTAGCTTTTCTAAAAATCTTTTGTTGGACTTTCCATGAGAAGCTAATGATAGTTTTTCGATGAGTTATTAGCTTTCTAAACTCACGAAGCTACAAAAGCCCACAAAACCAAACGTTTTAACTCCCCATATAAACTTAGCTTTTCTCAACCTTTTGCTTTCCATAAGCTAAACCAAAAATGAGTTGTTTGTTTCGGATTGTGACTTTTCACACCAAAAAGGTGCCCAAAAGCTCAAACAAACATGACCTAATTATATAAAAAGGCATCTATTAAATACACAGAAAGAAGAGTTTTACCTTATAAAATCTTAAACTTGTTTCATATTCTATTCAGCTAAATTTTTTGTGAAGAATAATTAAATTTGGGACTTTTAATTGCATACTTTTTTTCAAAAAATGGTTCAATTTTGAGAAGAAAGTGTTTTTATAACCTTTTCTATTAAGATGTTGTTTGATTCGAACAATATAGGTCGTACTCCATTTACAGTGATAATGTGTGCCGTTGTTTATGTTTGGTAGGATCTATTTACAATAGATCGCGTTGCTATTTGATACCAGCATCTAAAACTCTATTACCCCTCTCCGACCGACGTTAATGTCGAGGCAACTAAGGAAGTGAAAATAATTCAACCAAACAAGTGGGGTATGTCTTACCATGTAGTCCATATGTTCTTTTTTATTTGTCGCAGTTTAGTTTAAAAATGAACTAGGAGCGACAAATATTTGAGAACGGGGTTAGCATTGGTTTCAGATACCATTGACGTTGTCGTTGCGTGCTTTGAAACAAACAACAACTAAGGGCCTATTTATTTGAGATTATAATCTCTCCAGATTATATAATCCAGCGCAAATAATCTAGTAGATAAATAAACACCTAGATTATGCGTTCAAATTATATAATCTAAAGCCCAGATTATGATAATCTCATAATCTCCTCAAGAGTGGTTTATTTGAGATTATTTTTGGCAAAATATCCACTACTTGTGGTTATGTAAATAGAAAATACAGTATATGTCATTCTTCTTTCCTCCCCTCAAATAAACAAACAAAGGTACTGTTGTGTTTGTGAATAATCCACATTTATATAATTTAGACTACCAAACTTCTATTTGTAGATTATAATATGTTTAGACTATAATCTGAATTATATAATTTAGATTATAATCTAGATTATATAATCTATAAGCTAAAACAAACAAGGCCTAAGTATATTTGACACTGAACTATTGACGTGGGCTGATTTAGGCTGCCCGCACTCGTGAACGCCAAACGGGACGCAACCCCTGTTTAGCGTACAGTTCGCGTGCAGTGGGTAGCGCTAAATGGAACGCAACGATAGCGTGCGGGCTTCGGGACGGTACTGCGAGCGCCGTACGGCGTGGCGCTCTACACTCTCTCTCCTCCCGCACCAACGGCGTGGTTGAATTAAATATATGATAGTTGATATAGAGTATGGATATAGAGTAATATGAGTGCGGAGGATTGTGGTATAGAATAAAGAATTTTGCTGATCAGGACAGAATATTCTTTTTAGGGTAAAAATTTAGAGTAGTATGAGTGCGGATAGCCTTACCTCTCTCTCTGGCAGTTGAAAGGGATAAAAAATGTTTTTTTCATCTGGCGAATGAAAATCTCCCTTTGAGCAAAGTTGAAGACACGTTTAAACAATGGAGAAAAAAAAACGCAGTAAATATTATCTGGCGCCAGGTGGCTGACTGACATGATGTTTCTCCATCCAAGCATCCTGCAATGCAACGGCGAGTGGATCTCCGTATGCTCCTGCAGTCTGACGTCGCTTGGCCGTGAAGTTTTTTTTTGTCCCATCCTCTCAGGTGGCTTCCTGACACATTTCATGCCCGGATGGGGCTGGCATAGCATGGCACGGTGGCAGGCACTAGAGCCACTCAGCCAGCCAGCACCTGTGGCCCTCCGCCGGTGAACGTTGCCGTGCCGTGCACCGTGTGTGTTTCGTTTCTTGGACGGGGGCCCACAAATGCGCGCTTCAAGGAGCGACCTGCACGAAATTGGCCCAAAGCATGGGGGCCTGGGGGGGGGGCGACCGACGGGTGAGAAAAAGTAGCGCCATGCCGCCACTATTGCCACCGATCCAGACGTTAAACATGGGAACAGACAGTTTGGTAGGGCTCTCTGCGGAGGCGCGGACGGGAGAGGGGAGGCGACTGACAGGTGAGAAAAGGTAGCGCCACGCCACCACTGTTGCCACCGATCTAGGCACTAAACATGGGAACAGACAGCCTAGTGGGGCTCTCTGTGGAGGCGCGGACGGTCCGCAACCTGGCGCAAGAACGGCTCCTCCTCTGAACACTTCCAGACAGTCCACATCTGGGTCCAAACGGTCCGCGATAACGCAGATGGTCTTCTTCTCCGCGAAGAACCGTAGAACTCGCTCCGGGAGAGATCCCATCGAGGGGAAGATTTCCAAGGGGTTGCTTCGGGTCGGCAGGCCGCCCGGTACTCCTCTAATCGGCATAGAGTCGAGTAGAGATTGTTGTGGAAGACTAAACTAAATCTAATCCTAAGGCTAAATTACCCCTACTCCTATGAATTGAAAGAACAAAAAGGTAAAACTGATAAATAGATTTGATTTGATCGATTGTGGGGATTCAATCGGTCGTAGCCCTTCATCTATATAAAGGGGGAGGTTTGGACCCGTTTACAAGTCATTTCTCGAATTAATCCCATAGTTCTAGCTAGCAAATCCCGCAAGAAACTAGGAACCCTAACTGATTCTACGCACGCGTGGACCGTCCGCGCCACCACTGTGGACTGTCCGGATCGCGGACCGTCCGCACGGTCAATTTGTGCTCTCAACATATGCCCCTTGCCTTTTGGTGGAGGTTGACGAACCAAAAGCATATGAACTAAGCCTGATGCAGGTCACCGGATTTTCAATCCAATATGGTGATCATTCAATAAAGCTCCAATGCATAAAGATCGTTTCAGATTGCATCTTTCTCGGCCATGACCATTTGACCAATAGATCAAACGGAATAGAATGGGGGTGCCACCCAGCCTGAATAGACAAAGGGAGTATGCACGTACCATGGGTTCATCGCCGTACCATTCCATATCTGAACAGGATAATGCATCGATGATGAATAGGTGGGTGGAAAGTATGCTGGCACTGTTGGATGAATCGGCGATGTATGTTGCGTCACCTTTTGGGCTGTCTTATTCGGTCGCTTTGTTCGGGGTTTCTTTGCTAGCCTATTGCGTAGAACGGCCTTCTTGCTAGCATACTTGGAGAGCAATTGATCAAAAGTAGGGTCGACTTTGACTAGCCGACCATGTGTGTTACATGTGTTTTGCCCCTGCATTCCCTTTTTTGCTTTGTGTGGAGACTGGTGCCTCTGTCCATGGGTGGACTGCCCGGCTTGGTTGGCTGGACCATCTACATGAGCATCGAACCGTCCGCGCGCAGGTGCCGGACAGTTAGCGATGCTCAAGGCAGGGACCTTTGCTCGACTGTTCGACTGAGTCTGCCCCCCGACACCTCCGGACTTGTTAGTCTTTTTGTCCGAAGCTTTCTGAGCATTTCCTCCTTGTGATATATTCGATGTGTGAGGATCACCAATGATGATGCTTTTTCCTTTGCCTTTATCGGCCACTTCTGGCCGAACCAAGACCCTTTTGCTTGCCAGCTCTATTGTATTGATAGGAAATGATTGTGTCCACTTGCATCTCCTAAAACTCAACTGACCATCATTTATGGCCGATTGTATCTGTCTTCGGAAAATGTTACAATCATTGGTGGCATGGAAAAAAGAATTATGCCATTTGCAGTAAGCTCATCTTTTCAATTCATCAGGAGGAGTAATAGTATGTGTTAATTTAATGTTGCCATTTTTCAACAGTCCATCAAATATTTTATCGCATTTAGCAACATTAAAAGTAAATTTAACTTCTTCTTGCCGATTCTTTTGAATCGACTGTAAAGACAAACATGAAGAAGGTTTAGCCTGTGCTGGCCAAACAAGTTCGGCGGTATATACATTTGTGGATTCATCGTCCGAATTATAGCACCCTACTAGATGCATCTTATGGCTAGCCGATTTTGATGCTTCTTTACTTCGGCTTTCATAGGTCAAAGCCCGCTGGTGCAAGTGTACTAACGAAAAGAATTGGGTACCATCTAATTTCTCTTTTAAGTAAGGTCACAACCCATTGAAAGCTAGCCATGTTAGCTGTTTTCTGTGACAAGGATCTGATAGCATCGGTTTCTAGTATCCCAGAACCTCCGGATATAGTCATTAACCGATTCTTAGGCCCTTGCCGGACTGAAGCTAAATCAGCTAATTCTAACTCAGGTTCTTCTGAGAAGAAGTGCTCATGAAATTTTTGTTCTAATTCCTCCCAAGAATTAATAGAGTTAGGTGGCAGGGTTGCGTACCACGTGAATGCGGTACTAGTCAGAGATAGCGAGAATAAACGAACATGGTAGGTTTCCCTATCAACCAATTCTCCTAGGTGTGCTAAGTACTGGCTTATGTGCTCATGCGTGCTCTTCCCGCCTTCACCGGAAAATTTGGAGAAGTTCAGTTTCCTAACCCTTTGTGGATATGGCATAGCGTCAAATCGGTGACTTTAAGGTTTCTAATACGACTGCCCTATGCCTGACACACTGACACCGAGTTTGTCTCTAAACAACCCGGCTACCTCGTCCCTTATTCTTTCCACCATGTCTAGCGGTCCTCCATTAAGTTTGTGGGTGGAAATCTCAGGTTGCCTGACATCATTTTATTGGCTTTCCTCCCAGGGATGTCCGAGATGTGTGCTAGGTGTTATATTAATGCCACCACCTCCTGCTCTACATCTCTCAGGCTCTCTAGTGGCCGAAGAATATTCAGCCCTATGTTCATGAGGTGGCATGGCATGGTTATAATATGTCGTCGGTGGGGCACCATAGTGTTGATGCGATGGGTGCGGGAACTGTGTATATTGGGCGACTCTCGGCTCTGCGTACGCATACCCGGACGGTCCGGCGTAAGGGGCCAAAAAGTCTGCGACTGGACCAAACCGTCCGAGAGTATATCCAGACTGTCCGGCCGTATATGGTGTTGCCTGGATAGTTTCGTACCTAGATCGTCCATCGTAAGGGGTCGGACGGTCCGCGATCGGGTCGAATGGTCCAGGGTTGTACCCGGACGATCCAGCATGTATGGCGCGACTTGGGTGGTCTGCGCGTGGACTCGTGTAGAGTCGGACGGTCCAGCGAAATACGTCGGTCAATCCATGACATATCCGAACGGTCTGGTGTAAGGTACCGGATGGTCCACGACATATCTGGACGGTCCGACGTAAGATACCGGACGGTCCGTGACAGGGCCGAATTGTCCGGGGTTGTACCCGGATTATCCGGCCATATAAGGTGTGACCTGAGTAATCCGTGTGCGGGCCTGTGTAGGGTCGGACGATCCGACGAAATACACCAGATGGTCCACAACATAGCCGGACTGTCCGAGGAGACTCTCGGACGGTCCGACTGTGTCAAGAGCCTGTCGTGTGCCTGGTAGCGACGACTGTGATGATGGTACGAATGTGTGCATCGGCATGCCATATGATGGCTGGGCCAAGGGTGACCCATTTGTAGCCGATGTGTTTGGCGCGGGTGGCTCCGTATTAGACTCATGCAAGGGGAAACTAGGAGCAGTTGAATTCTCGTATGAACGTACATACATTTTAATAGATTCATCTACATGTTGCTTTAACTGATCACCTCGTTGTTTCATGAAAGTCATAAGAGATAGATCTGGAGCACTTACAACAGTAGTCTAAAGCGGAGGTAGGATAGATTCCATATCGATCTCCCCTTGACGGATGATCTTTTGGTGGCGATCCACCGTGAAAGTGTGGCAGGTACTTTTCTGCCGCCTCTTTGTGTCGTTCGAAGAGTTTATGCAGCAGTTCCTCCTCCTCCTTGTCGCGTTATTCGTTCCAATGCCACATCACCTCCTTCTCATCGTGCAATACGAGGTCCTCAAAGAGTTGCTATTGGCTTGGTTCTGGGGACCAGATCAATGCTGAACTCCACATCTCGTTCTAGAGGCATACCAGACAGTTCATCTAGGAACGCGCAGGAAATTCTTGAATGATTGGCACATCTTCTACTGATTCTATTAGGAGGTTATACACCATATAGTTTAACAATCTAGGGTAGATGTTACATCTGATTGTAATTCCTTGGTGGTTGGTAATCGTTACTACGCTCTTAGCACAAGTTATGTTGCCTTGGTCTTGGTGAGCCAATCCATATCGAGAATAACATCTATCCCTTTAGAGTCAAGCACCACTAAGTCGGTAAGGAAGACTACCCTACTTAGGTTTATAGGGATGATTAAAACTCCTAAATGGCAGGGTATTTGACCTCCAGGGGAACGAGTCATTAGTGGCCTCTTAAGGGCTATAGTAGGTATATCATTTTTCTCCACAAAATGTGATGATATAAAGGAATGTGATGCTCTGGAATCAAAAAGCACTGAAGCTAATACTGAGTCGACCAAGAACTCACCAAAAATCACTCCTGGTTCATCTTCAGCTACTTCTTTTGCCTAGACATGGTTCACCTTGGCTCTTCCAAATGTATGTTGGCTCCTTGCCAGTGCAGCACGGTTGGCTCCAGTTGGCTATTTTGGTCCATTCACCGAGTTGGAAAAGACCGATGGTGCTGGCTGGTTCTTGTATGGGCAGTTGGCAATGAAGTGGCCTATCTCACGATAGTGGAAGCATGCTCTTGGGTTACTCACTTGGCTTCTTCCAGAAGACTATTGAGCTTGAAAGGTGTTTTGAGTCTTTGCAGTTGGGGCTGACTGAGCTGGCTTCTAGAATGAACTAGGATGAGCTTTGAAATACGAAGCACTCTGGCTCTGTTGGACTGAGTGAGTAGGAAATTGAGTCCTCTGGAACATTTCTGACTATTGAGGCTTCCTATTCTTGAATCGATGTTTGCGGTCATTGAGCTCTGCTTTCCTGTTTCTCTCAATGGTGATAGCTCTGTTGACCATGGTGTTAAAGTCATTATGAGTGGTGACCTCAACCAAGGTCTTGATCTTAGAGTTAAGACCACCTAGAAAGGCTTCTCGCTTCTTCTCATCGTTATTGGCATCCTTAGGGGCATAATGGGACAACTCTATAAACTTATATAGATACTCTGTCACAGATATGGCACCCTGACGAAGCTTCCTAAACTCTTCTTTCTTGAGCTTCATCACACTGCTAGGAATGTGTTGTTCCCTAAAGATCTTGAAAAAGTCAGCCCAAATCATATCTGCAGCGTCTTCATTGACTTCCCTGTAACTTTGCCACCAAGCAAGTGTTGGTCCCTTCAGTTGTTGCACAGCCAACAATACTTTATCTCTGTCATCAGCATGGACAACCTCCAACTTCATCTCTATTTCCCTTAGCCAATCATCCTCTTCCATTGGGTTGTCAGAACCTCTAAACTTGGGTGGTTGTGGATGATTGAAGTCTCCAATCTTGCTATTATTTTGGGGAACTACTGGTTTAAAGTTTCCTTGGTTCCCTTGAGCTTGAGCGGTGAGGGCGGTCACTAGCATTTCTAGGATCCGGTTCTACTGTTGCATTATAGCAGCCAGGTCCATGGGTGCGGGTGCACGTGGAGGTGGGGGTAGCTGTCCATTTTGCACCATATCTGGGATCACATTACGTGCAGCCTGATTCCCTTGGTTGACCTCATCTCCACCTTCCTAAGCGTGGAGTCCATGAACTTGGCTCGAATGGCGGGACATCTGTGGTCAAGGGTAGGGATGATGAGGTTACTTCCCCTAGTAGATTATTGGGGTATACTTATGTATATATATATCATCTCATACAATGCACACAAGTGAAAGCATTCAAGCAGCACACAAGCATTCATTCCACATGCAGGCATTCATGATACAACAAGGTGCAATTTTGTGTCTCGGCCTTTTAAGGGTCGATCGAAACACTTCGCTACTGGTCCCTATGGCATGGTCTTCAGGGTCTCTTCCTTCGGCTTCACGAGGAGATGCAGGAGGTGTGGGTGGCACTGATTCACAAATCCTCATGAGGGGGTGGGACAAAGGGTACAAAGGGATTCCCTCCAGGGGTGGTGACTCAGTAGTGGTCCTAGGCTAGCGTTCCTTGTGCTTGGCACGGTCAACTAGGTAGACACCTCTGAGAAGCTGACTATGACGGTCCACCTGCTCCCTAAGGTCCTCTTCGACCACAGCAAAGCAGCTTTCTACCTCGGCCACTCAGGCTTCTGCCTGAGCTAAGGCAAGCTTAGCCTTATATCAACGGGTCTCTGCTTTCTCGGCGCGTTGGATGAGGTCCTTCACACGCTGGTGCAGTTTGTCACACAAATTGTCGAGGCTAAGCAAATAGCCAGACATAGCGACAATAGTGGGTTCTTTCTCGATCGTGGTACTCCCCAAGTTACGGATCCTTGCCACCCAAGCAGGACGATTACGATCTAATGGAGGGAAGTACTTCATGGGGGTGGAACCCAAGTGCCATTCAAACATCTGGCACAAGTACTTCAATGCTTTCCAAGCCGCAAGTTGGACGGTGTCTTGCATACGGCTTCCAGTGGCGGTGATGTTCTAGGGTTGCATCTCCATGTACTTGTCACTTGCGCAAATGTGGACAGTGACCTCACAACTTTCAGTACCATGCTATGTGAACTCACGACTCACGTATTCTGGACGCTCTAGAATGCCTAAAAGGACAGTTGTCGTATAAAGCTCCTTGGGAATCCATCTTCATTGACGCAGTAGGTGGTGATCCAATCGTTGGCCATCTGACTTTTAAGGATATAAGGTTACCATAACAAGGATATGGTTTCTTTTTCAAAGAGTATTCGGGTTTTCAAGGGTAGGCCATCCTAGGGATCCTAGGGTCATCCTGACTAATGGTTCGCGCCCTACAGCCAAGTATGGCTCCGATACCACTTGTAACACCCCGGTCTAAACAACCAAAGCTGAACATGTATTTAAGCACCAGAAAACCGTCTCTAGTGAAATACATTACACAAGTGGTGCCACAGTCATACATAGCTTTATTTAGTACATTCGATTACAATAATAACTCCACCTAGAAGAACTATAGTCGATAAGATAAACACGAGGGTAGTATCTTCTTCCCACATGTTGGCTTCTATAGCAACGACACCACGCCAAACTTGGGTATAGGGCATGAACTACTCAAAATTCTTCAAGCACGAAATCAGGATCCTTTGTAAAAATAACGGGTGAGCACAAAGGTACTCAGCAAGTCCCACCTCACCCTTACAGGGAGGGAGTTACATATTAGTATGCAATGATCAATAAACATGATTAACAAGTGCATTACTGGAACTATATCCATGCTTGTTATCCATCTCATAAGTCAGGTAGCTCAACTAGTTGAAGTATCCACACCATAACCTGTCCTATACCGAGGACACAGACCATTCGAATGGATTATACACTCTGCAAAGGTTGTACACAGTACCCACACGCACATTACCGTCCCAAGATGGCTCTATCATAGCCGACACCCAAACATGGCTCAACCTCACCTAGCCGCCCACAAACCCTGGGTCCTGACCACTCAGGTCTCCAACCCAAAACATATCCACCTCGGACGACTACCAGGCCAACCAGTGGGATTAGGCTAAGGCTTTCCCATATAAGCTCATGTGGTTGTACTAGAAATAAGTTAGGTGAGATGGCACCACAACACAGAGTCCTTATGGTTCACCAGAGCAGCCACCAACCAAAACTAGCAAACCCGAGATGTCACCACGAGAACTCGATCACAAGTCTACCACCACGGTAGTGCATGCTCCAACACTTACCATGTTGCTCTGGTCTCATTTCCATCAAGTTTCATCAAGTATCAAGGTGTAAGATAATCAACATGCATCATGGCATCAATGCATAGTTTCTCTCGTTCACTAGTATCAGGTGTGTCATCTTATGCAACAACCATGTCTAGCAAGTTTTATATATTTTCTCACTTAGGAGCAACCATGATCAAAGCAAGAGGTCGATGAGACTTGCCTTCATTTAGTTGCACATCCACGGCGTCACGTTCTTCGTCTCCTAGCTCCTCCAGGTTCTCTTCCAGAACTGGTTCTACTTATGGGACATCGTGGGTGGATAGACAACAATCAAAATAACGTACATCGATACATTACAATAGTTCATATTTAACCTCTAATTACTTAGTGCATGGTAGGTGGCAGAGCTAGCCATATTTGCTTTCGGGAGGCAGAGCACTCCTACAGATGAAGCTGGCTTCCGGGAGGCAGAGCACTCCTACAGATGAAGCCTTGTGATCACCGGAGGCAGATCACTCCTTCAGATGGATCACAACTTATGCACTAAGCAATTAGAAATTTTATAGCATAACAGAATACTTACAACAAGGACACGTATGATTATTCAAGGGCTCTTATACTTCAAAACTACTTTACTTCTACCTTGCCCTTGAATGTGTGTGGATGGGAGTGGGATGGTATGTCATGGCAAGAGGGGGCATATCCTTATATAGGCACCTAGGAGCCATGGATGAGTGACACCTCACCATGCATGTGTCACCTCCACCTTACATGAGGGGGACACCTCACCATGACACATCAGCATAGTTCTAGAGAGGTCTAAAAATATCTAGGCTTCATGACTTATCATGATTAGTGTAGGGAGTTCTAGAAGGCTATGTGTGATATCCTGGCCCCTAGGATGGTGATGTCCTGGCCCAAGGCTTAATAGAATTAATAGAGTATCCATACCAACAAGGTGCATCTTCTTTTTCGAAAGCCTATCTCGAAAGAATCTCCAAGTTAAGTGTGCTTGGCTTGGAGTAATTTGGGATGGGTGACCGACCGGAAAGTTTTTCTCGGGTGCGCATGAGTGAGGACAAAGTGCACACAAGAGACTCGTGTTGGTCTATGGGGACAATATATGATCCTAGAGAGCTACCAGGAGTAAGTACCGCTGGTCCAGGGATTGGACGGGGTGTTACAAGTGGTATCAAAGCCGACCCTCGAGGTTTCACGAGCGTGTGTGGGCTAGGGGGTTCAGGTATATGGTGCATGGCGCATGTGGGTCCAGAGTGGTCACATGGCATGGCATATGACAACACTAAACACATAGACGTGGCTAAGAGGGGAGGTTCCTAGATTGGGGTTGACCGACGAGGACGTTGGTCTTCTAAGGCGGGGTGGATTGTGAATCCTGGCCCCTAGGATGGTGATGTTCTGGCCCATGGCTTAATAGAATTAATAGAGTATCCATACCAATAAGGTGCATCTTCTTTTTTGAAAGCCTATCTCGAAAGAACCTCCAAGTTAAGTGTGCTTGGCTTGGAGCAATTTGGGATGGGTGACCGACCGGGAAGTTTTTCTCGGGTGCGCATGAGTGAGGACAGTGCGCACAAAAGACTCGTGTTGGTTTGTGGGGACAATATATGATCCTAGAGAGCTGCCAGTAAGTACCGCTGGTCCAGGGATTGGACGGGGTGTTACACTATGTACATCATGGTTATTCATAGTTGTTCCTAGAAAGTTGTCTTGCTTATGATTAAGGTTTATCATGAATATTGTAGAAACTTCTAGAAACTTGGTTATGCTTATTATATTACAATTGTTTAAGCGAGGTTTTCCTTGCATATTTTCAATGGGCAAGTGATGGACATGGGGAAAGCTGTCTTAATCAATGCTAAGGTCATAACTTCTATAGTTTAAGAATGACTTCGAGGGAGGGAGAGGTCGAAGATTATGGCATGCTCACCTATAGTTCAAATCGACGGTGATGGCTTGTTCTTTGGTTTGAAGAGTAAAGCACGAGTTGTTCGGATGTGGGGGTGACAATGAGATGGTGGCTAGACTGTGAGGTTCCGCAACAAGCGCATCAGTATTTATAGGCGGAGGAACGACGGTTTATAATGGAGGGAGTCTTAACCGGCGTACTGTGAGTGGCGACGTTGCCACAGTGCAGTCGCAACATCCCGAGGTTGGCAGGGTAACTTGGCTCATGTTGAGGCATTCATTTAGTTGTGATTGTGACAAGTGACTAGCGTGTGCTCAGGCGGGTACACGAGGTCTTGTCGGAGTGGCTTTCTGCACTAAGGTATCACTTCAAGGTCTGCAACCCGACACTTTAATATAGCAGCTCGGCGTGCACGACAAGGCTATCTCAGGGCAGAGGGTGTAGGTGGGGCTTGCCAGGATGCACAAATGCCAAGGCGGCTAGAAGCAGGCTTACGATTTCTTTACGCATGTGTTTTGCCACAGGTGGTTGTGGGCTCCCCTGTCTAGCGTGCGTTATGGCGTGCGGGAATGAGACGTTTTCAAGAATTTATGTAGCACCTAAAATCCCATTTTGAAAACTAAGAAAAGTTCTCCAAAGATTTTTGAATCAAAATCATTTAATAATACTTATCTTATTCTTGAAGTTAACACCTCCTAAAACAAATATAGTCATAATAAAGCCTTAATAAAAGTACCCCTATATAATTTTAGTCATCCCTTCGTTGAAATATATATTTTATAATTAATCTCTAAAGAATTTTATAAACTAGAGATTATATTCCTTAAAATACCTTTAAATAAATATTACACATTATAAATTATTTCTCTAAAAATATTTCCTTTGTGTAGGTGTATGAATTATAGAAGCATTTGCATAAGCAATATAATAAAATAAAAGCAAATGTGCATTCATGCCGAGACATTTAAGTATGCATTTAAATTAGGTTGAACATTTAAAGCAATTTCTGAATTACACTTGAAGTTTGAATGGAATTTGAAATTTGGAGATTTAAATAAAAAAACAGAAAAAAAGACCAACCTGCGACATGGGCCGAAACCCCTGCTTGGCCCATTCCTAATCCCTCTCGTGCAGCCCAAGAACCATATCGTGTCGCTGACCGGTGGCCCAGCTTGTCAGCCAAACTTTCCTAACGCGCGCCTATGCTCACTACTAGACGGGGTTCACACCGCCAGCCATTGTACCGCATGTGTTCCCTGGTTCGGCTCGCCGACGTGTGGGTCCACTTGTGCATTGACTCTCGTGCACGTTCGCAATTCCTTTTCACTGCCATGGGGGCCCAGCCTGTCAGAAGTACCTTCTCCATCGAATCTCTCGCATAACAAACCCCCGCTTGTTGCTCGCCGAGATCTCCGGGGTGGGTGTTGGCCGATTGCGGACTCGGGCCTCCAGGTATAAGTGGGTAGGGCACCGTGACGTTCCTCCAACCATATGGCCATCGCCCTCATCGGCATTCGTGCATCCACCGGTCAGGGAAAATCACTAGGGGGAATATGAGAATGAGCGTCGTCGTTGCCGAACATGTGATTCGCCGTTGCTCCAACTCCCGTGGCTGGTTCGTGAGGAGGGTGTGTGCTCGGGGAGGATTTGCGTGGGCCTCCTTGGGCTCATGGGTGGACGAATCGGCGTTGATTGCTCGTCGTAATTCAATTTCCACCACGGTGCTCCACCTCCGCGTGGTCAGGGCCACCACCGCCACAATCTGAGGTGAATAAACCCTCATCTAGTTCGTTTTGTTGGTTGCGTCGAGTAGCACCTACCGGAGTAGAGAATCAAGCACCGATGCACATGGGCGGGTGATTCTGCGGTCGACGCCGCCGCGACCTGCCTGGCTCTGCCGCTGGGGAGCTCAGAGGAAGAAGAAGGTGCTCGATCGTCCGATCTAGATCGGACAGCTGGGATTGGATGTGGAAGAAGGTGAGCCCTAAGTCGTTCATCTTGCGAGGAACGCTTGAGATTAGATCATGCTAAAATAAAATCTAGATCGCTGTTTTTGGATCCGGCAATATAGGTTGCGTACCATTTCAGTTTTAAACGAATCTAATCCAGGCCGTTGATCTAGGATCCAATGGCCCGTGAGGCATACTGGTTTAGGGAAGATCTGATTTTAATCTGGGCCATTCAGCCAAGATTGGGCGGCTCAGTGTGGCCGATACCCCTTTGGTCGGCACTATTGCGAAAGAGTCCCTCGGGTTATTACAAATTAACCCGCAGCCACACTTAACAGAAAGGGTATAGAAAATCAGTACCATTATTTACAATGCTCACTCTAAACTTTTCTAGATTAGTGGCCAAGACCTAGGGGATGAATAAAATAAGTATATTAATATAGAAAATAGATTTTGGTATGAAAACAATTCTAGAAACTTGTTTAATTCCTATTTAATTCATTCTAACTCCAAATTGATCCATTCGAGTTGCATTAAATTCATAATAATATTGTTTATCATTTGGTAACCTTAGTTTGTTATGAAACTTAGATTAAAAATTATGCACTTAGTTTCTTTTTATCCAACACTTAAAACTTCGGAAATTCATAACTTCTCCGTTTTAACTCCGAATTGACCCGTTCCAGTTGCGATAGCTTCACAAAAATATTTTCTACATAGTAGCAACATTATGTGTACCATATTTCATATGTTTATAATTAGATAAGTGTTCAATCTATATTCAGTAGATTAGCTCTACTAATCTAGGTTAATCTCTCTATAGTTATAATCTGATTAAAATGAAATCCCTAATCAAGTTATAATTGATATTAAAATTGAGTTAGTTATTTATAGTATATTTGCCCATATGTTGTATAATAACCAATTTATGATATAGGTTAATACTTAATCACATAAACCATAACCTTATAACCGTAACTTCGATTTTACTAGTTCTCGAACCCACGTTCTCGTAGCGACACATAGATTATTATTATGCAGTATGTTCATATGTTTGGTGTGATGTTAATTTTGCCTATACCATGTTTGTTGTATTGCTACGAATAGCGGTGAGGTCACGAGACTCTGAAGATCATCCTGGTACCTGGAATCTCGAGTCTCAGGCAAGTTGTGCCATTGATCACTTTTCTTTAGCCAATAACGTTTCTGTTAATCACTGTGACATGCTCAGTTTAATCTGATGGGACCTAATAGGTTTCACTAGACTTGTTTATCCCACACCTTGTTTACCACTGAACTTATGGGTAGTTTTGCTATTGCTCTACTTGGTTTTGGGCTTAATATTACATTATGATCATATTCCAGTTATACTGTTGTTTAATTATTGTTCATGACAAGATCATTGTGTTAATTGGAACATGGAGCTTAACATGAGAAACACGTGCTACCACAAGGGTGAAATGGGACGTACTTGGCTGACTAATTAGGAAAGCCAGTGGAGGACTACCTTACCCGAAAGGGGCAAGGGCAGTAGGGGAGTTGTCGGTATAGGGAGGTTTTTGGGTCAATCATGCTGTGATAGCTTTTCGGACGGGGGATTCTTATACTGCTCCCTAGAAACTGTAGTGGGTTTTCTGAAGCTAGTGGAACTTTGTAAAGGCCTCGTAGTGGATCCCTAGCCATTCACCTCGGAAGTGTCTAAGGGTCTAGCTAACCCTAGCTAGACGGGATATACGACTTGTGGGTAAAGGGCGCAACCTCTGCAGAGTGTAAAATTGGTATATATCAGCCGTGCTCGCGGTCATGAGCAGCTGAGGACTCTCGCATGTTTAATTTATGAAACTAAACTTAATCTGCCATATACATTGCATCGTGAGTGTTATTATCAATTTTGATCTCTTACTTAATTGGGTTGGTATCTACTTATACTTAGTAACTGCTAATAAAATTTTGACCAACTTTAAAAGTAATGCTCAGCTTTAACCATCTCCTTTGGTAAACCTTACACTTTACATGAGCTCTCACCTTTGGTGAGTTCATGCACATTATTCCCCACAACTTGTTGAGCGATGAACGTATGTGAGCTCACCCTTGCTGTACTCACATTCCTCTAGGTCAAGAATAGGTACCACCGGATGAGGCGCATGAAGAATGCTGCGATGAGTTCCTGAGTGGTCTAGGCCGTCGTCTCCCAGTCAACTTTGGTTGTTGGATCGTTGTCTGCATATGATGTATGTATTTATTTATTTTATATAGAACTCCGTTATATATTAATAACGTGACATTCGTTTCTGTACCATGTCATCATATGTGTGAGACTTCATCCTAGCACACTTGGTGATTATCTCACGCCCGGGTTTTAGTGTCCCTAGAACCTGGGTGTGACAATTTACCACGGTGAAAGACAAGCTTAGGCTATAATTTAGAAGAATATCGAGGAATAACCAATAGAGGCCTTGGTTTACATAGTTTGGATTAAGCTAACATAGCAATCAATAATTTTAAATAAGCTTTATTCCATAGTTGAAAATTGGGATGTTAAAGCAGGCTGCCGGGTGCTCCTCTAATCGACGTAGAGTCGAGTATAGATTGTTGTGGAAGACTAAACTAAATATAATCCTAAGGCTAAATTACCCCTACTCTTAGGAATTGGAAGAACGAAAAGGTAAAACTGGTAAATAGATTTGATTTGATCGATTGTGGGGTTCAATCGGCCGCAACCCTTCATCTATATAAAGGGGAGGTATATACCCGTTTACAAGTCATTTCCCGAGTTAATCTCATAGTTCTAGCTAGCAAATCATGTAAGAAACTCGGAACTCTAAATGATTCTGCGCATGCGTGGACCGTCCGCGCCACCACTGCGGACCGTCCGGCCTTAGGGCTACACTGTCCGATCGGTTGATTTGTACTCTCTACAGTTGTAGGAAACGGGTGACGCCTAAGAGGGGGGGGTGAATTAGGACTTCTAAAACTTTTACTAAACTAGGCCACAATTAAATCCCTAGAGCAAAACCTATGCAAATAATCAAAACTAGAATGTGCAAACTAGGTTTTGTCTAAGTGTTGCTATCTCTACCGCAAAAGGCTAAGTTTCAATCTATACTAAATAAGTATGACTACAAGATTGAAACTTAAATGTTTAATATAAATGCGGAATGTAAAGAGCTAAGTAGAGAAGCAAACTCTCGTGGATGACGCCGGTATTTTTACCGAGGTATCCGGAACCACGCAAGGTCCCGACTAATCCTCGTTGGTGCCCCTACGCAAAGGGAAGCCCACGCGAGGGCCAAGCACCACGGTCGAGTAACTCCGTAGAGAGCCGCGGGCCTTCTCCACGCGCAAGTGGTGCTCCGCTTCCGGCTCCTCTCGGACGCTCCCCGCCGTCTCCACTATCGAGCTTCCGGCCGAAACGCCGCGGGCCTCGTTCCCTCCGGTACACGGTGGCGGCCGTGACACAAACGCGGTTGTCACGGTCTCGCAAGACTCTCGCCCCACTCGGTACAATTACAACGACTCACGCAAGAGCCGAGGGGTTGTGTGGTTTTACAAAACTCACTCAACTAACTAGGATTCACCTAGAGCAAGCGCTAAAGCGGTCTAACTAACCTAAGCACTTCGCAAAGCACCTACGCTAATCACCGAGTGATTCTATTAAGCACTTGGGTGTTTGAGCTCTTGGAAATATGCACTATGTGTATTGGTATGTTGCTTGGGCTCTCACACTTGAGAATGGCCGGTTGGGGTGGTATTTATAGCCTCCACACCCCAAACTAGCCGTTGGACAGAAAGCAGCAGCTTTCTGTCGTCGGGTGCACCGGACAGTCCGGTGCACCACCGGACATCTACTGTGCAGTGTCCGGTGCACGCCACGTCAGCCGACCGTTGGCGCCTGTAGCAGTCGACCGTTGGATCCGATCGTTGCCTTCTGCCCGTTGGCACACCGGACAGTCCAGTGCTACAGCCAGAGAGCGCCTGTCTGTGGCCTCTCTGCGCAGACTGTCTGGTGCCTCACCGGACAGTCCGGTGCACACCGGACACCAATGTCCGGTGCGCCACCAGGCGCTGGCTGACAGCCCTTATCTTGGATTTCTTCGCTGATTTCTTCGGGCTTCTTTGTTCTTGAGTATTGGACTCCTATGCATCTTTTTATGTCTTCTTTTGAGGTGTTGCATCCTCATTGCCTTGGTCCAATTCTCTTCGCATCTTGTGAACTACAAACACAAACACTAGAAAACTTATTAGTTCACAGATTGTGTTGTTCATCAAACACCAAAACTCAATTAGCCAAAAGGCCCGGGGTCCATTTTCCTTACAATCTCCCCCTTTTTGGTGATTGATGACAACACAACCAAAGCAAGCAAATAATACAAGTATTTGAGTGAAAATATGCAATCTACTTGCTAAGATGCATGATTGTCCCCACAATGTGATATTATGGACTTAAGCCTCCCCCTAACTCCATAATTCACTTACTTCCTATTTTTGGACCAAATAACCAAAACCACTTGAAAAGCCATTTGTAGATATAAAATTTTAAATTGGTGGTGTTTGGTGTTTGATATAGTTTTCATTGCTTTGGTCCCTAAACTTCTCCCCCTTTGGCATCAACCACCGAAAAGGAAGACATTAAAAGCATGTAGGAAGTAAATAAAAGCTTGCCCTCATCAAGAATTGTATCAAATGATATCACTAGAAGGATATTAAATTAAACTATGTGAATGATACCACTTGAAGGAGTCCTCAAAAGATTACTCCCCCTAAATGAGTATTCTCCTTTAGAAAGAGTTTTTCTCCCCCTTTAGAGATGAAGAAATACTCCCCCTGACAGAGATCCTCTACTTAGGAAAAAGCATGTGAAAATTAGAGGTGCAAGACATGATTTGAAAAGACTAACTTCCCTTATGCATAGGTAACAGAATATGAGTTAACTACTTATGCATTTTTAGCAACATGGAAGCATATGATATGAAATATAGTCTAATCAAATATTGGAGAAGACATGTAAATGATACTGAATGTAGTCTCAAAAGATACCAATTGAAAGTCAATGGTGAGCTTGAGAGACATAAGAGTTCTTGGAGATTTTGCAGTGGAAGATTGTTGTCTTTCTCCGGGGACCTTATTTTCCTTACAATGAGATTATCACATGAAATAGACTTGAAAAGATGTTAGTCTCAAAGTGTTAGATTATAGAGTAACTTCCCCCTAAAGGTGTGCATACAAGTTTTGAATACTTGTAGGAGACATGCACTTTGATTTGATATCAAGAGGGGCAAATTATCCATAATCCAAACTTTGGCACATATAAGTTAAATGATACACTTTGTAGAAATCAAAATTTTCAATTTATGCATCATTTACTATGGAGTGATATAGAAGCTATGTGCCGTGCTTAAATAAACATTTTAAACCATGTAGGTTTGCTTAAGTATATGAATTGAAAGCAAGCAATCCTACCATGTGATTTACCTAGTATGCATGATTTTAAACAAAAGTACATAACAATTGTAATACTAGGCAAGAAAGGTAAACTAGATAGAAGGTAAATAGATACGCATATCTAAAAATGAAGAATACAATAAAACTAGTTACCTTAGTCATGGGTGGGAAATTTGGGTCCAAAGTTTTTACTAACCCACTTGGCAATAAACTTGATCCAATATGATGTACCCCATGATATACATCCCAACTTTGCCAAGTCTCCAAATTTCCCGAAGACCTTTGGTCCACTCACTTCCCTTTCGGGATCCAAACCTTCTTGGTGCTTTTCATGGTTGAAATTATCTCTTTTGGCACCCAGATGTGTTTGGTCCCTTTTCCTTTGTTGGCTTGCTTGTTGGCCTTGATTGCTATCACCTTTCCGTTCTTTTTCTTCTTGATCAAATATGGTGTAGCATCCTTTTTGTTCACCTTTTTGATGTAGGTGTTGGAGATTTTGCTTGATGGCTTTTGCTTAAGCTTTTGCCTTTGTTTATCCCCGGTCATCGCCTTGCATTGGAAAGACTTGTGGCCTTCCTTGTGGCATAGCCTACAAATCACAGTTTCTCTCTCTACAGGCTTGTTCACTCTCGCAGTGGTGTTATCCTGTGGAGGTCGGATTTGTTTGGCTTTGCCTTTCTTGTCATACAAAGCCTTGCCAAGGCGAGCCACTTCTTGCTTTAATTGTTCATTTTCCTTTGCAACCTCATCCGTACATGTCTCTACAACAATATTCTCAACAACGACTTGGTTGCAGGGGTTAGAATCATCAATTAAATCAAAGCAGGAAGTAGAAGCATCTTTCTTAATTATTTCAGGTATTTCAACTAAAGATGCTGCTGGGGTGCTACCAATGTTTTCTAGCTTAGTAGTTAGCTCATTATTGTGTATGCTAAGAATTTCCATTTTCTCTAGCAAATTTTCAATAGCTTCTTGGGAGCTAGCTAACTTAGCCTTAAGTTTTTCATTCTTTTTAATAAGGCTATCATCGGTAGCAGTGGATGGAGCACTAGATTCTAATAGCTCAATTTTAGTTGATAGCGCACTATTTAAGTTTGCAAAAGTTTCAAATTTTTCTAGCAAACCTTTGTAATCATTTTGAGAGCTAACCAACTTATTTTTCAAAGATTTAAGTTGAGCTTTTTGCTTAGTGCAAACATCCTGGAAAAATTTTACGGCTTCCGCAAGCTCTTCTAGAGAGGCCTTTCCCTCGCCTTCGTCATCACTACTACTTTCATCACTAGAGGATGGAATGCTTTTGTTACCTCTTGCCATAAGGCATTTGTGTGATGACCGTGATGATCGTGACGAGGACCGGTGGCTACGCGTCCTTGGAGGTTCATCTTCACTTGAAGAATCATCCCAAGTTCTAACACTTGTGAGCGCCTTGCCTTTTCTCCTCTCCTTTTTGGGTTTGGCCATATTTGGACAGTTGTCCCTGAAGTGGACCTTCTCCCCACATGCAAAGCATCCTCTCTTCCTTTGCTTTTTCCTGTCAATGTTAAAGAGAAGATCCTCGACCTGCAGGGGCACACCCATTAGATTAATCTTGCGGATCATCCTCATTACCTTTCCGACGCGTCGGATTGTTTCTTCGTCCTCGGAGGATGATGTGCACGGTTGATTATCTTCATCATCATCACTTTCTTCTTCTTCTTCCTCTTCTTCGCTTGAGGAACTTGGAGTGGGAGCCTTCTTTTTGCCCTTCCTTTCATCACATGCAAAAGCATATGGTCTTGAGGAAGTTGGCTCCTCTCCCCGACTCATTTTTCGCGACATCTCAAAGGCCGCGATTTTCCCAATCACAATGGTCGGGGTCATGTTGCTCAAATCCTCCATGTTGTGAAGGATGGTGATGATGCTCCCATATCTTTGTTGTGGTAGCAGGGAGATAATCTTCCTCACAATGTCCGCATCACCTAGCTTATTAATGCCAATAGAGTTGAGCTCATTGATTATTAGATTCAAACGAGAGTACATGTCTCTAACAAGCTCATCATCTTTCATAGCAAAAGAATTGTACTCATTTAAGACTAGGCAATGTTTTTGCTCACGGACATTGGATGTGCCATCATGGAGCTCATGCAATTTTAGCCAAATCTCATTAGCAGTTTTCAAGGTAAATACTTGGTTAAAAATATCCATGCTAAGAGATTCAAACAAGCAATTTTTGGCTCTAGCATTTAAATGGATTTCTTTTTCCTCACTCGTGGTGGGTTTCTCGGGATTCTTGAGGGGTTTCATCCCGTCACGAGTGACTCTCCAAACACCTAGATCAACGGCCTCTAGGTAACAAGCCATTCTAGCACTATAATATGGGAAGTTAGTGCCGTCGAAGTGTGGTGGCCTATGGGTATCCATCCCTTCCTCTAAAAAGCGTCGGCTCTTTTAGCGGTGAAGCTAAAGCGTTTCAAATGAGCCAAACCGGGCTCCGATACCACTTGTAGGAAACGGGTGACGCCTAAGAGGGGGGGGTGAATTAGGACTTCTAAAACTTTTACTAAACTAGGCCACAATTAAATCCCTAGAGCAAAACCTATGCAAATAATCAAAACTAGAATGTGCAAACTAGGTTTTGTCTAAGTGTTGCTATCTCTACCGCAAAAGGCTAAGTTTCAATCTATACTAAATAAGTATGACTACAAGATTGAAACTTAAATGCTTAATATAAATGCGGAATGTAAAGAGCTAAGTAGAGAAGCAAACTCTCGTGGATGACGCCGGTATTTTTACCGAGGTATCCGGAACCACGCAAGGTCCCGACTAATCCTCGTTGGTGACCCTACGCAAAGGGAAGCCCACGCGAGGGCCAAGCACCACGGTCGAGTAACTCCGTAGAGAGCCGCGGGCCTTCTCCACGCGCAAGTGGTGCTCCGCTTCCGGCTCCTCTCGGACGCTCCCCGCCGTCTCCACTATCGAGCTTCCGGCCGAAACGCCGCGGGCCTCGTTCCCTCCGGTACACGGTGGCGGCCGTGACACAAACGCGGTTGTCACGGTCTCGCAAGACTCTCGCCCCACTCGGTACAATTACAACGACTCACGCAAGAGCCGAGGGGTTGTGTGGTTTTACAAAACTCACTCAACTAACTAGGATTCACCTAGAGCAAGCGCTAAAGCGGTCTAACTAACCTAAGCACTTCGCAAAGCACCTACGCTAATCACCGAGTGATTCTATTAAGCACTTGGGTGTTTGAGCTCTTGGAAATATGCACTATGTGTATTGGTATGTTGCTTGGGCTCTCACACTTGAGAATGGCCGGTTGGGGTGGTATTTATAGCCTCCACACCCCAAACTAGCCGTTGGACAGAAAGCGGCAGCTTTCTGTCGTCGGGTGCACCGGACAGTCCGGTGCACCACCGGACATCTACTGTGCAGTGTCCGGTGCACGCCACGTCAGCCGACCGTTGGCGCCTGTAGCAGTCGACCGTTGGATCCGACCGTTGCCTTCTGCTCGTTGGCACACCGGACAGTCCAGTGCTACAGCCAGAGAGCGCCTGTCTGTGGCCTCTCTGCGCAGACTGTCTGGTGCCTCACCGAACAGTCCGGTGCACACCGGACACCAATGTCCGGTGCGCCACCAGGCGCTGGCTGACAGCCCTTATCTTGGATTTCTTCGCTGATTTCTTCGGGCTTCTTTGTTCTTGAGTATTGGACTCCTATGCATCTTTTTATGTCTTCTTTTGAGGTGTTGCATCCTCATTGCCTTGGTCCAATTCTCTTCGCATCTTGTGAACTACAAACACAAACACTAGAAAACTTATTAGTTCACAGATTGTGTTGTTCATCAAACACCAAAACTCAATTAGCCAAAAGGCCCGGGGTCCATTTTCCTTACAACAGTAACGTGAGTGGATGCAAGCCTATGGCGGGCCCACGCGTCGTTGGCCAAAGTTTATCACTATCTAGCATACTTTTTTTTCTTTCTGCAAAAGGTGTCCAACGGCACGAGCCACGTGTGCGGACAAGATTTGAAGTAGCAGCAGACGCATACGGCTAAGATATTTTGGACAACGTGGACGGGCGTAGCGAGCTGCATCGATTTAATAGGAAGAAATATATCATCATGCTATCAAAATCTACGGTTTATATATTTTTATAAGATTTATAGCATGTTATACATACTAAAGACTATAATATTAATCTTGACTAATTTATTTTACTGTTTATATATTTAAATGTAATTTTTTGTATTGTTTTTTAGTTTCTACGTAGTCCCTCTATTTTAGTCTATTTTAACCATAAATTACGAAACACAGGGACTAAAAGAGAGATTATCTTTATTTTAGTTCTTGTGTTTGGTAATTTATGGACTAATAAAACTAAAATAGCAGGATTAAAAATTAGTTTATAGAAATCAAACACCACTTATTAACTTTAAAATAATAGTTTAACATAACTAAATCATTTAAAAGTTATCTATATTAATTACCGTATGGTATCGTATGATCGTAGTATTACAATATTATAAAGTTATACGTAGAATCATACGAAGGCCATAAATAAGATCGGAATACTATAAAATAAAATATAAGGTACTCTGTACTCATTGGCTTGGTAGAACCGTTGTGTCCTAATACACTATGATACGGATAGGGAAACTGAGAAGGACGGTTCTAACAAAACTTATAAGCTACTTCTAAGCATTTTATTCTATATATTTTAATAGAAAAGAGAAAAGATATCTGATTATTAGGCTACCCAATCCGACTTCCTATCTCACATCTTATATCACTTCCTATTTCAAATATCACTGTAAAATGGTTGTACGATTATATCTATGATCTGCTGAGTTTTCTACCGTTGCGGGTTACATTATTCTCAATGGAAATTGCATAGCACTTTTTCAACAATACCATATCATCAAAAGTGTCATGAAACTAAGAATAAAACAATATCTCTCAATACAAAATTTCATTTCACTATTTTATATACTAATATATCAATTAAATGCAGCAACTAAATGACCAATATAAGTTATTACCTCCGTTCTCGAATATTTGTCGCCTGGTAGTTTTTTTTTTGAAATTAAAACGCGACAAATAAAAAACAACGGGGGAGTATTAAAATATATCAAGATGAAATAAATCACTCTCAATAAAGATTTTACATAGTTTTCAGGACCTTGAAAACAAGTTGATATAGTTTCATCCACATGGAACTAATTTAATCCTATAAAACTCATTTCTTTTAAATGTTATGCTGGCAAAATATTAAATATGCATAAAACCTTATCGAACTAGCCTATCACGGACGGACGGTGGAAAGGGGGTACCGGCGTTGCGATTTGCGGGCCATGTGGTGCACACGGCTTTGGGATTCAATGACGAGTTTAATGGTTGTTGCCTGCCTGCGCAATTATTTTGCTGCTAATACAATAGGACTAGCAAAGGTTGCAAATGTTTCGATTAGGCCCTGCATCTGTCGCGTTATCAGTGTTTGATTCCGATACCTAGAACTTTCACTTCGCATTCACAGCTCTCATATCTCAAGGACTCAAACACAAATGACGTCGTTTGTGCTATACACGTGACCCAATTTATTTCCTTGGCACATTTGGTAGTACTTGGTAAGACATGCCTAGAGCCTAAACTACTACTGATATGAAAAATCTACAAAAATATACATGTAATGTAACAACTTGGGTTGGTGTTTGTGTTAGCAATAGCCATTTTATTAGTTAGGTTATTCTGCATTTCTACCCAATGAGCAACACTGTTACTCACTATTATGCTAGCAAAGAGATTTTAACTAAGTAAACTACTACGAAACAATGTCGCCCTTACACAATTACCCATCAGGGTCTTCTTAGAACATAGGTTATCCAAGAAAAACATGGGATTTGAGTCACATGTCATTTGCAATCTAGAAATTTGAAATGCAAGAAATTATCTAATGGAATATCTGGATATAACATAGAAGAAACATATGAATTAGAAAGCCATTCCATAGGAATTACCTAGGATTTTAGGATGGCCAATTGTTTGTTCCCAAGGGATGCATCAGAAAAGTTCTCATAGGTCACATCCTAGTTCAAAAGGGGTCTAAACTTTAGGGTTCTTTGAAACTTATGATTCTATGACCATAAGAACAAGAAAAAAGTAGGAATAGAACACATAAACAACCTGAATTCTATACATTGAGAAAACAAACAAAAAAACTGCAATGTTGAACATTTGGATATAATAGAGAAAAACACGAAAACTCGATATGTGTGTGTGAGAGAGAAAGAGAGAGGAACACATTGGAAAACTTTTCTATGAGGCTTACCTTGTTGGTTAAAATCCTCCAAAATTTATATGAAACAAACTATTCTCTAGGATTTTTTTCGGGTTTATAGGAAGCCATTCATTTATTCCAAAGGGATTCAAATGAAGCTATCATATATGACATGAGGTGGGGTTTAGTGTTGGGAAATGTAGTCCACTTGTGTGCTGTTGGAGGTCGGTACCGACCGTTGTGGTCCCAACTCCCAATGCTGGTTGGCTATGGCGTGCGGCCAGTTGGGCTACTGACCACTGCGTTACTGTCAGTACCAACCACGTTGAACCTGCACTAGTCGGTATCGACCCTACCACTAGAGAACTTGTCAATACCGACCATGAACAACCAGCACTGATCGCCTATTGACACGTGGCACTTTCCGATTGGATCGTGCCATTTTGAATTTCAAAATTTTCATAAAAATTCAAAAAAAACTTGGGATTGGATCCATAAATAGAGGTGGAATGTTTCAACTCATTCACACATCCCACAGTTCAAAATTATCTACCACCTCACCCTTATTTTATTTGAGTACATTATTATTGATATGTCTTTATCGAGTTCAAACACTGCCATGACCAAAGACGAGATGATCAGGTTGCTACATCAAACCATATTACATGAGTCACGAATCTTGCCTCATAGTCTTCCACGAGGAGGTGGCGAAGGGCACAACATCGAGACTATATTGATCGAGATCGTGAAGCCACCCACAACCGATCAATGCAAGACTACTTTAACAACTTGTGCATCTACACTCTGCTCTTCTTTCAATGAAAGTACCACATGCGAAGGAGTATCTTCCTTTAAACATTAGAGAGGTTGGATGAGCATCCCATACTTCACTCTTAGAACTATCACACTCTATTGCAACATTTTCTTCTCCCACCAGAAATATGCAGCTAGCCTTACACATGCTTGCATACAGCAGCATTGCTAACTCCATTAATGAGTAAATCAAATAAGGGAAAAGTTCCGCTTTAGAGTCTCTCAAACTATTTTGTAAAGGTGTTATTTCATGTTTTGACAAGGAGTATAGTCATCATCCCACTATTGACGATCTTAGGCGACTGCTAGTTAAGGGGGAGGAAAGGGGGCTTCTAGGTATGATAAAGAGTATAGATTGCATGTACTGGAAGTGGATGAAATGTCTCATTGGGCGTAGAGGACAATTTAAAGGGACACATTGGATCCTTGACCATCATGCTTTATATGGTTGCCTCATATGACTTGTCGATTTGACATGCTTTTTTAGGGGTGGTGGGGTCGAACAACAACATCAACGTGATCAAGCAATAACCGTTGTTCACTAACGTGCTCAAGGGGTAAAACACTAAATGTGACCTTCACAATGATTGTTCACAAGTACAACCAAGAGTATTATCTCGTCGATGGTACCCTTGATGGCTAGTGTTATAAAGACCATTTCCCTACCACAGACTCCGAAGAAGTGGATTTTTGCTCCATGTTAGGAGATGCATGGAAGGACGTAGAGAGAACATTTAGGATGCTCAAGGCTCGATTCGGTATCCTTGCTACTCTAGGTCGTTCATTTTCCCACTAAGTACTCGTTGTGACTATGTGTATATGTATCATTCTGCACAATATGATATTAAGGATGAGCATGAAGGATCATACAAATACGATGTGGATGACCACGAGGTAGTTGAGTCATCCGTTGCAATACAACCATCATCACTGAAGCATCAACGGGCTTTGCAGCCATCCTTGAGCATGAGACCGTAATCCATGCTAGCTCGATGCACGTTCAACTCTAAATAATTTAATAAAGCATATTTAAGATCTCCACCACAGAAATTAGACTTTATTTTCTTGAGTTATATTTTTTATATTTTAAGTAATGTATTTTTATATTTGTTCTACGCATTGTGTTTTTACTGTATTTTTAAAGCAATACAATTTTAATTTTGTTCTATGCATTGTGCTTTTGATTTTTAGGTGATATAATTTTTAATTCTCTTTACGAACTACATAACTTTTATCTGTTTATTTATATGTTCGATGTTTTTTCGTTTTTAATAATGTGGGCTTTTCATTTATAATAAAAAATATGTAAAAACTTATGTGACTATAAAATGATGATAAATGTTATGTACTGAAATATTGTAGTAGATAAAATATAATGATGATTGATAATATAATCGATTGTATAGTTGGGCAGTATAGCTCAAAAGGGTGGATCTAGCCTAAGATTAGCGGCTAAAATTAGTTAAAGATATCCAAACATCCTAGCTAATAGTTTAACTATTAACTATTTTTAATAAACTAGTTAATAGTTAGTTAGCTATTTGTTAGAGCATCTTTAGGAGATTAGCTAAATAGATTGTCAAGCTAAATTTTAGCTACTTAATAGCAGAATAATTCTCCAACAAACTAGTTATTTAACTTGCCAAGCTATCTACCTCTCTAAATTGACTCTCTCATTAGCCAAGCTAATCTCATTAGCCAAGCTAACCTGCATGTTGGAGAGTCTGTAGGAATGAAATGTTGTATATAGAGTATAATCTTTATAAAATGGACAAATAAAGAGTCAAATATAAAGTCAAAATAAAGAGTCTTTTAGAGATGCTCTTAGCTAGCTAATTTCTATAACAATTTTTTAACTAATTAGCTATTAGATTTAATGCATTCAAACACCCGTTAAATCGCTTATAATTCTCTCGTTTCCTCTGTTCCAATTCCAAAAGGTTTTTAAAGATTTCAAAATCCCATCTTTGAAGAAGAAAAAGATTCACTGCCACGTTGTATCTCTTCTCCATTTTGCCCTGCTACTATACAAAATTTGTGTTATCTCAAGTATAGTTCATGATAACCCAGAATTGGAGTGACTGAAACGCAAAACTCGCATACGCTGACGAAGGAGCACCAGACGGCCAGTTGAAACGTAGCAGAAGCTCCACAACACCTTCTGCTCCTGCCTCGCCGGCCGCCGCCGCGTCCCGGCTAGCCCGAAGGAACTCCGCCGCAAATACAGCCATGAGCTCAGCCGCTTCCGCGGCGCCGCCTAGCCGCCGCACTAGGAGCCGCCCGCCATCAGCTTCTTCTCGCAAGTCTGACGACTCCTCGGCCGCCGCCGCCAACGGGAATGGGAACAGGAAGGTCGCAACCAAGCCCGCCTCCCCCCACCAGCTCACGTAAGCGCGCGGCAAGCTTTGGTCAATCTTCTCCTTCCATTTCGTCGTCTCGGTTTGAGCCGGGTCCGCCGAAGATTGGAGTTTTTAATTTGTTTGGGCTTGCCCAGGGGGGAGAGGACAGTGAAGAAGTTACGGCTCTCCAAGGCACTGACGATACCGGAGGGGACGACGGTGTTGGATGCGTGCCGGCGGATGGCGGCGAGGCGGGTCGACGCCGTGCTACTCACCGACAACCAAGGGCTCCTCTCCGGCATAGTCACCGACAAGGTGACCTCTCTTCTCTTTTCTTAATTTTCTGGTTCAGTTTGATGGTCACGTGTTCCTGCGTGCTTTTATAGTGATTGAGAGCTGAGGAAACGAGTCGGATTTTTTGAATTTGATGTAACAGGAGTCCAAGATGCTACATATCTTTTCTTTTGTTGGGAGATAAATCTGTGTTTGGATTACATTCTTCGTGTGGAACTTAGCAATTGTCAGTTTGTGAAGAAAATTCCATTTTATGTGGAGATTTTGACCAGCCCTTTTTTACCAAAGAAAAGGATGACTCATCACTCATTGGAATTTCGTTTTACCACTGCATATTTTCCCTTTGGGTTTTCCTCTTCTGTTAATATTATACTTGAAAACGGAAGAGGGACTGAGGGGTGCTATTGTACTTGTTTAGTACTAGTTAGTTTATGGCTAAAACTATCGAAATAATCAAAGTTGCATGACGATGGTTTGCACTGCACTTTTGCTTGGTATCTAGAATTTTATATTTATTTATGCTCTATATTTTCTATTCTGTAATTTTAAGTAAACAACCTTGCGAATTGCTTTTTAACCAAGCAGACAATGCCCTATTTTTACTGCTTTCAATACGATCCATTCATTTTCGTTTGTATTCAAATTGTGGTGCAGGATATAGCTACAAGGGTGATTGCTGAGGGGCTTAGGGTGGAGCAAACCATCATGTCCAAGATCATGACACGAAATCCTGTTTATGTGATGTCTGACACGCTCGCCATTGAGGCTTTGCAGAAGATGGTTCAAGGTATAACTAGTGATTCTGGCATCTCCTTTGATAGAGTTCATTAAATAAATGCTTGTACTAACAATATAACGACAAAGTATAGCAAGCCTAAGCTTATGATTTTCACTAAATTTTGCCATGGGCTGTTCTCTGATATATGTACTGCACTGCATTAACCATCGGTGTACATTTTTCGTAATGGTATTGAGTATTGACTACATCTTGAAGTTCTTGTGCAACTCAAACCTTGTGTTGGAAAAGAAAAAATCTATTGTATCATGTGATGTATACTTATTCATAAGTTACTGTCAATCCAGTTGAACTTGCTAGTTTTATAAGTGCAATAAAGACACAATTTTGTGATGATGGTTAGGCACCTTTAGCTGTATTGTATCACAGTCCTCAATATCTCAGTAGAAAATGATATTTCTTTGGTATGGTTAAATTTCTAGGTTTTCTTTGGCATGTTGCTGAGTTCCTGTCATGATTTCAACGATGATATATGTGTATATACTGTGTAAGCTGTTTGTTCTCATGTCCTTGCTTAGAAACCCTGAGTCAACTCTTAGTTGGATATGTTCACTAACATCAGCTTTTACAATATGTTCTCTCATATTTTAGGGAAATTTAGACACCTTCCCGTTGTAGAAAATGGTGAGGTTATTGCTATGCTAGACATTGCAAAATGCCTTTATGAAGCAATAGCAAGACTGGAAAAGGCTGCAGAACAAGGAAGTGCAATAGCAGCTGCTGTTGAAGGGGTCGAACGTCAATTAGGAGGCAACTTTTCAGGTTTCTGCATGCATATCTCAAAATTCTCAATTCAAAAACCATTTTGATCATATGAGTAAATTGATATAAACTATAAGGTATATTTTATAAAATAATAATCCTGCTAATGTCTTAGCATTCTAAATCCAAGTGAACTTCGTATCGTACCAATCCACTAGGTATATCATATTCTGCTCTACTGTTAAATGCCTATATTATATATTTTGATTGTTCTCACTACATCTTAAAAACCATTTTTTATTTTGTATCATGTTACAAATAATCTAAAATTAGTTATTTTGTCTGGTTACAGCTCCTTCTGCTCTCATTGAAACTCTAAGGGAGAGGATGTTCAAACCTTCTCTGTCAACCATCGTCACAGAGAATACAAAGTATAGCATTGATTTTGTTGGACTATTTTCTTTCAATTGTTAGCAATAGAAACGACATTTAGCTTACTATGCTATCTTGCAGAGTAGCAATTGTTTTGCCTACAGATCCTGTGTGTGTAGCAGCACAAAAAATGCGAGAGTTTTGTGTTAATTCAGTGGTTGTCTCTACAGGAAACACATTGCAGGGGATCTTTACGTAAGCATTCTATGTTAGTAAAACAGTATTGTCCATGATCCCTTTCTAACTGTTGGTGCTGTATAATTATGTTCTGCAGCTCAAAAGATATACTTATGCGTGTTGTGTCACAAAATATTTCCCCTGAGTTGACTCTAGTAGAAAAGGTATTCCATTATATTTACATTTTTGTTTTTCTTATTGTCTAAGTTGCCCAGTTGCTTTTATGCTACCTCTGTTCATCACTTCATTATAACATTTTCAGGTGATGACTGTCAACCCAGATTGTGCCACATTAGAAACAACAATTCTTGATACATTACATATAATGCATGATGGCAAATTCTTGCATATTCCTGTTATTGACAAAGGTGCCAACTGATTTCTGTCCTCATCTTTGACTATCGTACTGCTACTTTATATGCTACAAGTTTAAAGTCTTCATTATTGTAAATAGATGGACAGATTGCTGCTTGCCTGGATGTCCTGCAACTTACCCATGCAACTATTCAATTGGTAATCCCTAACTCCATACTCCTTTCTTCATCTCTCTTCTGTTTCATACATGAATTTGTCTATCTAATTCTGTACTTGTAGGTTGAAGGAGGGAATGGAACTGTGAATAATGTCGCAAACTCGGTAATGCAGAGGTTCTGGGACTCTGCTCTTGCATTGGAGCCTCCAGATGAGGAATTTGATAGCCATAGGTTTGTTGATGAATCTTTTGAGGATTATTTTTCTTCTGTTTTCCTATGAGGCTATAATGCGACTCTCTTTCTTCTTGTATTGTTCAGCGAGGTATCCTTACTCCTGCAGTCAGAGGCTGGAGATGGAAAGAATAGTGTTTATCCCCCTGTGGTTGGCAATTCGTTTTCCTTTAAGCTCCAAGATCGAAAAGGCCGTGTGCACAGATTTACTTGTGGTATTTATTTGTTCCATAGTTTACCTGCAGATGTAAGATATGATTGCAACCTCAATTATAACCGATTGTTTATTTTTCAATTCATTACTGCAGGCTCAGAGAGCTTGGACGAGCTTGTGTCTTCTGTAAGACAAAGATTAAGTATTGCTGATGAAAAAGAAGCTGTGCAACTCTTGGTAAGATCAACTGACCTCAGCATCATAATAGTCCTATGATTTAGTAGTCATACAGAGCGTTTAACTTCCAAACATTCTGAAGGTCGAATAGAATATAGATTAGATGCCCAGTATTTGATAGCAAAAGCCAAAATTTCCCTTGCTCTGTTGATGGAAAAAATAACTGTGTTCATTATACTTGAAGAGCTTGAACTATCATCCGTGTGACCATGTCTTTGCATCACCATGGGTGATGGTAGAAATGGTTTCAGTCATCATTCCACCAACTAAAAGATGATTTGTATTTGCCTGCACTAGCCAACTTGATCTTTTTCTATGTAGTATGAAGACGATGAAGGTGACCGAGTGCTGCTGACAACAGATGCCGATCTTGCTGGTGCAGTGCTGCATGCCAAATCATCTGGGTTGAAGGTAACTCTTTTCCTCGCCTTCTGTGATTATCTATTCCATGTACAGGTTGTAGGGCTACGAATTACTTGCTCAATCCACCTGAGAAACAAATGTTTACCGTCAGGTGCTGAAGTTGCACATCGAAGACCCTAGTTTGAACACTGAAGTGACAAAACCATCCCAAGAGCTGGCACCACCTCCCCTCAAGAGTGGGATATCAATGGTTCATGTTGGGTTAACGGCCGGTGTAGTCGCTCTCAGTGGCGCAGCAGTGATGGTTTACTTGAAACGATCTCAACTGTGATTTCGAAAACCGGAGGATGTTTTTTAGGAGCATGATTGTAGGCATCTGAAACAAGCATTGCCATCAGCTAATGCATTCTGAAGCTTTGCCTTCACTCGGTGCCATTTACAAGCTAAGAACTGAAGGAAAGTACAGAAATGAAGACCACATCTGTGATCTTTTGATGAGCTGAAAGTCCGTACAGGCCACGGGACAAGATCACTGTTTTTGGAGGTGAATTTCTGGGCAGAACGGCGTGCCTATCTTTGTTCATTCAGCACAAGCCGTGGCAATTTCACGACTATGATGTAATGTGTAAACATTACATATTTGTTCCTGTTCATACTGATGTATTCGTTTGCAGATAGAAGCTCATTTCACATGACACTATTGTTTGAGAATTGAGAGGGGTCTGGTAGAATGTCACCTGATTTTGAGGATAGAATCGAATACATAACATATATGTGCTAGGATTCGTTTTTAGATATTGTTCAAAACGTAAACAAAAGATTATAGCTTGTTCGCTGCGGCTTTAATCCGCTTTAATCCAGCTGCGGCTGCGTCTTCTACAGTATTTTGTCTCTATAGATTGCAGCTGCAGCAGTACGAACGGCTTTAATCCAGCCGCAGCGAACAAGCCCATATATAACATTATTACAGTCTGCTAAATAGACATGAATGTCTTTAACCGTTCAACATACTTAAACGAACATTGTAAGGGTATATCTCTTACAGACACTTGACTGGTGAATGCAAGCTTTAAAATTATCTATACTCGTCAAAGTATTCCACATTATCAAAAGCTTTTGAACAACATTATCAAACAAGACCGTACATTTATGGTTGGTACTCAACAAATAGAAAAAAAATCCAAGTTTTCAAGGATAGTAGTTAGCATTTTAGTCGATCGTATTTTTATTAACATGCACCTAATTATTACATATAAGTTTATACCAACCCACATTAGCTCAAAACCAAAGAAAACATAGTTTAACTCTATCTTTGAGTTCAATTATCATGTGAGCATAACGTGAAACTCGTCAAAGTATTCCCTCTGGAGCATAACGTGAAAGCTGAGTAAAGTAACCGCGGTACTCACTAACAGACATGTTTCCTTGGTAAGCGACAAGAATTCTTTCTTCTTCAGCTTCATTATTCTCGAGGGAATGTGATGAGCACGGAAGTTATCTTAAAATTCCTGCCAGGTGATAGTGTTAGCATATGCATGTGTTGCAGTGTAGGCATTCCACCAGTCAGACGCAACTCCGTCCAGTCTTCCAGAAGCGTACAAGACTTTTTCCCTGTCATTGCACTGTGCGATATCGAATTTATTGCTTATCACCTTGAGCCAATCATCGGCATCCAAGGGGTCAACTGAGTGAGAGAAAACAGGTAGGTGATGGCTCATAAAATCCATGTGCTTATCTCTAGCTTGTGGTGCATTCTGTTGGGGTTGGTTCTATTGATTCTGTTGGTTCTGTTGAATTTGCTGTACCAAAGTAGTAAGACCTTGTAGTAGTTGCATTTGTGTAGCAATGAATTGCTCCATAGTTGGGTTAGGTGGCGGTGGTGGCAACTGCTATCCAGTGTGTTGATCTTGACTCTGTCTAGAACCTGAGTGAGTATTCACCATCTGGTTGGTTAGAAAGTGCATCCTTTTAAATAAGTGAAGAATAGAGAAAGATTTTAGGGGGATTAGCTTTCGAACTCAAGTTTAAAATTATTCATTAATTTAAATGTTCTTATGGACATCATTCCATAAGACCATTGCGCTCAAACAAAAATCCAAATCAAACATTATGCAAACATCATCATCACATTGTTATTATTATAATAATGTCATCATAAGATTTCATCGTCTACGCGAAATCGAACTTATTACAGTATGACTCATAATATCTCTAGAGCAGCCTAGTAATAGACCCTTAGGCTCCATAGAGGGCGGAGACACAGCTATGATAGGAACTTCTGCTTCTAGTGGATCTCTTCCCTCAAGTTGAGCCTCCAGTGTTGCAATCCTCGTATGTGCGTCTTCAAGCTCCTCGTGTATCCTTGAAAGATCCAGGGTAGCACTGTCCAGGTCAGTTTTAAGACCTACCACCACAACTACAAGGGTGTTGAGCGATCTTCTCCAACTTCTCCTAGAACCACACTGGTCTGGCTCTCACCATGAGGATGTAGAGCAAGATTCCTATACGTCGTGTCGTGCAGCTGTAGACGATAAGTATGGTTGAGGGACCATAAAGCTCTCTATGCAGCATTGCTGACCAAAGCAGCATAGATGGACAGCGACGTCAAAGACTCGTGAGATGAGAGAGTCCTGAACCCTCTATCTCCTTCATCCAACACTCTGATATGCAGACGAGTGATATAACAGCAAGCTCTATGGAGCTTAGATACCGTCATGTGTCATAAAGAGGTCGGACGTAGGTTCCCAGCGCGTGAAGCACATTCTGCATTATGTTTGGAAAGTGACCTATCTCAAACATCGAGGTGTAATGCTCAGCGATAGGCCACATTCCAACAAAATCATCCTCTTGGTCAGGTTCGTTGTTGTTGTTGGCATCACCATTGTTGTCGTCCTGGTTATCCTCTTCATCATCATCATTACCAGAATCATCAGGGTCATCACCTCTAGGAGTAGGGGCTTGGGTTACTGAAGAAGCTCCAGTAGCAACGACATGAGGTGCTGGTGACGAAGTGGGTGTCGCCAGAATCTCCTCGGAACTGTCATCCAAAATCACACCATTTCCTCCAACAAGGTGGTGCAACTCCTTAGGGTCTTCTTCTACCACAACTGGGTAGAAAGGAGCCTGCTGAGGTGGAGGGACATGGGTAGCGTTCACATGGGTGGTCTGGAGAGTACACATCATCTACAAGAAGAAAGTGCCACCTTAGTTGAATTTTAAAGAGACAAGATTGATAAAATAAATTTGTTAGAAGAAAATAAGCATATTTTGAACAGACTGGGCTTTCTATTTCTATCTAGCCTAACGACCTAGAGTCAGTAAAGCTTTGATACCACTTGCGTCACATCCAGTTTTATGGGCAAAACCGAATGCATAACATATGTGTGCTAGGATCCATTTTCCATGCATATGTTGACGTCACAAGTGTAATATATCAAAATACAATGCAATAAAGGCGTAAAATAGAGTATAATAACTTTATTACACCATCTAGACTTAAGAGTCTTTAAAACAATATCATAATCAAAGTACAGCAGAAATAACATGGGCGATCTCCTATAGGAAGATGACCAGAGCGTCGCTAGACTCGGTACTCGTCAACATCTTCGTAAAAGTCTTCCTCATCACCTTCTGATAAAAATTTAGCAAGGGGTGAGCTCACTTATGATGGAGGCTGAGCAAATGGGAGAAACTATGCAAGGTTAACAAGGTATGCTATGGTTATGAGGTAAGCATTTTAGTTGATCAGCATTTTATTAACAACACCTAATTTACTAATTATAAGTGTATCCCAAAACCCAATTGATCATGAGCATAATGATTATATCTCAAAAGCACTTAAGTGAAACCACTTAAGCAAACCATTTTAAACCAAGGGATCACAATTTATTCTCCATCTTCAAGTTTATTTATCATGTGAGGGTCTAGACTTCTCTTAACCGTGAGCACGGCTGGCATATCATTTTTACACTCTATAGAGGTGGAACAATTTTACCTGCAAGCCGTGTATCCCCTCTAGCCTAGGTTGTACGGACCCTTAAACACTACCAAGATGAATGGCTAGGGATCCACTATGAGGCTTCACAAAATATCCTTAGTACAAAACCACCCGCTAAGGTTTCCACGTCAGTATTGGTGACCCTCTTGGTGAGGCACCTTAGCCAAGACTACCACCCCATGTTAACGTGAGCTACCACCAAATCACTGTCGCCGCCTCTTGCCCATTTTTTCAGGTAAGGTTGCTAAACACTAAGTCTATAAAGCTATTTACCAAAGTCAGAGCCATGATAGCACTCGTGGTTGCAATGTTTTCCTGGGTGGTCACTCCATGTTCTGTTTAATACAAAATGATCTTGTTTAATCATCGGAATAACATCAATAGTACAAATTTCATCTCCGGAACAATAATATCTTAAAAAGAGTGACATCATAATGATAAATTTGAGCAATAGCATAGCTACTAAGCATAGTATTAATCCCAGTTTAATCAAGGAATAAGGTTGGTATTTTTAGGTAATCCTATTTAGGTAAGACCCATCAAATTATGCATATATCCAAAAGTAAATTTTATTGAATGTTTTATTTGGGTACAATAGGAAATGCTGAGGGAGAGTCCACTTGCCTTGCTCAAAAGCGTCATGCGGGTATTTCTCAAACGTATTCGGTTCCTCTACCACACCGTGAGCTTCTAATTGCGTCGCACATCGCACATACAAGAGAAAACATTCACTAATAAGCATACACTGTTCCACAAATAAACATACAATATACAAATCACGATTATAAAAAGAAAGAAAACTTTCAATCATAAAACTTCATTCGTAACTTTAATGTAAACTAACCATATCAACGATCATTTTATTGGTCATGACATAAAATACTATTTATTTTGCTTTACTATTTCACTAGATAAGATTATATGACAATTTAGCTGTGGAAACGAATATTATATAAATTCATTAAAATCACATAAATGTAGCGCTAAATCAACTTCTAAAGAATTAGTTTAATTATTAAATAATTATTTCTACCGTAAAACACGGGTTGCCTTTTATTTTTATTCTTTCTCACTGAAAGGAAATTATACTAGTCGTTACAACGTTATTCTAGAACACACAAAATCTATAGTTTATTAATGGAATTATATTAAGCTTTCATTTAGAACATTCACAATTATAGCATCTCAATATTAATGAAACTCTACCGTTTCCTTAGTGAATAAACCATATGCAGATTTACACATGAACAAGCAAAAATTGACTATAAAAGTAAATCACACTTTTAAGAGCAAAGGTAATTATGTAGTTATTCATCTAATATTCTTGGTTATGAATATGCCATCTGTTTCTATTTTTTATCCTTCATTCTAGATGACCACATCAACTTCAACATACATAAATCATAATAAGATACAAAAATACGAAATACAACAAACACCGATTAAAATAGATCATCACATACACACGAAGTCAATTGTTAAACCTACACATGAAATATACATTACATATATCCAAAATATTTCTGCAGAGATTAGATAACAAATTATCTATAGTCATCAGGGGGTAGCACGAATGATTACTGGGTCCTAATTCAATTCTTTTGAACTGAGAAACAATCTAATGCAATATAGACAAACACCAGGGGCTAGCTAGCAAAAATCCACTTTTTCTACCTTGCTCTCACTAATCCTTGCACGCAGGGGACGGTGGCGAGTGGGGCAGGGACTCTAGCCGGTAGTCAGGGAGACTTGCTGCTCAACGATGGTCGAGGGGAGGCACGATGGGGCACGGCGATGGCTCCTGTGACACGTAGCTTCGATCGGTGGTGAGCTCCACGGTGAGCAGCGGGTCGACCGACAGCGGCTGGCACAAGCTGAGAGGAGCGGAGTGGGCAAGATCGGCGGTGGGGGGAAGGGTCCATGAGCGGGTCATGCTTTTATAGAGGGAGAAGAGAGAGAAGGCGCTGGGAGAGGGAGTAATGGCTGACGGTGGCCATTAACGCCATCAATGGCGCGACCTCAAATGGGGAGCGAGAGTGGGGGAGATAAAGAGGGAGAGGCACAATGGTTTCTGGTGCTCCACTTGTGGGGAAGGCGAGGAGGCAGATAGGCGGGAGCCGGGCTCACGTAGGGCGAGCCGTGCTGTGGCGGCAGCGCGCGACGCACGAGGGAAAGGAGAGGGCCAGAGAGATGAAGGGGGAGAAAAGGAGGGGGCGCGCGATGCTGAGCCTCGGCCTGGCCGAGTGGCTAGGGTTTCGCCTTTTTTCTTTCTTTTCTTTTGAATAGATTATTTATTAAAATTATGAATAAATATATTTTTAAATATTTTAAAAATTATAATAAAACTAATAATAATGTATATAATTAAAGTACCAAATATTTATATTTTAGACTAAAGTCTATAATTTTAATAAATTGGGTTTCAAATAAAAGGGATTCTACAAATAAAATCATCAATCAAATTTTAGCAAACAAAAACCATGCTTAAAAAATAAGTGAATAAAAACAAGCACTTGGTTCAAATTTTCTTTAATTTTACTCAAAAGAATAACTATTTATATCTTTATGGCATTATTTTCTTTTATTCTAAAAATCATTTCCTCTCTACTAGTTTTAGTAATTGATATTATTTTACTTTTAATTGATGGATTTGATGTGTTACATACTCCCATTGAAATCAATATCCCTAGATTGATACTTAGTGATTTAGAACCCACAACTTACAAGTCTACTAGTGAGCTTTAGCATCACCACTAGAAGACAAGGTAGATCGGTATGTGAAAGGGAAATAGGCTTACACCTTTTCCTAATTGATTTTGGTGGTTGAATTGCCCAACACAAATAATTGGAATAACTAGTTTGCTCTAGATTATAAGTTTTACAGGTGCCAAAGGTTCACAATAGACCAATAAAATGTCCAAGAAAGGGTTCAAACAAAGAGAGCTAAAGACAACCCAAAGGCACCCTGGTCTGGCGCACCGGACTGTCCGGTGTGCCACCGGACAGTGTCCGGTGCACCAGGGAAATCGAAGCTGAACTCGCTACCTTCGGGAAATTGGAGGCCGCTCCGCTATAATTCACCGGACCGTCCGGTGAATGCACCGGACAGTGTCCGGTGTGCCAGAGGAGCAACTGCTACTTCGCGCGCAACGGTCGACTGCAACGCATTTAATGCGCGCCTGCGCGCGCAGAGGTCAGAGCACGCGCAGCTGGCGCACCGGACAGTCTACAGGAGATGTCCGATGCACCACCGGACAGCCCAGAGGCCCCACAAGTCAGAGCTCCAACGGTCGAACCCCAACGGCTGGCTGATGTGGCTGGCGCACCGGACAGTGTCCGGTGGCGCACCGGACTATCCGGTGCGCCATGCGACAGCAGACTTCCAACGGCCACATTTTGGTGGTTGGGGCTATAAATACCCCAACCACCCCACATTCAATTGCATCCAAGTTTCCAACATTCTACACATTACAAGAGCTATAACATTCAATACAAGACACACCAAAGAGATCAAATCCTCTCCCAAGTCTCTAGTTCAATTCCAATCAATAGTGACTAGTGAGAGAGTGACTTGTGTTCATTTGAGCTCTTGCGCTTGGATTGCTTCTTTTCTTTCTCATTCTTTCTTAAGATTCATTCACTTGTAACCGAGGCAAGAGACACCAATTATGTGGTGGTTCTTGCGGGGACTTTGTGTCCCGTGTGATTGAGAAGAGAAGCTCACTCGGTCTAAGTGACCGTTTGAGAGAGGGAAAGGGTTGAAAGAGACCCGGTCTTTGTGACCACCTCAACGGGGAGTAGGTTTGCAAGAACCGAACCTTGGTAAAACAAATCCTTGTGTCTCATCCCTTATTTGCTTGCGATTTGTTTTTCACCCTCTCTCTTGGACTCGATTATATTTCTAACGCTAACCCGGCTTATAGTTGTGATTAACTTTGTAAATTTCAATTTCGCCCTATTCACCCCCCTCTAGGCGCCTTTCAATTGGTATCAGAGCCCGGTACTTCATTAGAGCCTAACCGCTCGAAGTGATGTCGGGAGATCACACCAAGAAGGAGATGAGGACCGGCGAGAAGCCCATTACAAGCCACGGGAAGGCTCCATCGGGAGAGTCCCGCAACAAAGGGAAGAGGAAGGAGAAGGAATCCCCTTCACACAAGTCGCATCGGAGTGGTGATAAGAAAAAGAAGATGAGGAAGGTGGTCTACTACGAGACCGACTCTTCATCACCATCGACCTCCGGCTCTGACGCGCCGTCCGTAACTTCTAAGCGCCAAGAGCGCAAGAAGTATAGTAAGATCCCCCTACGCTACCCTCACATTCCTAGACATACTCCATTACTTTCCGTTCCATTAGGCAAGCTGCCAACCTTTGACGGTGAAGATTATGTTAGGTGGAGTGATTTGATGAAATATCACCTAACCTCACTCCACAAAAGTATATGGGATGTTGTTGAGTTTGGAGTATAGGTACCTTCCGTAGGGGATAAGGATTACGATGAGGACGAGGTGGCCCAAATCGAGCACTTCAACTCTCAAGCCACCACTATACTCCTCCAATCTCTAAGCCATGAGGAGTATAACAAGGTGCAAGGATTAAAGAACGCCAAAGAGGTTTGGGACATACTCAAAACCGCGCACGAAAGAGATGAGGTGACCAAGATCACCAAGCAGGAAACGATCGAGGGGGAGCTCGGTCGCTTCATGCTTCACCAAGGGGAGGATCCGCAAGCTATGTACAACCGCTTGAAGACCTTGGTGAACCTAGTGCGCAACCTCGGGAGCACAAAATGGGATGACCATGAGATGGTCAAGGTTATTCTTAGATCCCTCGTTTTTCTTAACCCTACGCAAGTTCAATTAATTCGAGGTGATCCTAGATACAAGCTAATGTCTCCCGAGGAGGTTATAGGAAAATTTGTGAGCTTTGAGCTAATGATTAAAGACTCAAAGAAGATCATCGAGCAAGGCACCTCCTCCACGCCCGAGGCACAACCCGTCGCATTCAAGGCAACGGAGGAGAAGAAGGAAGAGTCTACACCAAGTAGGCTCCCCATTGACGCCTCAAAGCTCGACAATGAGGAGATGGCTTTAATCATCAAAAGCTATCGACAAATCCTCAAGCAAAGGAGGGGGAAGGACTACAAACCCCGCTCCAAGAAGGTTTGCTACAAGTGTGGTAAGCCCGGTGTTGGAACTTGCTCACAGGCGCAAGTTGATCCAACGGGGGGGGGGGGGAGTAATAGCGCAAACAGGGTTTAGCATGAGATGGCAGAAGCTTTTTTCATCTAGCCTCTCAAGGGCACTGTGCGGGGTATTTATAGGTGTCCGGGTACCCAGCGTCCCGTGTTAAGGACGCATGTGCCCTCAGACACCTAGGTTATCCCCGGAATATTGCCATAAAGCGGGGTTACGGACTATAATTACAGGGACGCCTTTATAAATTAGGCCCGTGACACGCAGCGGCCACGCAGGGCCTGTCACAATGGGCCGGATCACACGTGGGCCTCCGCGCTGGACGAGGCCGCACGGTGGGATGACCTCGCCACGGGTCTTCGTCCGATGTCGTATGGGGCGAAGGGTGTCCCTGCCCGTTGTCTTGTCTCCGTTGGGCCAGCGTTTACGGCGAAGGCCCCGAGCGAAGGGTGGCGTCTTTGCCTTCGCCCCAACATTTGCCCTCCGAGGGACCAGTTCGACTAAGTCATCTGGTGCCGAAGACGTCGCTAGATGGCGGAGACGTTGCCCTCGCTCGAAGTGGTTCCACGGGGGTTTTTGACATGACCGTTGATTGACGCCGTACTGTAGGACTGCGGGTTTCCCGAAGCGCCGCGCCCTGTGTATAAAAGGGGGCGGGGGGCGGCGTGTTTTGAACTTCATCCTTCCGCGCTCCGTGAAAACCCTAGCCGCTTTCTCCACCGTCTCTGCTGCTCGTCTGCCCTCCTTGCTCTTGTTCGCCAGAGATCTGGCTCGAGTGAAGCAGACCGCCCGCCGCCGCCGACGGTACGTAGCGATGCCGACCTCTTCTTCTGCTGCCGCTACGCCGCCGGCCGACGCGTCGTCTGAGGAAACGCTGAGTACTGTGGCGGCGGAGGAGTTGCGCGCCGGCGATACGGTGGATTTTGGTGTGTCGCGGATGTCGTCGGTCCGCGTGCAAGATATGCAGCGGCTTGGTTACTTTGGCGGCGGAGTCGCTCGTGTCCCGGGGACGGAGGAAGTCCCCGAGCCGGAAGGCGAGTTGGTTGTGTTCGAGGCGTTCTTTGCCGCTGGTCTCCGCCTGCCTGCGCACCGATTTGTTGGAGAAGTCCTGCGCAGATTTAACGTTCAGATCCATCAACTGACTCCGAATGCCGTGGTGGCTCTGTCGAAGTATGTCTGGGTGACGACTTCGTACGGCGGACAGCCATCAGTCGAAGTCTTCACGAAGTACTATTGCCTGCACTGGCAGAAGAGGATGATTGGAAATGAAGTTGCTCAGTTTGGGTCCTGTACATTTACGCCGAAGACCGACAAGACCACGATGGAGGTAGTTGAGTTGGTTCCTTGCGTCCGCAACAAGTGGGGCAATTGGCATGATTTTTAGTTCTACGTCGCGGAGGGTACAGTCGAAGACCATCCGGGGCTCCCCGTGTCCGAGATGTGCTTGCATTTTTACTCAGCATACCCGCCTTTCGAAGTGGCGGAGGAGGATGCGGACGAAGGGGCCCTTCGGTGCGCCGCCGGCCTGAGCAGCGGGCGCGATTTGGTTGAGGAGTTTGTGGCGTACGGGGTATGGCCTTTGGCGCATGGCTGGGCGCTGGGCGAAGTGTGCCCTCGCCAGATGCCTTCCCATGATGGGAAGCTGGTGCGAAGTCCTGCCTTCGCGCTGGATCTGCATAGCCGCGATCCGGCCGCCTTTGTGCGTGAGGCGGAAGATGGGGCGGTGCGGATCGTTGGTCGGTATGTGCCGAGGACAGAGGGCCAGCGTAGCTGGGACATTCGCGGGTCAAATGACCGCTTGAACAGGGTTTTTGAGTTGAATCGTCTGTCATATGGCGGTTATCCCGGCCAAGACGATGTGGATCGTCGCAGGAAGAAACCGGTGGTAGAGTCTGGAGACGACCCCGCGCCGGCGGCCGCCCCGTCCTCTAAGAAGAGGAAACTAGGTACTGCTGTGGGAGGACTTGGGGTTTCTGATGGTTTTGCTAGAGAATTGATGAGGACATGCGTGGCCCCGGGGGGAAGGATGTCTTCGCCCGAGCTCTGGGAGTCTTCGGCGCGGATGCTGATGGTTACCGGGGGTTGGTGGCCTAAGAATGTTCCTGTCCCCCGCACGGCCGGCGAAGACTTTTTTACATCTCGCATGGTTCGTGATTGGAAAGTGTTTCCTTACGGGCGGAATATTGCTGCTGTTGTGTCGGCAGTGATGGACAAGGATCGCCAGGGAGCTGCACAGAAGCGCCAGGCGGTCGTCAGGCTTCATGAAGCCAGGCCGAAGAGGCAGCGGGGGGCTGCGAAGACTACTGCCCCCGGCGGAGGCCAGCCGCCGCTGGCGGCTAAGTCGGCCGTCCCTGCATCCAGTAGAGCGCCCGACGCTGCGAAGGCGGCCGTCACCGGTGGTCCCAAGTCTGCGAAGGCTGCCCCTTCGTCCGGCGGGGTGCCGGAGGCTGCGAAGGCGGCTCGAGGGTTGCCGCCCCCGGGCAAGCACGTTGCTGACTTCGCCACCGACATTAGTGTGGACGATTATCTTGTTGGTAAGTCGTTGGCTCGAGATTTTTTTGTTTTTTTGTTTTTTGTTTTTTTTAATTTGTTGATGCGTCGCAGGGTCGGACGAAGACCAACTTGTTGTTGTTCCGCCTGCCGCGGCGGCCACGGCGGCTGCCGTGGTGCCAAGGGCGAAGGGCAGTGCTCTTTGTGCCGGCGGCGAGATATCGGCACTCACTACCGTCAGGGACGAGGCGGGTGCTGTGTCCCGCCGGCTGGAGGAGATGAAGGAGGCACTGAGTCAGGTGCGTTGAGCTAGGCCTCGGGGTTTTTTTTAACCGGCTTCGCCGGGGCTGTGGTCTTATGTGTGTCTTGTAGGCGGCTGACTTCGCAAACCGCGCGGCGTCGGGGGCCCTGACGGCAGTTGTGTCTACTGAAGTCGAGAGACTTCGGACGCAACATGCTGACGCCGTCCGGGAAAAGTCGGCCGCCGACAGTAAGTGCCGCAAGCTGGCGGACAAGGTGGCTGTGCTGGAGGGTGAGAAGGCTGACCTCCGGCGCCAACTGGCGGCGGAGAGGGAGGAGGCTAATGAGGCCCTCGCCAAGGCGCAGGCTGCGCAGGCGGAGGCCAATTTGGCGCGGGCGGAGGGCAGCCTTGCCAGGCAGCGCGCCGAGCAGCTGGAGGAGCGACTCAGCGCGCTGCAGAGCCGTGTGGAGAGGGCCGAGGCCTCGGCGCGCATGGAGGCTGAGCGGACGCGCAAACAGCTTATGGATTCATACCGTGAGCTGGGCGCGCGGACCGCTAAATTTGAAGTGCCGGACCGAGAGCCCGGACTTCGCTGCCTTGAGTGGGTACAGGAGGAGCTGCAGGCGCTCCCCACCATCGTGGAGGGGTTTATGTCTTATGCCTCCCTGGTCACCTGCGAGGGGGCGATGAACGCGCTCTCTCGCGAAGGGTGCCGGCACTATGAGGTCTTCGACCAAGCTGATGAGGATTTGGAGCGTGATATCTACAAGGTTGAGGACCCTATAGTGAAGGAATCCGCTGGAGCCCTCTACGACCGGATGTGGGCCCCCACGGTCGAGAGGTGGTCAGGGAGCGGGCTGAGACGGCGAGGAGTCAGGTAATGTTTGGCTTTTGTTTGGTGTTTGTTTAATGTGGGTTAAATGTGGGTTTGCTGGGTCTGTGTGCTGTGTTTCAGGCGGCGCGTGGCGAGAGGGTGGATGACTTCGGGGCTTTGAACAGCACGCTGCCTGACCCGGAGCGAACCCGGCGGCGGCTGTGTCCGAGGCCGCTCCGGAGCCGCCCCGGAAATCGCCGAAGGCGTTCCCGATGCCCCTGCAGCCACTGCGACCGGCGGAGACCCGTCGCCAACTGCTGCGCCGAGGGCTGAGGATCCCGTGGCGGTGGCTGCGGAGGCGACAGCGGAGGCTCCCGCGACGGCTGGGTCTTCGCAGGTGGCCTAGTGGGTGTGGGTAGTTAGGAAATTTTGGATATTGTTGCTGAACCTTGGTTGCTGCGCAGGTTCAAGATTTTGGGCCTGCGCACGCAACCGCTACTGCTAATTTTTTGGCGGCTTCGACCGTGGATGATGGGAATAAATCGGATGAGTCTGCATCTAAATTTTCCGAGTTCGGTGACTCTGGGAGCTCTATTGAATGGACCGAAGAGTCGTCGGATGAGGACTTGGACTACTTTGCAGCCTTGGATGTGGCAGCGGCGGAGGCTTCGTCGCAAGCTGCGGATGCTGATGTTGTGTCTGGCCCGAGTACTAGGCGTAGGCGGCGAAGGGCGGTTGCGAAGCGTAGAGTGAGTGGAGCAGACGTCGGTCGGCTTCGTGTGAGTGGGGCTGGTAGGCAGGAACTGTTGTCCTTGCCGGCCGCTGTGAGTGCAGGTGAGGGGGAGTTGCGAAGTCTTTTTGCGGGTGAGGAGCTTAGGATAATGTTATTTAACTATAGGGAGATGGGAATTATTCCGAAGGTTGAGCCGATGTAGAATGCGATGCCCTCGCTTGTACATGTGTAATGGCTTGTATGATGAGGTTGTGTGCCTTCGCACACTCGGCTATGTTCGCGAGGGCGTTAAGTGCTTGGTCTGGTGTATTTGTTATGTTGGTCTGGTGCGCATGTAGTCGGCCTTTGTGCGAACAGTTTGGTGTAGCCGTTTTTGCACTTGTTAGGCTTCGTGTGGCTGTACCATTGTAATCGGTTCGTCGGACTTGTTGTGCTGTCCCTGCTGCACCCTGAGGCGACTTCTGCAGGGATAGTGTTCGCGGCAAACTAGAATTTTTCGCACTTATTGTGCTAGCCCGTCTGCACCCTTAGGCGATTGTTGCCCGGGTAGTCTTCGCGGAAGACCTCGATTTTTCGTATTTGTAGTGCTAATTCGGCGGCACCCTTAGGCGACTTCTGCGCGGATAGTCTTCGTGGAAGACTTCGATTTTTCGCACTTGTTGTGCTAGTCCGGCTGCACCCTTAGGCGACTTCTGCACGGATAGTCTTCGTGAAAGACTTCGATTTTTCGCACTTGTTGTGCTAGTCCGGCTGCACCCTTAGGCGACTTCTGCGCGGATAGTCTTCGTGGAAGACTTCGATTTTTCGCACTTGTTGTGCTAGTCCGGCTGCACCTTTAGGCGACTTCTGCGCGGAGTTGTCGCACGCGAGGGCGGCTGCCGCTGGACCTCGCGGTGACTTTGTATTGGTCGAATGTTGAAGACCGTCTGTGCAGTCTTGTTTCGACGTGGATTTTGCGGGGGATTTTTCTCTTGTATATTACATGACTCCGCCTCGTTAAAAACCTCACCCCTCGGGAGGAAAAGAGTGCGGGCCAGAACAAAATTGTTTTTGCAAATTACAAGGGCGAGCTGGCCCTGATGAGTCAAACAAAAAATTTGCGCAGATTATCAATGTTGCAGGAATGCTCTAAGTCTTCGCCGTTTGGCGTTGCAAGCCTGTATGCGCTGGGGGAGGCCTTCGACTTGACAATGTAAGGGCCTTCCCACATGGGCTCCAGCTTGCCTCTGGACTCCGTTCGAGTTGTCCGGACGAGGACGAGGTCCCCTTCGCTGAATTCCCTTAGGATGACTGCTTGGTCGCGCCATGCTTTTGTCTGTGCTTGGTACTTGTTCAGAGCCTGTAGGGCGAAGACGCGGTCTCCGTCGATGAGATCCTTCGAAGTCGGCTCATCTACGTCTGGGACGGCCGACGCGGCTGTCCGAGGCGACCCATGCTTTATTTCTTGCGAAGTCATGGCCTCCGATCCGTATAGTAGGCGGAAGGGGGTAAACCCAGTCGCCCGGCACTCAGTTGTATTCAGTGCCCAGACCACTTCGGGTAACAGGTCGGGCCACTTGCCCTTTTTGTCGTCGAGGAGCATTTTCTTGACGGCTGTGAAAATTTTGCCGTTGGCGCGCTCCACGACTCCGTTGGACTGGGGGTGGTACACAGAGGCGAAGGCAAGCTTGGTGCCGATGGAGAAGCAGAAGTCTTTGAAATCTTGGTTGTCGAATTGCTTGTCGTTGTCGACCGTGAGTTCGGATGGTACTCCGAAGCGGCAAACAATATTTTGCCAGAAGAATTTCTGGGCCGTCTTTGATGTGATGGTGGATACTGCCCTCGCTTCAATCCATTTGGTGAAGTATTCGACGGCTACAAAGGTGAACTTAAGGTTCCCCTGAGCCGTGGGCAGGGGCTCGACAATGTCAAGGCCCCAGCGCTGAAGGGGCCACGTGTGGGCGATCAGCTTCGTGAACTATGAGGGGCGTCCCGAGCGTGGGGAAAATTTCTGACAGGCCTCGCAGGATCTGACAACTCGATTTGCGGCGCAGATGATGGCGGGCCAGTAGAAACCTTGGCGTATCACCTTTGCCGCTAGGGCCCTGGGGCCTGCGTGGGAGCCGCAGGTCCCCCTATGGACTTCGCGCAGGATTTGGACGCCTTCGGTCTCGGTGACGCACTTAAGCATCGGCTGACTGATCCCCTTTTTGTACAGTTGTCCCTCGACCAATGCGAAGTCCCGACTTCGGTGGTGGAGGCGCTTGGCCTCGTTGCTGTCGACTGGGTGATAGTACCCCTGCAGGTACAGGGTTATTGGCGCCCGCCAGTCTTCGGTCATGATAAGATTGATCATGCGGTGGCCCTCGCTGTCGTTGGTTATTTGGAGCCCTTCAGGGCTGCGGACGGCTGGCGTGCCGATGACGTGATAGAACACGTCGGAGGGTAGGGCTTCACCCCTGGCGGCTGCTTTGGCCAATGCGTCAGCTTCTTCATTCTTGGCCCAGTCCACATGCTGCAACGTGAATCCCTTGAATTGTTTTTCGAGACTCCGGATGGCCTCGAGGTACTGCATAAGTGCGAGGTCCTTTGCTGCATAGTCTTTCTCGACTTGGCCGGTGACTACCTTGGAGTCTGTTCGGACTATACAGGTGGTGACGCCGAGGGCTCTTAATTTGCGGAGGCCGAGGATGACAGCTTCGTATTCTGCTATGTTGTTTGTGCATCTGTCAGATTCCAGAGCGAAGCTTAAGCGTGCCGCGTATCTGTGCCTGACCCCGGCGGGTGAGGTGATGACTGCCGCAGCGCCTGCCCCCGCATGGCACCAAGCGCCGTCGCAGTGGATTGTCCAAACCTTCTCTGCGGATGGCTCCAGCTATGTTATTGGCCCGGTCCAGTCGACGACGAAGTCTGCTAGAACTTGTGACTTGATCGCTGTCCTGGGCTCGAAAGTGATGTGGTAGCCGGAGAGTTCGGCCGCCCATTTGGCGATCCGGACTGATGCCTCCGAGTTTCTGAATAATTCGCCGAGTCCCCTATCCGAGGTGACGCGGACCTTGAATGCTTCAAAGTAGTGGCGCAATTTGCGCGAAGACATAACAACTGCATATGCAATCTTTTCGAGCTCCGTCATGTTACATTTTGACAGTGTGAGCACTTCGGAGACATAATATACTGGGCACTGCCTGATCACACCCTCTGCTGTCTTCTCCTGAACCAGTGCCGCACTGACCGCGTGCGGCGAAGCCGCAACGTAAAGCAACAGTGGTAGCGAAGAGTCGGGGCTCGTAAGAACGGCCAACTCCATCAGGTACTATTTTAGTGAGGCGAAGGCCGCCGCCTGCTCTGGTCCCCAAACGAAGTCTTTTGCGCCGCGGAGTGTTTTGAGGAAGGGAAGACTTTGTTCGGCAGACTTGGAAATGAACCTGTTGAGGGCGGCCATTCTGCCCGTCAGACGCTGGACCTCTCTGGCTGACTGTGGGGGCTTCATATTGATAATGGCCTGGATTTTGGTTGGGTTGGCCTCGATGCCGCAGTGTGATACCAGATAACCCAATATTTTACCCTGTTGAACACCGAAAACGCACTTATCGGGGTTCAGGCGAAGTCGTGTGTCCCGCATGTTCGCGAATGTCTCGGCGAGGTCTGCGAGATGGTCCTCTTTATTCCTGCTGGCGACGACAATGTCATCCACGTATGTGAATACGTTTCTGCCGACTTGCCCTTCGAGCACTGTTCTAGTGAGCCGGGAGAAGGTGGACCCGGCGTTCTTGAGTCCCTCCGGCATTTTGATAAAGCAATATGTGCCGAAGGGTGTTATGAAGCTGGTGCTGGCCTTGTCCTCCTCCTTCATGTATATTTGATGATAACCGGAGAAGCAGTCGAGGAGTGACATGACCTCGCACCCGGCCGCGCTATCGACTATTTTGTCGATCCGGGGTAATGGGAAGTTGTCCTTTGGGCAGGCCTTGTTGAGGCTGGTGAAGTCTATGCACATTCGCCACTTGCCGCTCTTTTTCTGCACCATTACCACGTTGGAGAGCCACGTGGGGTAAGCCACTAGCTCGATAAATTTGGCTTCCAGGAGGCAGTGTACCTCTGCCTTGGCGGCTTCTGTCTTCTCGTCGGACATTTTGCGAAGCCGCTGTTTTTTCGGTCTCATCGAGGGGTCGATTCCCATGCTGTGCTCAATTAAGGATCGGCTGACCCGGACCAGGTCGAGGGCTGACCAAGCGAAGACGTCCTTGTTCTTGGACAAGCAACACATGAGTTTTTCCTCATCATGCGAAGTGAGGTCTTCGCTGATCGTGAATGTTTGCTTGGGCGTGGCCTGGTCGAGGGGAACAGTCTTGGTTTCGTCGTTGCTTTGCATCTGCGCCTTGTGTTGTTTTTCAGTTGGGCTGGCGGGCGCTGGGACCTCGCGCTGGGCGGTAAGGCAGTGGACATTTCTTTGCCCGGGGACGAAGTCCCGCTCTATATTGCGCGCAGTCTGCTGATTGCCGTAGACCGAGATGGCGCCTAACGGACCTGGTATCTTCATGCACAGGTACAATCCGTGAATGGCTGCTTCAAACTTGTTGATGGAGCCCCGACCCATGATGGCGTTGTACGGATACACCATGTCAACGATGTCAAAGGTTATTTGCTCACTTCGGGCATTGGGCGCTACACCGAAGGAGAGAGGCAACTCTATTTTGCCGATAGGAAAAGTGCCCTTGCCGCCGAAGCCGTACAACGGATTGTCTGAAGGCTTGAGCAAGCTGTGGCTTATGCCCATGCGATCGAAGGCATGGAGAAAAATGATGTCTGCCTGACTGCCATTATCAACGAGGACTTTGTACAGGTCCCAGCCTGCCACGCTGCAGTTGATGACCATGGCGTCGACATGGGGGGCGCTGCGCAGGTCGACGTCTCGGGCGTCGAAAGTTAGCGGTACGTGGGACCACTTCGTCTGCACGACTGGACCGGTGATGGCGACGTGGTTGATGCTGCGGTAGTGGTCCCGCTTCTGTCGCTTGGTGTCGAAGTCGACACTGGACCCCCTAGTGATCATGTGAATGACTCCGCGATACGGCTGATCGGCGAAGTCTTCTTGCTTGGGGGCGTGGGGGTGGGGGATGTTTTGTTGTTGCTGGTGTGGAGGTGGGGGTGGGGGAGGTACGATTTGTACTTCCTGATGGTGTTGGTAAGCGTGGTGCGGTGGATGCGGGGCGGGGGCGTGGATATATGGTGGAGGGTGTTGCTGATAAGTGTGCGCGACGACTCTTGGGTTGTCGGCCGTTTGCGCCCGTGCCATCCTGTCTCTGGTGGCCTTCGTCTCTGGGCAGTCTTTGGTTTGGTGGGCGCAGTCTTCGCCGTGGAAGAGACAGTAAAATCGGCGCGGTGGCTGCGCGCGTCTCCGGCCCCTACCGCGAGTTCCACTTCCGCGGCCCGGGGGGATATTCCTGGCGGCGAGGGGCATCGCTCGCGGGGTGCTGGTTGGTGATGTTGTGCACCTACTGCTGATTACGGCCGTCTCGGCCGGAGTCTGGCTGCGGAGTCCTCGTCCACGTGCGGCTGGACTGTGGAGCGTCTTTGGGTTTCCTCTGGGACTCAACCTTGCGCTGGTGGAGCTCTTCGGATTTGGCATATTTTTCAAATAGTTGATATAATTCCTGGAGGTTCTTGGGCGGGTCCCTGATGCAATGGCTGTAAAGGACGCCAGCGCGGAGGCCACTGATGGCGTAATGAATGGCGATCTGGTCGTCAACTGAGGGCAGCTGTGACTTGAGTGTTAGAAACTTGCGGTAATACTCCCGCAGAGTCTCTTTTTCCAGTTGTTTGCAGAGTGAGAGTTCGGCCAAGGCGTCGGTGTCTGGGCGGTACCCTTGGAAGTTGAGCAGGAATTTGTCCCTTAGGCTTCTCCAGGAATCAATGGACAGCGGGGGTAATCTGGTGAACCAGGTGAGAGCTGGGCCTTCGAGGGCGATGATGAAAGACTTGGCCATTGTGGCGTCGTCCCCTCCGGAAGATGCGACGGCGACCTGATAACTCATGATGTACTGAGCTGGGTCCGTGCTGCCGTTGTACTTGGGATAGGTCCCTGCCCGGAAGTTGGCAGGCCAGGGTGTCACTTGCAGATGTGGCGCCAGGGGACTTCGCTCGTCGAGGTAGTTGACCCCTTGAAATGGCGCGGCGTGTGGGAAGGCGTAGTCGCGCTGGGGGAAGTGCGTGTCTTCCACCTGCGCGCGGTGTTGCAGGGGTGGCCCGTGCTGCAGGCCGCGGTGGCCTTCGCGTATGTCTTCCACTTGTGCGCGCTGTTGCAGGGGTGGCCCATGCTGCAGGCCGAGGTGGCCTTCGCGCTGCATCAGCGCGATCTCCCGCTCGAGGTCCTGGGCCTTCTGCTCTTCATCGCGTATCATTTGCCGCACCTTGGCTAGTGTAGACACGCGCTGGCGCTTGGCCTCCAGTATCTCTTTTTGCCTCTGGAGATTGCGGTTCTTGAGGCGCAGTGCGCGCAGCTGTAGCTGTTCTTTCGCTGAAACGCCGAGGACTTCACCGTCCTTAGTGAGGTCCGCGCCCTCCGGTGGGGCGAAGCCAAGGACTTCACCGTCCTCGGTGAGGTTCGCGCCTTCCGGTGGGGCGAAGCCTGGGGGAGGCTGCGGTTGTCCTTCAGGGCCGCAGGTGCGGAGGGCGTCGTCTTCAGCAGCCGCTTGGTGAGTGGAGTGGGTGAGTGCGAGGGCCTTGCCCTTTCTTGCGGCCAGCAGTGCTGCCTTCGCAGCCTCGTCAGCCTTCGAGCTAGCTTTCTTGGGTGCCATCGCGGGTGGTTTTTTTGTAGCACGAACGGTGGGCGCCAAATGTTAGAACTTGCTCACAGGCGCAAGTTGATCCAACGGGGGGGAGTAATAGCGCAAACAGGGTTTAGCACGAGATGGCAGAAGCTTTTTTCATCTAGCCTCTCAAGGGCACTGTGCGGGGGTATTTATAGGTGTCCGGGTACCCAGCGTCCCGTGTTAAGGACGCATGTGCCCTCAGACACCTAGGTTATCCCCGGAATATTGCCATAAAGCGGGGTTACAGACTGTAATTACAGGGACGCCTTTATAAATTAGGCCCGTGACACGCAGCGGCCACGCAGGGCCTGTCACAATGGGCTGGATCACACGTGGGCCTCCACGCTGAACGAGGCCGCACGGTGGGATGACCTCGCCACGGGTCTTCGTCCGATGTTGTATGGGGCGAAGGGTGTCCCTGCCCGTTGTCTTGTCTCCGTTGGGCCAGCGTTTACGGCGAAGGCCCCGAGCGAAGGGTGGCGTCTTTGCCTTCGCCCCAACACCCGGTCACTTTATTGCCAAATGTCCTATTTCTAGTGACAGTGACAGGGGCGACGACAAGAAGGGGAGAAGAAAGGAAAAGAAGAGGTACCACAAGAAGAAGGGCGGCGATGCCCATGTGTGCCGCGAGTGGGACTCCGACGAGAGCTCCACCGACTCCTCCTCCGTCGAGGACGTCGCCAACATCACCGTCAACAAGGGACTTCTCTTCCCCAACGTCGGCCACAAGTGCCTCATGGCAAAGGACAGCAAAAGGAAGAAGGTTAAATCTAAATCCTCCACTAAATATGCATCCTCTAGTGATGAAGACAATTCTAGTAATGAGGAGGATAATTTGTTTACCCTTTTTGCCAACCTTAACATGGAACAAAAGGAGAAGCTAAATGAATTGATTAGCGCTATTCATGATAAGGATGAACTCTTGGATAGCCAAGAGGACTTCCTAATTAAGGAAAATAAGAAACATGCTAAGGTTAAGAATGCTTATGCTCTAGAAAGGGAAAAATGTGAATAATTATCTAGTGAGCTAAGCACTTGCCATGACGTTATTGCCAACCTTAGAAATAAAAATGCTAAATTAGTTGCTAAGGTTGATTCAAATGTTTGTGATGATTCATATGCCAATCTTAGAAATGATCATGCTATTTCTATTGCTAAGATTGAGAAATTAAATGCCTCTCTTGCTAGCCTTAGATGTGAAAATGAAAAATTGATTGCTAAGGCAAAAGAATTAGATGTTTGCAATGCTTCCATTTCCGATCTTAGAAGTGAAAATGATATTTTACATGCTAAGATTGTTGAACTAAAAACTTGCAAACCCTCTACATCTACCATTGAGCATGTTTCTATTTGCACTAGATGTAGAGATGTTGACATTGATGCTATTCATGATCATATGGCTTTAATTAACCAACAAAATGATCATATAGCAAAATTAGATGCTAAAATTACCGAGCATGAACTTGGAAAATGAAAAATTTAAATTTGCTCGTAGTATGCTTTATAGTGAGAGACGCCCTGGCATCAAGGATGGCATTGGCTTCCAAAAGGGAGACAATGTCAAACTTAATGCCCCTCCTAAAAAATTATCTAACTTTGTTAAGGGCAAGGCTCCCATGATTCAGGATAACGAGGGTTACATTTTGTACCCTGCCGATTATCCCGAGCATAAGATTAGGAGAATTCATTCTAGGAAGTCTCACTCTGGCCCTAATCATGCTTTTATGTATAAGGGTGAGACATCTAGTGCTAGGCAATCAACTCATGCTAAATTGCCTAAAAAGAAAACTCCTAGTGCATAAAATGAACCTAGCATTTCATTCAAAACTTTTGATGCATCCTATGTTTTGACTAACAAATCCGGCAAAGTAGTTGCCAAGTATGTTGGGGACAAACACAAGGGATCAAAGACTTGTGTTTGGGTACCCAAAGTTCTTGTATCTAATGTTAAAGGACCCAAAATTGTTTGGGTACCTAAAAACAAGAACTAAAATTGTTTTGTAGGTTTATGCATCTGGGGGCTCAAGTTGGATCATCGATAGCGGGTGCACAAACCACATGACAGGGGAGAAGAAGATGTTCTCCTCCTACGAGAAAAACCAAGATCCCCAACGAGCTATCACATTCGGGGATGGAAACCAAGGTTTGGTCAAAGGATTGGGTAAAATTGCTATATCACCTGACCATTCCATTTCAAATGTTTTTCTTGTTGATTCATTAGATTACAATTTGCTTTCCGTTTCTCAACTATGCAAAATGGGCTACAACTGTCTATTTACTGATGTAGGTGTCACTGTCTTTAGAAGAAGTGATGATTCAGTAGCATTTAAGGGAGTGTTAGAGGGTCAGATATACTTAGTTGATTTCAATAGAGCTGAACTCGACACTTGCTTAATTGCTAAGACTAACATGGGCTGGCTCTGGCATCGCCGACTAGCACATGTTGGGATGAAGAATCTTCACAAGCTTCTAAAGGGAGAACACATTTTAGGACTAACCAATGTTCATTTTGAGAAAGACAGGATTTGTAGCGCATGCCAAGCCGGGAAGCAAGTTGGCACTCATCATCCACATAAGAACATCTTGACTACTGACAGGCCACTTGAGCTCCTCCACATGGACCTATTCGGCCCGATCGCTTACATAAGCATCGGCGGGAGTAAGTACTGTCTTGTTATTGTGGATGACTACTCTCGCTTCACTTGGGTATTCTTTTTGCAGGAAAAATCTCAAACCCAAGAAACCTTAAAGGGATTCTTGAGACGGGTTCAAAATGAGTTTGGCTTGAGGATCAAGAAAATTAGAAGCGATAATGGGACAGAGTTCAAGAATTCACAAATTGAAGGCTTCCTTGAGGAGGAGGGCATCAAGCATGAGTTCTCTTCTCCCTACACGGCACAACAAAATGGTGTAGTGGAGAGGAAGAATAGAACTCTATTGGACATGGCGAGGACCATGCTTGATGAGTACAAGACTTCGGATCGGTTTTGGGCCGAGGCGGTCAACACCGCTTGCTACGCCATCAACCGGTTGTATCTACACCGAATCCTCAAGAAAACATCTTACGAACTCCTCACTGGTAAAAAGCCCAATGTTTCATATTTTAGAGTCTTTGGTAGCAAATGTTTTATTCTTGTTAAAAGAGGTAGAAAGTCAAAATTTGCTCCTAAGGCTGTAGAAGGCTTTTTACTAGGATATGACACAAACACAAGGGCATATAGTCTTTAACAAGTCCACTGGACTAGTTGAAGTTTCTTGTGACATTGTGTTTGATGAGACTAATGGCTCTCAAGTGGAGCAAGTTGATCTTGATGAATTAGATGATGAAGAGGCTCCGTGCGTCGCGCTAAGGAACATGTCCATTGGGGATGTGTGTCCTATGGAATCCGAAGAGCCCATTCAAGCACAAGATCAACCATCCTCCTCCATGCAAGCATCTCCACCAACTCAAGATGAGGATGAGGCTCAAGATGATGAAGAAGAAGATCAAGAAGATGAGCCACCTCAAGACGACGGCAATGATCAAGGTGGAGATGCAAATGATCAAGACAAGGAGGATGAGCAAGTTCCAAGACCGCCTCACCCAAGAGTCCACCAAGCAATCCAACGAGATCACCCCGTGAACATCATCCTCGGCGACATCCATAAGGGGGTAACCACTAGATCTCGTGTTGCACATTTTTATGAGCATTACTCTTTTGTTTCCTCTATTGAGCCACACAGGGTAGAGGAAGCACTTCAAGATTCGGATTGGGTGATGGCGATGCAAGAAGAGCTCAACAACTTCACGAGGAATGAGGTATGGCATTTGGTTCCACGTCCTAACCAAAATGTTGTAGGAACCAAGTGGGTCTTCTGCAACAAGCAAGATGAGCATGGTGTGGTGACAAGGAACAAAGCCCGACTTGTGGCCAAGGGATATTCCCAAGTCGAAGGTTTGGATTTCGATGAAACCTATGCACCCGTAGCTAGGCTTGAATCAATTCGCTTTTTACTTGCCTATGCTACTTACCATGGCTTTAAGCTTTATCAAATGGACGTGAAAAGTGCCTTCCTCAATGGACCAATCAAGGAAGAGGTCTATGTTGAGCAACCTCCTGGCTTTGAAGACAGTGAGTATCCTAATCATGTTTATAAACTCTCTAAGGCGCTTTATGGGCTCAAGCAAGCCCCAAGAGCATGGTATGAATGCCTAAGAGATTTTCTTATTGCTAATGCCTTCAAAGTCGGAAAAGCCAATCCTACACTCTTTACTAAAACACTTGAAAATGATTTGTTTGTATGCCAAATTTATGTTGATGATATCATATTTGGGTCTACTAATGAATCTACATGTGAAGAGTTTAGTAGGATCATGACACAGAAATTCGAGATGCCTATGATGGGGGAGTTGAAGTATTTCTTAGGATTCCAAGTCAAGCAACTCAAGGAGGGCACCTTCATTAGCCAAACGAAGTACATTCAAGACATTCGAACCAAGTTTGGGATGAAGGACGCCAAGCCCATCAAGACACCCATGGGAACCAATGGGCATCTCGACCTCGACACGGGAGGTAAATCCGTAGATCAAAAGGTATACCGGTCGATGATAGGTTCTTTACTCTACTTATGTGCTTCACGACCGGATATTATGCTTTCCGTATGCATGTGTGCAAGATTCCAAGCCGATCCTAAGGAAGCTCACCTTAGGGCCGTAAAACGAATCTTGAGATATTTAGTTTATACTCCTAAGTTTGGCCTTTGGTACCCCAGGGGATCCACATTTGATTTAACTGGTTATTCCGATGCCGATTGGGCAGGGTGCAAAATTAATAGAAAGAGCACATCGGGGACTTGCTAGTTCTTGGGAAGATCCTTGGTGTCTTGGGCTTCAAAGAAGCAAAATTCTGTGGCTCTTTCAACCGCCGAAGCCGAGTATATTGCCGCAGGCCATTGTTGCGCGCAATTGCTTTGGATGAGGCAAACCCTTAGGGATTATGGTTACAAATTAACCAAAGTTCCTCTTCTATGTGATAATGAGAGTGCAATCCGCATGGCGGATAATCCCGTTGAGCATAGCCGCACTAAACACATAGCCATTCGGTATCATTTTCTAAGGGATCACCAACAAAAGGGGGATATCAAGATTGCATATGTTAGCACCAAAGAACAATTAGCCGACATCTTTACCAAACCATTGGATGAACAAACTTTTACCAAACTTAGGCATGAGCTAAATATTCTTGATTCTAGGAATTTCTATTGATGTCTTGCATAAATAGCTCATATATATACCTTTGATCATCTCTTTCATGTGCTATGACTAATGTGTTCTTTCAAGTCCATTTCATGCTAAGTCATAGATTGAAAGGGAAAAAGGAGTCTTCGGCGAAGACAAGGCTTCCACTCTGCTTCATCAAATCATTCATCCTTCGTCGTCGCTCCGCACCAACTCTCCAACTTTGGTATAATCTTCATTCCTTTACTTCCATCCAAAGGGGGAGAGAGTAGTCTAAAAGGGCTTATATTTCACTCAAAGCATCCGTTTTTGGTGATTCATGCCAAAGGGGGAGAGAGTATTAGCCCAAAGCAAAAGGACCGCACCACCAGAGTATTAGCCCAAAGCAAAAGGACCGCACCACCACCAATTTCAAAAATATAATCTTTTATTTGGTATGGAGTCTATTAATTGGTGAAGTTTTTTTTCAATTGGTATCTTATTTTGATACAATTTGAAATTGGTATACCCTCTTCAAAATTAATATTTAAAACCCTCTTGAACACTAAGAGGAGGATTTCATTAAGGGGGAGTTTTGTTTAGTCAAAGGAAAAGCATTTGAAACAAGGGGGGAAAATTTCAAAACTTGAAAATGCTTCTCAAAATCTTATTCATTTACCTTTGACTATTTGCAAAAGAACTTTGAAAATAATTTCCAAAACATTTTGCAAAACAAAACATGTGGTGCAAGCGTGGTCCAAAATGTTAATAAGAAAAAGAGACATCCATGCACATTTAGTAAGTAATATTTATTGGTTTCATTCCAAGCAACCTTTGCACTTTCCTTATGCAAACTAGTTCAATTCTGCACTTCTATATTTGCTTTGGTTTGTGTTGGCATCAATCACCAAAAAGGGGGAGATTGAAAGGGAAATAGGCTTACACCTTTTCCTAATTGATTTTGGTGGTTGAATTGCCCAACACAAATAATTGGACTAACTAGTTTGCTCTAGATTATAAGTTTTACAGGTGCCAAAGGTTCACAATAGACCAATAAAATGTCCAAGAAAGGGTTCAAACAAAGAGAGCTAAAGACAACCCAAAGGCACCCTGGTCTGGCGCACCGGACTGTCCAGTGCACCACCGGACAGTGTCCGGTGCACCAGGGAAATCGAAGCAGAACTCGCTACCTTCGGAAAATTGGAGACAGCTTCGCTATAATTCACCGGACCGTCCGGTGGCACACCGGACTGTCCGGTGTGCCAGAGGAGCAACGAGTACTTCGCGCGCAACGGTCGACTGCAACGCATTTAATGCGCGCCTGCGCGCGCAGAGGTCAGAGCATGCGCAGCTGGCGCACTGGACAATCTACAGGAGATGTCCGGTGCACCACCGGACAACCCAGAGGCCCCACAAGTCAGAGCTCCAATGGTCGAACCCCAACGGCTGGCTGACGTGGCTGGCACACCGGACAGTGTCCGGTGGCGCACCGGACTGTCCGGTGCGCCATGCGACAGCAGACTTCCAACGACCACATTTTGGTGGTTGGGGCTATAAATACCCCAACCACCCCACATTCAATTGCATCCAAGTTTCCAACATTCTACACATTACAAGAGCTATAGCATTCAATACAAGACACACCAAAGAGATCAAATCCTCTCCCAAGTCTCTAGTTCAATTCCAATCAATAGTGACTAGTGAGAGAGTGACTTGTGTTCATTTGAGCTCTTGTGCTTGGATTGCTTCTTTTCTTTCTCATTCTTTCTTAAGATTCATTCACTTGTAACCGAGGCAAAAGACACCAATTGTGTGGTGGTTCTTGCGGGGACTTTGTGTCCCGTGTGATTGAGAAGAGAAGCTCACTCGGTCTAAGTGACCGTTTGAGAGAGGGAAAGGGTTGAAAGAGACCCGGTCTTTGTGACCACCTCAACGGGGAGTAGGTTTGCAAGAACCGAACCTCGGTAGAACAAATCCTTGTGTCTCATCCTTTATTTGCTTGCGATTTGTTTTTCACCCTCTCTCTCGGACTCGATTATATTTCTAACGCTAACCCGGCTTGTAGTTGTGATTAACTTTGTAAATTTCAGTTTCGCCCTATTCACCCCCTCTAGGCGCCTTTCAATTGGTATCAGAGCCCGGTGCTTCATTAGAGCCTAACCGCTCGAAGTGATGTCGGGAGATCACACCAAGAAGGAGATGGGGACCGGCGAGAAGCCCATTACAAGCCACGAGAAGGCTCCATCGGGAGAGTCCCGCAACAAAGGGAAGGGGAAGGAGAAGGAATCCCCTTCACACAAGTCGCATCAGAGTGGCGATAAGAAAAAGAAGATGAGGAAGGTGGTCTACTATGAGACCGACTCTTCATCACCATCGACCTCTGGCTCCGACGCGCCGTCCGTAACTTCTAAGCGCCAAGAGCGCAAGAAGTATAGTAAGATCCCCCTACGCTACCCTCGCATTCCTAGACATACTCCATTACTTTCCGTTCCATTAGGCAAGCCGCCAACCTTTGACGGTGAAGATTATGCTAGGTGGAGTGATTTGATGAAATATCACCTAACCTCACTCCACAAAAGTATATGGGATGTTGTTGAGTTTGGAGTACAGGTACCTTCCGTAGGGGATACGGATTACGATGAGGACAAGGTGGCCCAAATCGAGCACTTCAACTCTTAAGCCACCACTATACTCCTCCAATCTCTAAGCCGTGAGGAGTATAACAAGGTGCAAGGATTAAAGAACGCCAAAGAGGTTTGGGACGTGCTCAAAACCACGCACGAAGGAGATGAGGTGACCAAGATCACCAAGCAGGAAACGATCGAGGGGGAGCTCGGTCGCTTCATGCTTCACCAAGGGGAGGATCCGCAAGCTATGTACAACCGCTTGAAGACCTTGGTGAACCAAGTGCGCAACCTCGGGAGCACTAAATGGGATGACCATGAGATGGTCAAGGTTATTCTTAGATCCCTCGTTTTTCTTAACCCTACGCAAGTTCAATTAATTCGAGGTGATCCAAGATACAAGCTAATGTCTCCCGAGGAGGTTATAGGAAAATTTGTGAGCTTTGAGCTAATGATTAAAGGCTCAAAGAAGATCATCGAGCAAGACACCTCCTCTACGCCCGAGGCACAACCCGTCGCATTCAAGGCAACAGAGGAGAAGAAGGAAGAGTCTACACCAAGTAGGCTCCCCATCGACGCCTCAAAGCTCGACAATGAGGAGATGGCTTTAATCATCAAAAGCTTTCGACAAATCCTCAAGCAAAGGAGGGGGAAGGACTACAAACCCCGCTCCAAGAAGGTTTGCTACAAGTGTGGTAAGCCCGATCACTTTATTGCCAAATGTCCTATTTCTAGTAACAGTGACAGGGGCGACGACAAGAAGGGAAGAAGAAAGGAAAAGAAGAGGTACCACAAGAAGAAGGGCGGCGATGCCCATGTGTGCCGCGAGTGGGACATGTTGGAACTCTTCCTCCTGGGCAAGTATCCAACGGGGAAGTGGAAAGAGTGTTTGCAAAGCTTAACATGGGATGGCAATAGCTCAATCAATCTGGCCTCTCAAGGGCACTGTACGAGGGTATTTATAGGCACTCGAGTGACCATCCGTCCCTTGCCAAAGACGTTTATGCCCTCGAGTACCCGATCTATCTCCAGAATATTCTCACGAGAGGAGGTTATAGACTCATTACAGAAAAGGCTATTATAGACACGACCCGTAATATGCTTATCGGCGTGGGGCCCGTTACAGTGGGTCGAATTCCACCTGGGCCTCCCGACGCGGTGATGACGTGGGACTAGTAGACTTCGATGGAGCCTTCGTCTTGCAATAGAGAGGATGAAGGAGGACCACACCGGTCTTCATCCAATCGACGCCTTCGGTTTGCTCAGGTGTGCTCTGTGGATGTGGTCTTCATCGGTGTAGCAAGGCAACGAAGGCATCGAGCGAAGGGTAGCGTGTTCGCCTTCGCCCCAACATTTGCCCTCTGAGGGACCAGTTCGACTAAGTCATCTAGTGCCGAAGACGTCGCTAGATGGTGGAGACGCTGCCCTCGCTCGAAGTGGTCCCGTGGGGGTTTTTGAAATGTGACCATTGATGGACATGTTACTGTTGGACTACGTGTTTCCCAAAGCGCCGTGTACTGTCTATAAAAAGGCAGGCGTGGCTGGGACTGTTTCTTACCCTTGCATGCGCTGTAAAAACCCTAACTTTTTCAAACTGCTCGCCTGCCCTCCTTGCTCTTCTGCGTCGGAAATCTAGCCCGCGTCAAGCAGACCGCACGCCACCGCCGACGGTGCATAGCAATGTCTTCTTCCTCATCTGCTGCGAGTGCGTCGTCGGTGGATCCATCGTCCGAGGATACCTTGAGTGATTTGGTGGCGACAGAGTTGTAGCCGAGCCACACCATCGAGTTTGGCACTTTGAGGATCTCCTCGGTTCGCGTGCAGGAGTTGCAGTAGCTTGGATACTTTGGTGACGGTGTCGGGTGGGTTTTAGGCGCTGAGGAGATCCCTGAGCCTGAGGGCGAGTTGGTTGTGTTCGAGGCATTTTTCATTGCCGGCTTTCGTCTCCTGGCGCATCATTTCGTGGCGGAGGTTTTGCGGAGGTTCGACGTGCAGGTCCACTAGTTGACACCCAACGCCGTGGTTGCTCTGGCGAAGTATGTTTGGGCGGTTGCTTCGTATGGCGGTCAGCCGTCCGTGGAAGTCTTCGCCAAGAACTATTGTCTGCACTGGCAAAAGAGAAAAATAGGAAATAAGATTGCACAATTTGGATCGTGCACCTTCACGCCAAGGACTGGGAAGACTTCGGTGGAAGTTGTGGAAATAGTCCCTTGTGCTCGGAACAAGTGGGGCAACTAGTGGGACTTTTGGTTTTATGTCTCTGGTGGGGAAGTCGAAGACCTCCCTGGGCTCCCTGCAGCCATTATGTGCTCTCACTGCTATGTGGTGTTCCCACCGTTCGAGGTGGCAGAGGATGATGAGGATGAAGGGGCCCTTCGGTACGCTGCCCGCATGAGTAGCGGGCGCGATCTGGTTGAGGAATTCATCGGATATGGAGTATGGCCCTTGGCGCACGGCTGGGTGCTTGGCGAAGTGTGCCCCCCGCCGGATGCCGACCTTGGGCAATCAGTTGGTGCGAAGTCCTGCCTTCTCCTTGGATTTGCGGGGCCGCAACCCGGTCGTGTTTGTGCGTGAAGTGGAGGCTGAGGCTACAAGGATTGTAGGGTGATACATGCCGAGGACGGAGACCTTGCGTAGTTGGGATATTCGCAGTTCTAATGTTCGTTTGAACCGCGTTTTTGAGTTGAATCGTCTGCCATATGGCGGTTACCCGGGAGACGATGATGCTGTTGTTATCGACCGTCGGGTAAAAAGGGCGACGACAGCGGTCGACGAAGGCCCTTCGCGGGAGCTGTGCCGGCTGCGGCCACTAAAATGAGGAAACTAGGTACTACAGCTGAGGGGTTGGGGTCTCCAATCGTTTTGCTGTGGATTTATTGGGAACTTGCATGGCCCCCGGGGAGAGGATGTCTTCGCCCGAGCTCCGGGAATCTTCCATGCGAATGCTGAAGGTTACCGGGGGTCGGTGGCCTAGGAATGTTTCGATCCCTTGGGTGGCTGGCGAGGACATTCGTACTTCTCGATTAGCTCGTGAGATGAGGATTTTTCCTTATGGGCGGAATGTTGCTGCTGTTGTGTCGGCAGTGATGGAAAAGGATCGCCAAGACGCGTCGCGGAAGCGTCGGGCGTTTGCTAGGGTGGGGGACCCGCGCCGCGAGGTCAAGATGGCTGGGGGGGTCACGAAGTCTGCCACCCCCGGTGCCAGCAAGCCTCCGCTGGGCGCAAAGTCCGCCGCCCCCGACCCCAGCAAGCCTCTCCATGCCGTGCCCGTGCAGGAGCGAAGGCTTCCGTCGCCGCTGTGTGCAGCTGAGACGGGGGTGGGCAGGGCTGAGGCCTCCATGGATATTTCCGTGGATGACTATCTTTTAGGCGGCGTCTCGATATTCGACACGCATACGGGGCGGGGTCTTGTTGGTGAGTTTTTTTGGATTGGGTTTTTGACGAGATTGGTGTAGGGTTGGAGGCTGAAGACCAGCCGGCGCCGCCAACTGGCGTTGGCGAAGACGACCCTGTGGCCGCCGTCGTGTTGCCTTTAGATACTTCGGGGGCGGCCGCGCCGGTTACCGAAGACCCTGCAACGTCGGCCAGCCCTGCACAGGTGGCGGGATAGACTTAGAGGTGTTGGGTGTAGGGTTTTATTTTTGTGTTACTAAAACTCGGTTGCTGCGCATGTTCTGACGTCTGGGCCTACGCAAGCAACCCCTACTAATGGTATTAATTTTGTGGTGGCCGCGAACGCAGTGCCTGCTAATGATAGTTTTTCTGGTTCTAAATCTGGGTCTTTTTCATCTGATGGTGGCGAGTTTGAGAGCCCATTTTCCTGGACTAAAGAGTCTTCGGATGAAGATTTGGATTATTTTGCTGCGTTAGATGTGGCCGCGGTGGAGTCTTCGCCGCGACTGGAGATGGGCGAAGTGTTGGATCCCCTGGCTAGGGCGAGGGTCAAACACCGTCAACAAAAAGTGGTGGCTAAGCATAGCATTGGTGAGAGGTCGCGAAGTGGTAGGCGCCGTCGGATGGGGTTGGAGCGAACTCGTCTTCGTGTAGATCGGGGTAATCAACGTGACTTGCTGTCTTCGTCGTTTGGGACGAGTATTGGTGAGGGGGACCTATGGAATTTGTTTGAGGGTGAGGAATTGAAAACGATGTTGTTTAATTATCGAGAGGTGGGCATTATCCCGAAGGTTGAGCCAATGTAGAATGTGTGATGCCCTCGCTTGTCGTGCAGTAGTAGAGGGCGTAATTGTATTTATTTGTGCGGTGGGTCTGGTGACCCTTCGCTGTGTATATGTAATCTGCGACTTGTAAGTGTGATGTTGTAAGTGTTGAAAGTCGCCTAGAGGGGGAGTGAATAGGGCGAATCTGAAATTTATAAACTTAAGCACAACTACAAGCCAGGTTAGCGTTAGAAATATAAGCGAGTCCGAGAGAGAGGGTGAAAAAACAAATCGCAATCAAATAAGGAGTGAGACACAAGGATTTGTTTTACCGAGGTTCGGTTCTTGCAAACCTACTCCCCGTTGAGGTGGTCACAAAGACCGGGTCTCTTTCAACCCTTTCCCTCTCTCAAACGGTCACTTAGACCGAGTGAGCTTCTCTTCTCAATCACACGGGACACTAAGTCCCCGCAAGGACCACCACACAATTGGTGTCTCTTGCCTTGGTTACAATTGAGTATTCACAAGAAAGAATGAGAAAGAAAAGAAGCAATCCAAGCGCAAGAGCTCAAATGAACACAAATGTCACTCTCTCTAGTCACTATTGATTTGGAGTGATTCCGGACTTGGGAGAGGATTTGATCTCTTTGGTTGTGTCTAGAATTGAATGCTATAGCTCTTGTAATGTGTTGGAAGGTGGAAAACTTGGATGCAATGAATGGTGGGGTGGTTGGGGTATTTACAACCCCAACCACCAAACTAGCCGTTTGGTGGAGGCTGCTGTCGAATGGCGCACCGGACAGTTCGGTGCACCACCGGACACTGTCCAGTGCGCTAGCCACGGCACCCGGCCGTTAGGGTTCGACCATTGGAGCTCTGACAGGTGGGGTCTTCTAGCTGTCCGGTGGTGCACCGGACATCTCCTGTAGACTGTCTGGTGCGCCTTCTGACGCTGCTCTGACTCTGGCGCGCACTGTAGCGCATTGAATGCGGTTGCAGTCGACCGTTGGCGCTGAAGTAGCCGTTGCTCCGCTGGCACACCGGACAGTCCAGTGCGCCACTGGACACTGTCCGGTGCTTCACCGGACAGTCCGGTGAATTATAGCGGAGCGCTCTCTGATTTTCCCGAAGGTGACGAGTTTGGAGCTGAGTTCCCTGGTACACCGGACACTGTCCGGTGGCACACCGGACAGTCCGGTGCGCCAGACCAGGGCATGCTTCGGTTGTCTTTTGCTCTCTTTGTTTGAACCCTTTCTTGGTCATTTTATTGGTCAATTGTGAACCTTTGGCACATGTAAAACTTATAATCTAGAGCAAACTAGTTAGTCCATTTATTTGTGTTGGGCAATTCAACCACCAAAATCAATTAGGAAAAGGTGTAAGCCTATTTCCCTTTCAATCTCCCCCTTTTTGGTGATTGATGCCAACACAAACCAAAGCAAATATGGAAGTGCATAATTGAACTAGTTTGCATAATGTAAGTGCAAAGGTTGCTTGGAATGAAACCAATAAATATTACTTACTAGATGCGCATGGATGGCTTTTCTTCTTATTAACATTTTGGACCACACTTGCACCACATGTTTTGTTTTGCAAAATGTTTTGTAAATTCTTTTTCAAAGTTCTTTTGCAAATAGTCAGAGGTAAATGAATAAGATTTTGAGAAGCATTTTCATGTTTTGAAAATTTCTCCCCCTGGTTCAAATGCTTTTCCTTTGACTAAACAAAACTCCCCCTTAATGAAATCCTCCTCTTAGTGTTCAAGAGGGTTTCAGATATTAATTTTGAAGAGGGTATACCAATTTGAAATTATATCAAAATAAGATACCATTTGAAGAACTTCTTTTAATACCAATTAAAAGACTACATTTTTGAAATTGGTGGTGGTGCGGTCCTTTTGCTTTGGGCTAATACTCTCTCCCCCTTTGGCATGAATCGCCAAAACAGATGCTTGAGTGAAATATAAGCCCTTTTAAACTACTCTCTCCCCCTTTGGATGGAAGTAAAGGAGTAAAGATTATACCAAAGTTGGAGAGTTAGTGCGGAGCGACGGCGAAGGATGAATGGTTCGATGGAGCGGAGTTGAAGCCTTGTCTTCGCCGAAGACTCCTTTTCCCTTTCAATCTATGACTTATGAAATGGACTTGAAAGAACACATTAGTCATAGCACATGAAAGAGATGATCAAAGGTATATATATATATGAGCTATGTATGCAAAATATCATTCAAAATTCCTAGAATCAAGAATATTTAGCTCATGCCTAAGTTTGGTAAAGGTTTGTTCATCCAATGGCTTGGTGAAGATATCGGCTAATTGTTCTTTGGTGCTAACATATACAATCTCGATATCCCCCTTTTGTTGGTGATCCCTTAGAAAATGATACCTAATGGCTATGTGTTTAGTGCGGCTATGCTCAACGGGATTATCCGCCATGCGGATTGCACTCTCATTATCACATAGAAGAGGAACTTTGGTTAATTTGTAACCATAGTCCCTAAGGGTTTGCCTCATCCAAAGCAATTGCGCGCAACAATGGCCTGTGGCAATATACTCGGCTTCGGCGGTTGAAAGAGCGACAGAATTTTGCTTCTTTGAAGCCCAAGACACCAGAGATCTTCCCAAGAACTGGCAAGTCCCCGATGTGCTCTTTCTATTAATTTTGCACCCTGCCAAATCGGCATCGGAATAACCAATTAAATCAAATGTGGATCCCCTGGGGTACCAAAGGCCAAACTTAGGAGTATAAACTAAATATCTCAAGATTCGTTTTATGGCCCTAAGGTGAGTTTCCTTAGGATCGGCTTGGAATCTTGCACACATGCATACGGAAAGCATAATGTCCGGTCGTGAAGCACATAAATAGAGTAAGGAACCTATCATCGACCGGTATACCTTTTGATCAACGGATTTACCTCCCGTGTCGAGGTCGAGATGCCCATTAGTTCCCATGGGTGTCTTGATGGGCTTGGCGTCCTTCATTCCAAACTTGGTTAGAATGTCTTGAATGTACTTCGTTTGGCTAATGAAGGTGCCCTATTGGAGTTGCTTGACTTGGAATCCTAGAAAATACTTCAACTCCCCCATCATAGACATCTCGAATTTTTGTGTCATGATCCTACTAAACTCTTCACATGTAGATTCGTTAGTAGACCCAAATATGATATCATCAACATAAATTTGGCATACAAACAAATCATTTGCAAGTGTTTTAGTAAAGAGTGTAGGATCAACTTTTCTGACTTTGAAGCCATTAGCAATAAGAAAATCTCTTAGGCATTCATACCATGCTCTTGGTGCTTGCTTGAGCCCATAAAGCGCCTTAGAGAGTCTATAAACATGGTTAGGATACTCACTGTCTTCAAAACCGGGAGGTTGCTTAACATAGACCTCTTCCTTGATTGGTCCATTGAGGAAGGCACTTTTCACGTCCATTTGATAAAGCTTGAAGCCATGGTAAGTAGCATAGGCAAGTAAAATGTGAATTGACTCAAGCTTAGCTACGGGTGCATAGGTTTCATCGAAATCCAAACCTTCGACTTGTGAATATCCCTTGGCCACAAGTCGGGCTTTGTTCCTTGTCACCACACCATGCTCGTCTTGTTTGTTGCGGAAGACCCACTTGGTTCCTACAACATTTTGGTTAGGACGTGGAACTAAATGCCATACCTCATTCCTCGTGAAGTTGTTGAGCTCCTCTTGCATCGCCATCACCCAATCCGAATCTTGAAGTGCTTCCTCTACCCTGTGTGGCTCAATAGAGGAAACAAAAGAGTAATGCTCACAAAAATGTGCAACACGAGATCTAGTGGTTACCCCCTTATGAATGTCGCCGAGGATGGTGTTCACAGGGTGATCTCGTTGGATTGCTTGGTGGACTCTTGGGTGTGGCGGCCTTGGAACTTGCTCATCCTCCTTGTCTTGTTCATTTGCATCTCCCCCTTGATCATTGCCGTCGTCTTGAGGTGGCTCATCTTCTTGATCTTCTTCTTCATCATCTTGAGCCTCATCCTCATCTTGAGTTGGTGGAGATGCTTGCATGGAGGAGGATGGTTGATCTTGTGCTTGAATGGGCTCTTTGGATTCCCTAGGACACACATCCCCAATGGACATGTTCCTTAGCGCGACGCACGGAGCCTCTTCATCATCTAATTCATCAAAATCAACTTGCTCCACTTGGGAGCCATTAATCTCATCAAACACAATGTCACAAGAAACTTCAACTAGTCCAGTGGACTTGTTAAAGACTCTATATGCCCTTGTGTTTGAATCATATCCTAGTAAAAAAGCCTTCTACAGCCTTAGGAGCAAATTTGGTCTTTCTACCTCTTTTAACATGTATAAAACATTTGCTACCAAAGACTCTAAAATATGAAACATTGGGCTTTTTATCGGTGAGGAGTTCGTAGGATGTCTTCTTGAGGATTCGGTGTAGATACAACCGGTTGATGGCGTAGCACGCGGTGTTGACCGCCTCGGCCCAAAACCAATCCGAAGTCTTGTACTCATCAAGCATGGTTCTTGCCATGTCCAATAGAGTTCTATTCTTCCTCTCCACTACACCATTTTGTTGTGGCGTGTAGGGAGAAGAGAACTCATGCTTGATGCCCTCCTCCTCAAGGAAGCCTTCGATTTGCGAATTCTTGAACTCCGTCCCATTATCGCTTCTAATTTTCTTGATCCTTAAGCCGAACTCATTTTAGGCCCGTCTCTTGGGTTTGAGATTTTTCCTGTAAAAAGAATACCCAAGTGAAGCGAGAATAGTCATCCACAATAACTAGACTATACTTACTCCCGCTGATGCTTATGTAAGCGATCGGGCCGAATAGGTCCATGTGGAGGAGCTCGAGTGGCCTGTCAGTCGTCAAGATGTTCTTATGTGGATGATGAACACCAACTTGCTTCCCTACTTGGCATGCGCTACAAATCCTGTCTTTCTCAAAATGCACATTTGTTAGTCCCAAAATGTGCTCTCCCTATAGAAGCTTGTGAAGATTCTTCATCCCAACATGGGCTAGTCGGCGATGCCAGAGCCAACCCATGTTAGTCTTAGCGATTAAGCAAGTATCAAGTTTAGCTCTATTGAAATCAACTAAGTATAGCTGACCCTCTAATACTCCCTTAAAAGCTACTAAATCATCACTTCTTCTAAAGACAGTAACACCTGTATCCTTGAAAAGACAGTTGTAACCCATGTTACATAATTGGGAAACAGAAAGCAAGTTGTAATCTAATGAATCTACAAGAAAAACATTGGAAATGGAATGGTCAGGTGATATAGCAATTTTACCCAATCCTTTGACCAAACCTTGATTTCCATCCCCGAATGTGATAGCTCGTTGGGGATCTTGGTTTTTCTCGTAGGAGGAGAACATTCTTTTCTCCCCATTCATGTGGTTTGTGCACCCGCTATCGATGATCCAACTTGAGCCCCCGGATGCATAAACCTACAAAATAAATTTAGTTCTTGATTTTAGGTACCCAAACAGTTTTGGGTCCTTTGACATTAGATACAAGAACTTTGGGTACCCAAACACAAGTCTTTGAACCCTTGTGTTTGTTCCCAACATACTTGGCAACTACTTTGCCGGATTTGTTAGTCAAAACATAAGATGCATCAAAAGTTTTAAATGAAATGCTAGGTTCATTTGATGCACTAGGAGTTTTCTTTTTAGGCAATTTAGCATGAGTTGATTGCCTAGAGCTAGATGCCTCACCCTTATACATAAAAGCATGATTAGGGCCAGAGTGAGACTTCCTAGAATGAATTCTCCTAATCTTAAGCCCGGGATAACCGGCAGGGTACAAAATGTAACCCTCGTTATCCTGAGGCATGGGAGCCTTGCCCTTAACAAAGTTAGATAATCTTTTAGGAGGGGCATTAATTTTGACATTGTCTCCCATTTGGAAGCCAATGCCATCCTTGATGCCAGGGCGTCTCCCACTATAAAGCATACTACGAGCAAATTTAAAATTTTCATTATCTAGTTCATGCTCGGCAATTTTAGCATCTAATTTTGCTATATGATCATTTTGTTGTTTAATTAAAGTCATGTGATCATGAATAGCATTAATGTTAACATCTCTACATCTAGTGCAAATAGAAACATGCTCAATGGTGGATGTAGAGGGTTTGCAAGTTTTTAGTTCAGCAATCTTAGCATGTAAAATGTCATTTTCACTTCTAAGATCAGAAATGAAAGCATTGCAAACATCTAAGTCTTTAGCCTTAGCAATCAATTTTTCATTTTCAATTCTAAGGCTAGCAAGAGAGGCATTTAATTTTTCAATCTTAGCAATAGAAATAGCATGATCATTTCTAAGATTGGCATATGAGTCATCACATATATTTGAACCGACCTTAGCATTTAAACTAGCATTCTCATTCCTAAGGTTGGCAATCAAATCATGGCAAGTGCTTAGCTCACTAGATAATTGTTCACATTTTTCTACCTCTAGAGCATAAGCATTTTTAACCTTAACATGCTTCTTGTTTTCCTTAATTAGGAAGTCCTCTTGGGTGTCCAAGAGTTCATCCTTCTCATGAATGGCACTAATTAATTCATTCAATTTTTTCCTTTGTTGCATGTTAAGATCGGCAAAAAGGGTAAGTAAATTGTCCTCATCATCACTAGAATTATTCTCATCACTAGAGGTTTCATATTTAGTGGAGGATTTGGATTTAACCTTCTTCTTTTTGCCGTCCTTTGCCATGAGGCACTTGTGGCCGACGTTTGGGAAGAGAAGTCCCTTGGTGACGGCGATGTTTGCGGCGTCCTCGTCGGAGGAGGAGTCGGTGGAGCTCTCGTCAGAGTCCCACTCCCGGCAAACATGGGCATCGCCGCCCTTCTTCTTGTAGTACTTCTTCTTTTCCTTTCTTCTCCCCTTCTTGTCGTCGCCCCTGTCACTGTCACTAGAAATAGGACATTTTGCTATAAAGTGATCGGGCTTACCACACTTGTAGCAAACCTTCTTGGAGCGGGGCTTGTAGTCCTTCCCCCTCCTTTGCTTGAGGATTTGTCGAAAGCTTTTGATGATTAAAGCCATCTCCTCATTGTCGAGCTTTGAGGCGTCGATGGGGAGCCTACTTGATGTAGACTCTTCCTTCTTCTCCTCTGTTGCCTTGATGTAAAGCCCAAAAAAAATTGGTAAAAAAAATAAATATAATATAAAATAATAAAATAAAGAACTAGATGAATTTATGATGGTATTACTAGAATTTTTGAAAACCTTTGGAGAATTTACTAGGACCTTTCCTATTCATAATCAATTAATAATGTCAATTCAGTGAAATAACCACTAAATAAATAAGGGGGTAAACCTATCTTAATATAGCTTTCATAAAAGAAGTTATACCCTCTTAAAAATAACTATGTGAAGGATATACATTTAGATTATTGTTAATATAAACCTTGGCTATGAAAAGGAACTATTTTCTCAAGCTAAACATTATGGTGAAGTACATCGAACAAATCACACTTTATTGAATAGTATGTTTTGTTTCAGGGACAAAAGAATTAAAATAAATAAAAATATACTACTTGCATAGTCATGCTGAGATTTCCCATTAATGCATATAATATATGTTTGAAGTTCATAATCAATCTTGGATGTGAAATAAGAGAAGAAAACAGAAAATGGAGAAGAAAAAGGGAAACTTGGGCGCCACTTAACCCGCTTTCGGCCCAGGCAACCTCCTTCCTCGGCCCACCTATTATTTTTTTCTCTTTCTCTCCGCAGCGCGCACCTCAACCCGGTCGCCTGACCGATGGGTCCCATCGGGCATCCTCTGTGCACCAGGCGTATTTTCTGGGTCGAGCGTCGCGTGGGTCCCACTGGTCGGATTCTCCTTCTTCAATCCAGCTCGCGCGCACCCCTAAATGGATTCCGCATCGTAGGCCTAGGCGAATAGATCTGCCGTTTTTCCCCCTGGTCGGACTTCATCTTCTTCTCTGAGTTCTTAAGCATCGGCTAGAATCCCAACAAATTCCTTTGGCATCTCCCCTGAATTTAGCCGCTATTCTCGGAGTCGACAACAGCAGTGCCTGCCCCTATATATCTGGTTGCCACGGACCCCTTGAACCCGAAGTCCTGGCCATGAATACCTTCGCGCCGCCTTCCTGGTACCCGTGCACGTAGCACCAACGCCGAAGGTCGGACGTTGCCGAGAACTACACAGAAGAGCGTTTGCCTTGGAACTAGTCAGGAGCGGATTGTTGGCGGGGCCTCGGCAAGCCTGGGTGCATCGCGAAGCCACGAAGATCATGTACAAAAGATTAGCCGGAACCAGGGTCGTCGGGGACGCCAGAATCCGTCACCGAAGTCAATCCGCCGCGCTCGTCGTGGTGAACGAGATCCAGCTCACCGTCACCTCCGAACTCCTTCACTGCCGTCGAAATCGCTAGTGAGGTACCTCCTGTTCAACTCTCCGCTTCATCTAGCGTACTTCGGGAGGGAGTTTGGGGTCTCGGGGACCGGTAGTCGCGCAGCAGCCATGGTGTCGCCTTGCTTCTGTTGTGCGTCGTCGGTCTGGCGTCGGTGAGAGATAAGTGCAAGGGAAGAAAACCTCTGGCCGTCGATTCATAATTGGAGGGTGGCAATTGGATGAAGCGAATCATTTCGGCCAGAGCTATCCGAGTCGTTAATAGGGGATCGTGGGGCGGAGATCAGATCCCGCGTTCATTGAATCAATACCGTAGATCTCGGATCGGTCGGTCTCTAGCGCATACCGGTTGGGGCAGCCGTGGATCAAATCCCAGCCCTTGTTTTCTGATCGGGTGGCTCATGTTGGTCGATACCCCTTCGGCCGCGCAAATTTGCAAATAAGCCCTTCTGTTCATAGTGATTCAACCCGCCATCCACACGGGGATAGTTCTAAGTCTGCTAAAGTTTTATTGTTAGCCCCTGCACTTATCTGATATTGAGGCGCAGTCCGGGAAATTAAATAAAACCAGAAAATAGATTTAGAAATTGATTTTGAGTATAAAAATAATTGTAAAACTTGTATAATCCATAGAAAATTCATATTAAGTCCAAATTGGCCCATTCCAGTTCCTATAATTTTGTAATATTATTGTTTATCATTTAGTGCCACTGGTTTTACATAAAAGTCACATTAAAATTGTTATCTTAATTAATCTTGTAATAAGCACATAGAATCTTTGGAATTTCATAACTTAAAACCTATAACTCCAAAATTAATAATTCTTGTTCCTGTGATCATATTTCATCATGTAGATTATTAATATGTATTTTGCATATATGTTTGGTGTAATGTTAATTTTGCCTATACACTGTTTGTTTGTAATGCTACGACTAGCGTGAGGACACGAGTCACCTGAAGATCATCCTGGTACCTGGAATCTCAAGTCCCAGGCAAGTTGTGCCCTTGATCACTTCTTTTTACCCACTCATGTTCTAATTAATCATAATGATCTGTATAGGTTAATTTTGATGGGACCCAATAGGTTACCCTAGTTTGCCTATCTTTATACCTTGTTCACCACTGAATCTTTGGGTAGTACTTGCTATCGCTTTATGTGGTTTTGGGTATAGAGATACACATTACTATTCATGATTATACTTTTATTGTCAGTTGTTATTTACTGTTCATGATAAGATCATTATGTTAATTGGAACATGGAGAACCACCCGGGAAAACAGTGCTACCACAAGGGTTTAATGGGACGCCCTTGGCTGATTAATTAGGAAAGCTAGTGGAAGACTACCTTACCCGAAAGGGGCAAGGGCAGTAGGGGAGTGGTCAGTGTAGGGAGGCCCTCGGGAGGATTTTGCTGCGATGGCGGTCCTGCAAGGGATTCCTGCATTGGAACTTCCTATAAACTGTAGCGGGTTTTCGGAAGCTAGTGGAACTTTGTAAAGGCCTCGTAGTGGATCCCTAGCCATTCACCTCGGAAGTGTCTAAGGGCCTTGCAAACCCTGGCGACATGGGATACACGACTTGTGGGTAAAGATGCGCAACCTCTGCAGAGTGTAAAACTAGTATACTAGCCGTGCTCACGGTCAAGAGCGGCTCGGACCCTCACATGATTAAAGTATGGAACTTAAACTCAATTTGTCATATGCATTGCATCGCAGGTGAAGTTGTTACTTTTGTTCTACTATTTAATTGGGCTGGTATTTACTTATACTTAGTAACTGCTAATAAAATTTTGACCAACTTTAAAAGCAATGCTCAGCTCTAACCATCTTCTTTGGTAAGCCTTACACTTCACGTGAGCTCCCACCTTTGGCGAGTTCATGCACATTATTCCCCACAACTTGTTGAGCGATGAACGTATGTGAGCTCACTCTTGCTGTCTCACACCCCCCCCACAGGTCAAGAGCAGGTATCGCTGGATGAGGCGCTTGGAGGATGCTGCATTGTGTTCGTGAGAGGTCTAGGTCGTCGTCTCCCAGTCAACTTTGGGTTGCTGGACCGTTGTCTCCTTATAATGTAATTATTTATTTTGTATAGAACTCCTGTTATATATAAAGTTGTGACATTCGATCCTGTGCCACTATACATCATATGTGTGAGACTTGGTCCCAGCATACCTGGTGTTTATGTTAGCGCCCGGGTTTTGGACCCCTAAAATCCGGGTGTTACAGAAGTGGTATCAGAGGAATGTTGACTGTAGGACGAAACCTAGATAGAACTGGACAACTATTCTTTACTTACCTTACGCTGATTCTTTTCTAAACTTATCTTAATCTACTCTCATCTATTTCCGCTTTACTCTGATTATTCTTACCTTTTTTTTTCTAAAGACAAAAGTGAATTTCACACTTTGAAATCCTATGCCTAAAGTGGCCTTAGGAATAGGAGACCTACTCTTAAAAAAAATCAAAACTATTTTTATAAATATTTGTATACTTGAATGTCTGTTCTTGTGATACATGCCTGATTTGGATTTTCGATTGTGTGATGAGTTATGGAATAATGTCCACAATTACATCTTCATATACATATAAAAAAAATGCTTATAAAAAAAAATAACTAGATAAACTAGGTTATCCCTCATTAAAGTATCTAGCCTAACAATATCTATCTCATCTTGAAAGATTCATACTCTATACTCATAGATCCATCTTATCTCAAAAAGATCCTAACTTATCCTAATTAAAATATATCTAGCTTCATAGATCCATCTTATCTCAAAAAGATCCTAACTTATCCTAATTAAAATATATCAAACTTAAGAGATCTGTCTTATCTCAAAAGATCCTCATTGATCTTAATAGATTCATCTTATTTTAAAAAGATTTTATCTCATCTTAATAGATCTAACTAACCCCAAAAGATTCTACCTCATCCTTATGGATTTATCTTGTTCTAATTAGCATACCTATCCCACTCTACAGTAACAACCATGATCTAGCCTAAAATAAATAGATCTTATCTAGTTATACCATTCTGATCTAGATCCCACCTAATCTAACATGATCTAATCCAAATTGAGTTACTTAAACAAGTTAGTTAATATTGGTAACATAGATGGGTACTAAACCTAAATTGGTGTCTTAGACCAACTCGTCTGTGGAACCACCACAACCTAGCCTACGTTATAGGTTGCCCAACCCATTTATCCCAAAAGCAAAGTAAATCTGGTTGGGCCTACCCAGCCCAAGCACCCGACAACTATCTTAACCATACGTCCATAACACGGATGGATACCCTAAGGATGAAGGCCAAAGAAGACCAACCATGTCAAAGGAGGATAAGCAACAACTCAAGTCTTCAAAGATCAAGTTGGACCGCCAAAGGAATCAATATTCGCTATGCATGATGGAGTCCTTCCTTACCCTACTATGTCCTACCCAAGCCTATCCATGCTTTAAAGACATTTTTTTACACATTTGGTGACTATACACATATATATACCCATGCTTTCATAACCACTTTCTAATTAACATGAAACCTATTATTAATTAGAAGTTAAAGGTTAAACTATAAATAAAGCTTTTTATATACCCTTTCCTTACAAATCTCGAGGACGAGATTTCTGTTAAGGGGGTAGGATTTGTAAAGCCCAAAAAAATTGGTAAAAAAAATAAATATAATATAAAATAATAAAATAAAGAACTAGATGAATTTATGATGGTACTACTAGAATTTTTGAAAACCTTTGGAGAATTTACTAGGACCTTTCCTATTCATAATCAATTAATAATGTCAATTCAGTGAAATAACCACTAAATAAATAAGGGGGTAAACCTATCTTAATATAGCTTTCATAAAAGAAGTTATACCCTCTTAAAAATAACTATGTGAAGGATATACATTTAGATTATTGTTAATATAAACCTTGGCTATGAAAAGGAACTATTTTCTCAAGCTAAACATTATGGTGAAGTACATCGAACAAATCACACTTTATTGAATAGTATGTTTTGTTTCAGGGACAAAAGAATTAAAATAAATAAAAATATACTACTTGCATAGTCATGCTGAGATTTCCCATTAATGCATATAATATATGTTTGAAGTTCATAATCAATCTTGGATGTGAAATAAGAGAAGAAAACAGAAAATGGAGAAGAAAAAGGGAAACTTGGGCGCCACTTAACCCGCTTCCGGCCCAGGCAACCTCCTTCCTCGGCCCACCTATTATTTTTTTCTCTTTCTCTCCGCAGCGCGCACCTCAACCCGGTCGCCTGACCGATGGGTCCCATCGGGCATCCTCTGTGCACCAGGCGTATTTTCTGGGTCGAGCGTCGCGTGGGTCCCACTGGTCGGATTCTCCTTCTTCAATCCAGCTCGCGCGCACCCCTAAATGGATTCCGCATCGTAGGCCTAGGCGAATAGATCTGCCGTTTTTCCCCCTGGTCGGACTTCATCTTCTTCTCTGAGTTCTTAAGCATCGGCTAGAATCCCAACAAATTCCTTTGGCATCTCCCCTGAATTTAGCCGCTATTCTCGGAGTCGACAACAGCAGTGCCTGCCCCTATATATCTGGTTGCCACGGACCCCTTGAACCCGAAGTCCTGGCCATGAATACCTTCGCGCCGCCTTCCTGGTACCCGTGCACGTAGCACCAACGCCGAAGGTCGGACGTTGCCGAGAACTACACAGAAGAGCGTTTGCCTTGGAACTAGTCAGGAGCGGATTGTTAGCGGGGCCTCGGCAAGCCTGGGTGCATCGCGAAGCCACGAAGATCATGTATAAAAGATTAGCCGGAACCAGGGTCGTCGGGGACGCCAGAATCCGTCACCGAAGTCAATCCGCCGCGCTCGTCGTGGTGAACGAGATCCAGCTCACCGTCACCTCCGAACTCCTTCACTGCCGTCGAAATCGCTAGTGAGGTACCTCCTGTTCAACTCTCCGCTTCATCTAGCGTACTTCGGGAGGGAGTTTGGGGTCTCGGGGACCGGTAGTCGCGCAGCAGCCATGGTGTCGCCTTGCTTCTGTTGTGCGTCGTCGGTCTGGCGTCAGTGAGAGATAAGTGCAAGGGAAGAAAACCTCTGGCCGTCGATTCATAATTGGAGGGTGGCAATTGGATGAAGCGAATCATTTCGGCCAGAGCTATCCGAGTCGTTAATAGGGGATCGTGGGGCGGAGATCAGATCCCGCGTTCATTGAATCAATACCGTAGATCTCGGATCGGTCGGTCTCTAGCGCATACCGGTTGGGGCAGCCGTGGATCAAATCCCAGCCCTTGTTTTCTGATCGGGTGGCTCATGTTGGTCGATACCCCTTCGGCCGCGCAAATTTGCAAATAAGCCCTTCTGTTCATAGTGATTCAACCCGCCATCCACACGGGGATAGTTCTAAGTCTGCTGAAGTTTTATAGTTAGCCCCTGCACTTATCTGATATTGAGGCGCAGTCCGGGAAATTAAATAAAACCAGAAAATAGATTTAGAAATTGATTTTGAGTATAAAAATAATTGTAAAACTTGTATAATCCATAGAAAATTCATATTAAGTCCAAATTGGCCCATTCCAGTTCCTATAATTTTGTAATATTATTGTTTATCATTTAGTGCCACTGGTTTTACATAAAAGTCACATTAAAATTGTTATCTTAATTAATCTTGTAATAAGCACATAGAATCTTTGGAATTTCATAACTTAAAACCTATAACTCCAAAATTAATAATTCTTGTTCCTGTGATCATATTTCATCATGTAGATTATTAATATGTATTTTGCATATATGTTTGGTGTAATGTTAATTTTGCCTATACACTGTTTGTTTGTAATGCTACGACTAGCGTGAGGACACGAGTCACCTGAAGATCATCCTGGTACCTGGAATCTCAAGTCCTAGGCAAGTTGTGCCCTTGATCACTTCTTTTTACCCACTCATGTTCTAATTAATCATAATGATCTGCATAGGTTAATTTTGATGGGACCCAATAGGTTACCCTAGTTTGCCTATCTTTATACCTTGTTCACCACTGAATCTTTGGGTAGTACTTGCTATCGCTTTATGTGGTTTTGGGTATAGAGATACACATTACTATTCATGATTATACTTTTATTGTCAGTTGTTATTTACTGTTCATGATAAGATCATTATGTTAATTGGAACATGGAGAACCACCCGGGAAAACAGTGCTACCACAAGGGTTTAATGGGACGCCCTTGGCTGATTAATTAGGAAAGCTAGTGGAAGACTACCTTACCCGAAAGGGGCAAGGGCAGTAGGGGAGTGGTCAGTGTAGGGAGGCCCTCGGGAGGATTTTGCTGCGATGGCGCTCCTGCAAGGGATTCCTGCATTGGAACTTCCTATAAACTGTAGCGGGTTTTCGGAAGCTAGTGGAACTTTGTAAAGGCCTCGTAGTGGATCCCTAGCCATTCACCTCGGAAGTGTCTAAGGGCCTTGCAAACCCTGGCGACATGGGATACACGACTTGTGGGTAAAGATGCGCAACCTCTGCAGAGTGTAAAACTAGTATACTAGCCGTGCTCACGGTCAAGAGCGGCTCGGACCCTCACATGATTAAAGTATGGAACTTAAACTCAATTTGTCATATGCATTGCATCGCAGGTGAAGTTGTTACTTTTGTTCTACTATTTAATTGGGCTGGTATTTACTTATACTTAGTAACTGCTAATAAAATTTTGACCAACTTTAAAAGCAATGCTCAGCTCTAACCATCTTCTTTGGTAAGCCTTACACTTCACGTGAGCTCCCACCTTTGGCGAGTTCATGCACATTATTCCCCACAACTTGTTGAGCGATGAACGTATGTGAGCTCACTCTTGCTGTCTCACACCCCCCCCCCACAGGTCAAGAGCATTAACTTGCTACCTAAGTCGTGTATGTTGATATTACTTAGGTTCACCAAAGAGGAACGACAAAACATATCAAGGGCGAATCAGCAAGAAGAGCTATGTCTGAGTCAGTCGAGCGCAACAGAATCGTCTAAAAGAAACAGTCATATATTTTGATTCCCAAAAGCTATGAAGGCCCATAAGTACTTTTTGGAAAGCTCTTGAAGTCTAGTTTCCAATGCTTCTAAAGCCGACTTAATCAAATCTACCAGAAAGGCAGCCGACCTACTTTAGTGCTGACTGGTCAGAAGGTCAACAGTCTGCTTGATGACCAAGTTTTCGTATTAAACTGCATCATTCTATAAAGTTTCATTAAGCATGCTATATATGGTGAGAAAGCTTATCAAGTTAGCTTTCCAATGCAACCAGTCCCACGTCATTTGAAGATTCCTAGAAGAAGTTATTGTCAAAATACTGAAGGCTGCGCAGAAGTCAAACAGCCACACGGAAATCAGCTCTGCAGATCTCCCGAATAGGTCCTTCACATTAGCACATGAAAATACTTTTGTTTCGTGTTTATACCTCGCTAAGGCTGGTTGTTACTAATATAAATACCCCCCTATGTCTATGATGTAAGGCAGCTTATGAGAGTGTGGTTGGGCGAATCCTCGATTCATGCTGCCGGTTAAAGACGGTGGTTGGCTTCGAGTTTTATTTGTCAGGTTGCACTAGTTATCACTGCTTGCAGCAAGTTATCTTGGATTCTTTGAAGCTAGTTATCTGAAGATTGATCCTACGTTGTGAAGATCGGGCATCGTGACGCATCATCTGGTATCAAAGATGTTGGAACTTGCTCACTGGCGCAAGTTGATCCAACGGGGAAGTGTAGTAACGCAAACAGGGTTTTTGCACGTGTTGGCAATAGCTCTATTCATCCAACCTCTCAAGGGCACTGTGCGGGGGTATTTATAGGTATCTGAGTGCCCAGCGTCCCGTGTTAAGGACGCATGTGCCCTCAGACACCTAGGTTATCCCCGGAATATTCCCATAAAGCAGGGTTACAGACCGTAATTACAGGGAGGCCTTTACAATTTAGGCCCGTAACACGCAACGGCCACGCAGGGCCTGTTACAATGGGCTGGATCACACGCGGGCCTCCATTCGGGACGAGGTCGCGAGATGAGACGACCTCGTCACAGGTCTTCGTCGGCGGCGTATGAGACGAAGGGTAAGTCTGCCCGTTGTCTTGTCACCGTTGGTGCAGCGAGTACGGCGAAGGCCTCGAGTAAAGGGTGGCGTCTTCGCCTTTGCCCCAACATTTGCCCTCCGAGGGACCAGTTCGACTAAGTCATCTGGTGCCGAAGATGTCGCTAGATGGCGGAGACGCTGCCCTCGCTCGAAGTGGTTCCACGGGGGTTTTTGTCATGACCGTTGATTGACGCCGTACTGTTGGATTGCGGGTTTCCCGAAGCGCCGCGCCCTGTGTATAAAAGGGGACGGGGGGCGGCGCGTTTTGAACTTTATCTTTCTGCGCTCCGCGAAAACCCTAACCGCCTTCTCAAACCTCTCGCTGCTCGTCTGCCCTCCTTGCTCTTGTTCGCCGGAGATCTGGCTCGTGTGAAGCAGACCGCCCGCCGCCGCCGATGGTACGTAGTGATGCCGACCTCTTCCTTCTACTGCCGCTACGCCGCCAGCCGACGCGTCGTTTGAGGAGACGCTGAGCACTGTGGCGGCGGAGGAGTTGCGCGCCGGCGACACGGTGGATTTTGGTGTGTCGCGGATGTCCTCGGTCCACGTGCAAGATATGCAGCGGCTTGGTTACTTTGGCGGCGAAGTCGCTCGTGTCCCGGGGGCGGAGGAGGTCCCCGAGCCGGAAGGCGAGTTGGTTGTCTTCGAGGCGTTCTTTGCCGCTGGTCTCCGCCTGCCTGCGCATCGATTCGTCGGAGAAGTTCTGCGCAGATTCAACGTCCAGATCCACCAGCTGACGCCGAATGCCGTGGTGGCCTTATCGAAATATGTCTGGGCGATGACTTCGTACGGCGGACAACCATCGGACGAAGTCTTCGCGAAGTACTATTGTCTGCACTGGCAGAAAAGGATGATCGGAAATAAGGTTGCTCAGTTTGGGTCTTGTACATTTACGCCGAAGACCGGCAAGACTTCGATGGAGGTCGTTGAGTTAGTTCCTTGCGCCCACAATAAATGGGGCAACTGGTATGAGTTTTGGTTCTACGTTGCGGAGGGCACAGTCGAGGACCATCCGGGGCTCCCCGTGGCCGAGATGTGCTCTCATTATTACTCAGCATACCCGCAGTTTGAAGTGGCGGAGGAGGATGCAGACGAAGGGGCCCTGCGGTGCGCGGCCGACCTAAGTAGCGGGCGCGACTTGGTTGAGGAGTTTGTGGCGTATGGGGTGTGGCCTTTGGCGCATGGCTGGGCGCTGGGCGAAGTATGCCCTCGCCAGATGCCTTCCCGTGGTGGGATGCTGGTGCGAAGTCCCGCCTTCGCACTGGATTTGCATAACCGCGATCCTGCCGCATTTGTGCGTGAGGCGGAGGATGGGACGGTGCGGATTGTTGGTCGGTACGTGCCGAAGACGGAGGGCCAGCGTAGCTGGGATATACGCGGGTCCAACGACCGCTTGAACAGGGTCTTCGAGTTGAACCGTCTGCCGTATGGTGGTTATCCCGGGCAAGACGATGTGGATCGTCGCGGGAAGAAGCCGGCGGCAGAGACTGGAGACGACCCTACGCCGGCGGCCGCCCCATCCTCTAAGAAGAGGAAGCTAGGTACTGCTACGGGAGGACTGGGGGTTTCCGATGGTTTTGCTAGGGAATTGATGAGGACATGCGTGGCCCCCGGGGGGAGGATGTCTTCACCCGAGCTCCGGGAGTCTTCGGCGCGAATGCTGAAGGTTACCGGGGGTTGGTGGCCTAAGAATGTTCCTGTCCCCCGCGCGGCCGGCGAAGACTTTTTTACATTTCGTATGGTTCGTGACTGGAGAGTGTTTCCTTATGGACGGAATATTGCTATTGTTGTGTCGGCAGTGATGGACAAGGATCATCAGGGAGCTACGCAGAAGCGCCAGGCGGTCGTCAGGCTGCCTGAGGCTAGGCCGAAGAGGTCGCGGGGGACTGCGAAGGCTGCTGCCCCCGGCGGCAGCCAGCCGACGCTGGTGGCGAAGACTGCCGCCACCGGGTCCAGCAGGGTGCCGGAGGCCGTGAAGGCGGCCAGCGCTGGCGGAACCAAGCCTACCCCGGCCGGAGCTACGAAGGCCCGAGAATTGCCTCCGCCGGGCAAGCGCGTTGCCGACTTCGCCACCGAGATTAGCGTGGACGATTATCTCGTTGGTAAGTCGTTAGCCCGAGTTTTTTTATTTATTTATTTTATTTATTTTTTTTAACTGTTGATGCGTTGCAGGGTCGGGCGAAGGGCAACTTGTTGTTGTTCCGCCAGCGGTGGCGACCGCGGTGGCTGCTGTGGGGCCTACGGCGAGGGGTAGCGCTCCCAGCGCCGGTGGCGAGATTCCGGCGCTCACTGCCGTCGAGGACGAGGCGGGCGCTGTGTCCCGCCGGCTGAAGGAGGCATTGAGTCAGGTAAGTTGAGCTAGACTTCGGTTTTTACCGGTTTCGTTGGGATTGTGGACTTATGTGTCTTGTAGGCGGCTGACTTCGCTGACCGCGTGGCGTCGGGGGCCCTTACGGTGGTTGCGTCTGCCGAAGTCGAGAGACTTCGGGCGCAACATGCTGACGCCGTCCGGGAAAAGTCGGCCACCGACAGCAAGTGCCGCAAGCTGGCGGAGAAGGTGGCCGCGCTGGAGGGCGAGAGGGCTGACCTCCGGCGCCAATTGGCGGAGGAGAGAAGGGAGGCTAATGAGGCTCTCGCCAAGGCGCAGTCTGCGCAGGCGGAGGCCAATTTGGCGCGGTTGGAGGGTAGCCTTGCCAGACAGTGCGTCGAGGAATGGGAGGAGCGGTTCAACGCTCTGCAGACCCGTGTGGAGAGGGCCGAGGCTTCGACACGCTCGGAGGCTGAGCAGACGCGCAAACAGCTTATGGACTCATACCACGAGCTGGGCGCGCGGACCGCTGACTTCGAAGTGCCAGACCAAGAGCCCGGACTTTGCTGCCTCGAGTGGCTGCAGGAGGAGTTGCTGGCGCTCCCCACCATTGTGGAGGGGTTTATGTCCTATGCCTCCCTGGTCACCTGCGAAGGGGCGATGAACGCGCTGTCCCGCGAAGGGTGCCGGCACTATGAGGTCTTCGACCAAGCTGATGAGGATTTCGAGTGCGAGATCTACAAGGTTGAGGACCCTGTGGTGAAGGAATCCGCGGGAGCCCTCTTCGACCGGATGTGGGGTCCCCACGGTCGGGAGGTGGTCAGGGAGCGGTCCGAAACGGCGAGGGGTCAGGTAATGTTTGACTCTTGTTTAGTGTTGTTGAGTGTGGGCTATATGTGGGCATGCTGAATCTGTGTGCTGTGTCTTAGGCGGCGCATAACAAGAAAGTGGAGGACTTCGGGGCTTTGAACAACGTGCAGCCTGATTCGGAGTCGAACCCGGTGGCGGCTGTGTTCGAGGTCACGCCGGCGCCGCCCCCAGAAACCGTCAAAGGCGCCCCTGATGCCCCCGCAGCCACTGCGGCCGGCGGTGGCTCGTCGCCAACTGCTGCGCCGAGGGCTGAGGATCCTGTGAAGATGGCGGCGGAGGCGGCAGCAGAGGATCCTGCGACGGCTGGGTCTTCGCAGGTGGCTTAGTGGGTGTGGGTAGTTAGGGAATTTTGCATATGTTGCTGAACCTTGGTTACTGCGCAGGTTCAAGATTTTGGGCCTGCGCACGCAGCCGCTACTGCTAATTTTTTGGCGGCTTCGACCGTGGATGATGGGAATGAATCGGATGAATCTGCGTCTAAGCTTTCTGATTTTGGTGACTCTGGGAGTTTGGTTGGGTGGACTGAAGAGTCGTCGGATGAGGACTTGGATTACTTTGCGGCCTTGGATGTGGCAGCGGCGGAGGCTTCACCACGTGCTGTGGATGCTGAAGTTGTGCCTGGTCCAAGTGCGGGGCGTAGGCGGCGAAGGGCGGTTGCAAAGCGTAGAGTGAGTGAGGCGGACGGTGGTCGGCTTCATGTGGGCAGGGCTGGCAGGCAGGAACTGTTGTCTTTGCCGGCCGCTGCAAGTGTAGGTGAGAGGGAGCTACGAGGTCTTTTTGCGGGTGAGGAGCTGAGGATAATGCTGTTTAACTATAGGGAGATGGGAATTATTCCGAAGGTTGAGCCGATGTAAAATGTGATGCCCTCGCTGTACATATGTAATGGCTTGTATGATGAGGTTGTGTGCCTTCGCACATTCGGCTATGCTCACGAAGGCGTTGCACACTTGGTCTGGTGTATTTGTTATGTCTGTCTGGCGCGCTTGTAGTCGGTCTTTGCGTGGACAGTTTGGTGTAGTCTTTTTCGCACTTGTTGTGCTTGGTCTGGCTGCACCCTTAGGCAACTTTTGCACGGATACTCTTTTTTGAGGAAGACTTCGATTTTTCGCACTTGTTGTGCTAGTCCGGCTGCACCCTTAGGCGACTTTTGCGTGGATAGTCTTTTTTGAGGAAGACTTCGATTTTTCGCACTTGTTGTGCTAGTCCGGCTGCACCCGTAGGCGACTTTTGTACGGATAGTCTTTTTTGAGGAAGACTTCGACTTTTGCACTTGTTGTGCTAGTCCGGCTGCACCCTTAGGCGACTTCTGCACGGATAGTCTTTTTTGAGGAAGACTTCGATTTTTGCACTTGTTGTGCTAGTCCGGCTGCACCCTTAGGTGACTTCTGCGTGGATTGTCGCACGCGAGGGTAGCTAGCGCTTGGCCTCGCGGTGACTTTGTATTGGTCGAATGTCGAAGACCGTGGGCGCGGTCTTTTTTCGACGTAGATTTTTGCGGGGGATTTTTCACTCGTATATTACATGACTCCGCCTCGTTAAAAACCTCACCCCCCGGGAGGAAAAGAGTGCGGGCCAGAATAAAATTGTTTTTGCGAATTACAAGGGCGAGCTAGCCCTGATGAGTCAAACAAAAAATTTGTGGAGATTGTCGATGTTCCAGGAATGCTCCAAGTCTTCGCCGTTTGGCGTTGCGAGCCTGTATGCGCTGGGGGATGCCTTCGTCTTGACAATGAAAGGGCCCTCCCACTTGGGCTCCAGCTTGCCCCTGGACTCTGTCCGAGCTGTCCGGACGAGTACGAGGTCCCCTTCGCTGAATTCCCTCGGGATGACTGCGTGGTCGCGCCATGCTTTTGTTTGGGCTTGGTATTTGTCCAGAGCCTGTAGGGCGAAGACGCGGTCTCCGTCGATGAGGTCCTTCGAAGTCGGCTCGTCTACATCGGGGACGGCCGACACGGCTGTCCGAGGCGACCCATGTTTTATTTCTTGCGGAGTCATGGCCTCCGATCCGTATAATAGGCGGAAGGGGGTGAACCTAGTCGCCCTGCACTCAGTTGTGTTCAGCGCCCAGACCACTTCGGGTAACAGGTCGGGCCACTTGCCTTTTTTGTCGTCAAGGAGCATTTTCTTGACGGCTGTGAAAATTTTGCCGTTGGCGCGCTCCACGACTCCGTTGGACTGGGGGTGGTACACGGAGGCGAAGGCAAGCTTGGTGCCGATGGAGAAGCAGAAATCTTTGAAATCTTGGTTGTCGAACTGCTTGCCGTTGTCGACCGTGAGTTCGGACGGTACTCCGAAGCGGCAAACAATATTTTGCCAGAAGAATTTCTGGGCTATCTTCGATGTGATAGTGGATACTGCCCTCGCTTCAATCCATTTGGTGAAGTATTCAACGGCGATGAAGGTGAACTTGAGGTTCCCCTGAGCCGTGGGCAGGGGCCCGATAATGTCTAGGCCCTAGCACTGAAGGGGCCACGTGTGGGCGATCAGCTTCGTGAACTGCGAGGGGCGTCTCGAGCGTGGGGAAATTTCTGACAGGCTTCACAGGATCTGACGACCCGATTTGCGGCGCAAATCATGGCGGGCCAGTAGAAACCTTGGCGAATCACCTTTGCCGCTAGGGCCCTAGGCCCTGCGTGGGAGCCGCAGGTCCCATTGTGGACTTCGCGCAGAATTTGGACGCCTTCGGTCTCGGTGACGCACTTAAGCATCGGTTGACTGACCCCCTTCTTGTAAAGTTGGCCCTCGATCAGTGCGAAGTCCCAGCTTCAGTGTTTGAGGCGCTTGGCCTCATTGCTGTCGATTGGGTGATAGTACCCCTGCAGGTACAGGGTTATTGGTGCCCGCCAGTCTTCGGTCATGATGAGGTTGATTATACGGTGGCCCTCGCTGTCGTTGGTTATTTGGAGCCCTTCAGGGCTGCGGATGGCTGGCATGCCGATGACATGGTAGAACACGTCGGAGGGTAGGGCTTCGCCCCTGGCGGCTGCCTTGGCCAGAGCATCGGCCTCCTCATTCTTGGCTCGGTCCACGTGCTGTAGCGTGAAGCCCTTGAATTGCCTTTCGAGGCTACGGATGGCCGCGAGGTACTGCATGAGTGCGGGGTCCCTCGCTGCATAGTCTTTCTCGACCTGGCCAGCGACTACCTTGGAGTCTGTTTTGATGATGCAGGCGGTGACGCCGAGTGCCCTTAGCTTGCGAAGGCCGAGGATGACAGCCTCGTATTCTGCTATGTTATTGGTGCACTTATCAGACTCCAACGCAAAGCTGAGGCGCGCTGCGTATTTATGCTAGATCCTGGTGGGCGAAGTAATAACTGCAGCGGTGCCTGCCCCCGCATGGCACCATGCGCCGTCGCAATGGATTGTCCACATTTTTTCTGCGGACGGCTCCAGTTGCGTTATTGGACCAGTCCAGTCTACGACGAAGTCTGCCAGGACTTGCGACTTAATGGTTGTCCTGGGTTCGAATGTGATGTGATAGCCGGAGAGTTCGGCTGCCCACTTGGCAATCCGTACTGACGCCTCCGGGTTTCTAAATAGCTCGCCGAGTCCTCTGTCTGAGGTAACCCGTACCTTGAATGCCTCGAAATAATGGCGCAATTTGCGCGAGGCCATCACGACTGCGTAGGCGATCTTTTCCAGCTCTGTCATGTTGCATTTTGATGTTGTGAGCACTTCAGAGACGTAATAAACTGGACGCTGCTTGGTTGTGCCCTCTCTAGTCTGCTCTTGAACCAGTGCTGCACTGACCGCATGTGGCGAAGCCGCGACATAGAGCAATAGGGGTAGCGAAGGGTCAGGGCTCGTGAGAACCGCCAGCTCCGACAAGTACTGTTTTAGTGCAACGAAGGCCGCCACCTGTTCTGCCCCCCATGCGAAGTCTTTTGCGCCGCGGAGTGTTTTGAGGAACGGTAGACTCCGCTCCGCGGACTTGGAGATAAATCTATTGAGGGCGGCCAACCTGCCTGTCAGTCGTTGCACCTCTCTGGCTGACTGCGGGGGCGTCATATTGATGATTGCCTGGATTTTGGTTGGGTTGGCCTCGATTCCGCGGTGTGATACTAGGTAGCCCAAGATCTTTCCCTGGCAGACCCCGAAAACGCATTTCTCAGGATTGAGGCGAAGTCGTGCGGTTCGCATGCTTGCGAACGTTTCGGCGAGGTCGGCCAGGTGGTCTGCCTTGTTTCTGCTGGCAACGACGATGTCGTCCACATATGTGAAGATATTTCTACCGATCTAGCTCTCGAGCACCGTTTTGGTGAGTCAAGAGAAAGTGGCCCCGACATTCTTGAGTCCCTCCGGCATTCTGATGAAACAATATGTGTCGAAGGGTGTTATGAAGCTGGTGCTTGCCTTGTCCTCCTCCTTCATATATATTTGGTGGTAGCCGGAGAAGCAGTCGAGGAGTGACATGACTTCGCACCCGGCTGCGCTATCGACGATTTTGTTGATTCGGGGCAGCGGGAAGTTGTCCTTGGGGTAGGCCTTGTTAAGACTCGTGAAGTCTATGCACATCCGCCATTTTCCGCTCTTTTTCTGCACCATCACCACATTGGCGAGCCATGTGGGGTAGGCGATCGGCTCGATGAACTTGGCTTCGAGCAGGTGATGCACCTCGGCCTTGGCGGCTTCTGTCTTTTTGTTAGACATCTTGCGTAGCCGTTGTTTCTTCGGCCTCACCAAAGGGTCAATTCCTAGGCCGTGCTCGATGATGGAGCGACTGACTCCGACCAGGTCGAGGGCGGACCAGGCGAAGACGTCTTTATTCTTGGATAGACAGCAGAGGAGCCGCTCTTCGTCGTGCGAAGTGAGGTCTTCGCTGATGGTAACCATCTGCTGGGGCGTTGCCTGGTCGAGGGGGACGGTCTTGGTCCCATCGTTGCTCTGTAGTTGTGCCCTTTCATGCCCCTTGGCGGTTGGATTGGCGGGCTCGGGGACTTCGCGTTGGGCCGTGAGGCAGTGCACGTTTCTTTGCCCGGGGACGAAGTCTCTTTCTATGTTACGCGCAACCTGCTGGTTGCCGTAAACTGTGATGGCGCCTCCGGGACCCGGGATCTTCATGCATAGGTAAAGTCCATGGATAGCTGCCTCAAACTTATTGATGGAGCCCCGGCCCATTATGGCGTTGTACGGGTATACCATATCGACAATGTCGAACGTGATCTGCTCACTTCGGGCATTGGGTGCTACACCGAAGGAGAGGGGCAACTCTATTTTGCCGACGGGAAAGGTGCCCTTGTTGCCGAAGCCGTACAGGGGGTTGTCCGAGGGCTTGAGCATGCTGTGGTTTATGCCCATGCGATCGAAGGCATGGAGGAAGATGATGTCCGCCTGGCTGCCATAGTCGACCAAGACTTTGTGCATGTCCCAGCCGGCCACGCTACAGTTGATGACCATGGCATCGATGTGGGGGGCGCTGCGCAGATCGACGTCTCGGGCGTCGAAGGTCAATGGCACGTGGGACCACTTCGTCTGCACGACCGGGCCGGTGACAGCGATGTGGTTGATGCTGCGGTAGTGATCCCTCTTTTGCCGCTTTGTGTCGAAGTCGGCGCTGGACCCCCCGGTGATCATATGTATGACTCCGCGATACGGCTGATCGGCGAAGTCCTCTTGTTTCGGGGCATGGGGGTGGTGGATGTTTTGTTGTTGCTGATGTGGAGGAGGGGGTGGGGGAGGTACGATTTGTACTTCCTGGTGGTGTTGGTACGCGTGGTGCGGTGGATGCGGAGCGGGGGCGTGGATGTATGGTGGAGGGGGCTGCTGATATGTGTGTGCGACAACTCTAGGGTTGTCGACTGGTTGCGCCCGTGCCATCCTGTCTCTGGTGTCCTTCGTCTCTGGGCAGTCTCTGGTTTGGTGGGCTCAGTCTTCGCCGTGAAACAGGCAGTAAAATCGGCGCGGCGGTTGCGCACGTCCCCGGCCTCGTCCGCGAGTTCCGTTTCCGCGGCCCTGGGGGGATATTCCTGGCGGCGAGGGGCCTCACCAGCGGGGTGCTGGTTGGCGATGTTGTGCACCTGCTGCTGATTGCGGCCGTCCCGACCGGAGTCTGGCTGCGGAGTCCTCGTCCACATGCGGCTGGACTGTGGAACATCTTTGGGTTTCCTCTGAGACTCAATTTTGCGCTGGTGGAGTTCTTCGGATTTGGCATATTTTTCAAATAGTTGGTACAACTCCTGGAGGTTTTTGGGCGGATCCCTGATGTAGTGGCTGTAGAGGACGCCGGCCCGAAGGCCACTGATGGCGTAGTGGATAGCGATTTGGTCATCGACCGAGGGTAGCTGTGACTTGAGTGTCAGAAATTTGCGGTAGTACTCCCGCAGAGTCTCCTTTTTCAGCTGCTTGCAGAGTGAGAGTTCGGCCAAGGCATCGGTGTCTGGGCGGTACCCTTGGAAGTTGAGCAGGAATTTGTCCCGAAGGCTTCTCCAGGAGTCAATGGACAGCGGGGGCAACCTGGTGAACCAGGTGAGAGCTGGGCCCTTGAGGGCGATGATGAAAGACTTGGCCATCATGGTGTCGTCCCCTCCGGAAGATGCAACGGCGACCTGATAACTCATGATGTACTGTGCTGGGTCAGTGTTGCCGTTGTACTTGGGATAGGTCCCTGCCCGGAAGTTGGCAGGCCAGGGTGTCACTTGCAGGTGTGGCGCCAGGGGACTTCGTTCGTCGAGGTAGTTGACACCTTGGAATGCCGCGACGTGTGGGATGGCGCGGTCGCGGTGGGGAAAGTGCAGGTCTTCGACTTGTGCGCGCTGTTGCAGGGGTGGCCCTTGTTGCAGGCCGAAGTGGCCTTCGCGCTGCATTAGCGCGATCTCTTGCTCGAGCTCCTAGGCCTTCTGCTCTTCGTCTCGTATCATTTGCCGCACCTTGGCTTGTGCAGACACACATTGGCGCTTGGCCTCAAGTATCTCTTTTTGCTTCTGGAGATTGCGGTTCTTGATGCACAGGGCGCGCAACTGTAGCTGTTCTTCTGCGGAGACGCTGATGACTTCGCCGTCCTCGGTGAAGTCTGTGCCCTCTGGTGGAGCGAAGCCTGGGGGAGGTTGCGACTGTCCTTCAGGGCCGCAGGTGCGGTGAGCGTCGTCTTCGCAGGTGCGGTGAGCGTCGTCTTCGCAGGTGCGGAGAACGTCGTCTTCAGTGGCCTCTTGGTGGGTGGAGTGGGTGAGGGCGAGGGCCTTGCCCTTTTTTGCGGCCAGCAGTGCTGCCTTCGCAGCCTCGTCAGCCTTCGAGCTAGCTTTCTTGGGTGCCATCGCGGGTGGTTTTTTTTCGTAGCACGAACGGTGGGCGCCAAATGTTGGAACTTGCTCACTGGCGCAAGTTGATCCAACGGGGAAGTGTAGTAACGCAAACAGGGTTTTTGCACGTGTTGGCAATAGCTCTGTTCATCCAACCTCTCAAGGGCACTGTGCGGGGGTATTTATAGGTATCTGAGTGCCCAGCGTCCCGTGTTAAGGATGCATGTGCCCTCAGACACCTAGGTTATCCCCAGAATATTCCCATAAAGCGGGGTTACAGACCGTAATTACAGGGAGGCCTTTACAATTTAGGCCCGTAACGCGCAACGGCCACGCAGGGCCTGTTACAATGGGCCGGATCACACGCGGGCCTCCATTCTGGACGAGGTCGCGAGATGAGACGACCTCGTCACAGGTCTTCGTCGGCGGCGTATGAGACGAAGGGTAAGTCTGCCCGTTGTCTTGTCACCGTTGGTGCAGCGAGTACGGCGAAGGCCTCGAGCGAAGGGTGGCGTCTTCGCCTTCGCCCCAACAAAAGCCTCAGTTGCCACGGTAGGATTCTTTACCCTTAGCTACATATATTTTTGTGTTCGTCCTATCCACCAAAAAGCCATAAATATTTTGTCATAGCCCTTTGTTTCAATCTGTTGTTCTAGTGAGTTTTGTTAAGTTTCAGTCCTTAGAGTCTTTGTTTAGTTGCTGGTCACTCTATCCTTTGTGTTCCCTTTGAGCCTCTTATATATATCTGAAAATATCCACAAAAAGAAAAATCTGAAAACCCTCATCATTTCCTTCGCGTTAACTTTGATCCTATTTAAGTTATAGCTGCTGGTTGAGTTCTTTGTTAATTATTATAAAGTGTGCAATATCATATCAGATCTCTGTGTTTAGTTCTATAAAAAAAAGAGTATCAAAAAAAGAGAAGAAAGAAAGGTACCAAAAAAAAGTGTTGAGCAAGATTGTGAAAGAAAAGAAGAACGATCGGTTTGTTTATGTGCAAGTGCTGAAAGTTCATCAAGTTGTTCAACCAGTTTGCTATTGTCATTTGGTGCAAAATTTTGGTTGGGTCTGATCGCAACACTTGCATTCCAATCATACTCCTTGATTTGCATCAAACTTGAAATTTCTTTGCGCGTGTGTTTGATCTACTTACATCACTCGAATCTTGTGGTCAGCACTAGGCATAGAACTTCTAGTTGGATGGTTATTTAACTTTACAACAACTAGGATTCAGATTGCATTCCTTGTTTATTATTCCCCACCAAGCTCCACATATAAGCCATCGTAATCGGTACTCTGGTCTTGTATTCGCTTAACCATCACTTTCTTGTAACCACCACACATTTTTTCTTGCAATCCGCAGGGACCTCATAAGAGCTTTGGTTGGTAAGAGTGGTGAGGTTGTGAGATTCTATATAGCTTCATATTCCACCTATATTTGTTGCCTTGTTGCCACTAATTTCGCAGGAAGATGGATCCCAACATTGAGATTGAAGAATGTGTCACTATGATACACTTCAATGAGCTCAAACAAAGCATAGAAGCCAAGCAAGATCTGTTGGCACAAGATCTTTAGACACTTATGGCTGAAATCAGAGGTTGTCGTCGACTCCCTGATGGTGTAAGAAACCCATGATGAAGACGGGGAAGAAGGTGAAGGAAATTATTCTAGAAGAGCAAGTGAACATGGAAGGAGAAATCAAGGTGCTGCACATGGTAGAGGAAGAGGTTGGAATCGAAGAAATAATGACAATGAAGAATCTGAATTTGGGGATGATGATCAGTCCCAACATCGCTATCGTCGTCATCATAGAGGCATCAACCAAGAAGAGAGATTTGGAAAACTTAAGTTTACCATGCCAAAATTTGATGGTAGATCTGATCCTGAAGATTATTTCACATGGGAATTGAAGGTGGAGAAAATCTTCCGCCTACATAATTATTCAGAGGAGAAGAAACTTGCAATGGCATCTCTTGAGTTTGAAGGATATGTTCTGATTTGGTGGGAGCAACTTCTTCGTGATCGTGAAGAAGATGGAGAGGACCCTATTGTTACATGGCAAGAGATGAAGCGAGAAATGAGAATTCGTTTTGTGCCGAAGCATTATCGACGTGATCTTTTTGATAAATTGCAGAATTTGAGGCAAGGAAGTTTCTCTGTTGAGGAGTATTATAAGGAGATGGAGAAGGCCATGATTAGAGCCAATGTGTATGAAGACGAAGAGCAAGCCATTGCACGTTTCATGGCTGGGTTACACCGCAACATTCAGTGTATTGTTGAGTTTCAGCCATACCAAAGTCTTATTGATTTGGTACATCAAGCTACCAAAGCTGAACGCCAGCTGCAACAAGATGCTAAGAGCAGCAAGCCCTTGCCATATGGTGCACGAACCATGACTGGAGGAAGCAAATCAATCTCAAGGTTTACTGCTGCATCCTCAGCAACAAAAGGTTCAACTGGGGGCCTGCGATCCAATATTCAAGGCAATTCTAGTGGAAAGAACGGTGCTGCTCCAAACCTGAGTTATAAACCAGCAACATCCACTTCAATATCAGTGGGTTCAACTGCCAAGAGTAGTGGTATTCAGTGCTTCAAGTGTGGAGGTCGTGGTCATGTCATAAAGGAGTGTCCAAATAATCGTGTGATCCTTGTGAATGATGATGGAGAATATACATCAGCTAGTGAAGAGGAAGCTGAAGCAGGAAATGAAGATGGCATTGATAAATCTGAAGAACATACGGGATGTGAATTTGAGCATGGTACTACTCTTGTGGTTACACAAATCTTGAGTGTTCAAATGAAAGAAGCTGAAATTGGACAGTGACATAATCTTTTTCAAACGCGAGCCAAAGTAGTAAAGGTGATCATTGATGGAGGGAGCTGCCATAATCTTGCAAGTCGTGAGATGGTTGAAAAGCTTGGTTTGAAGTTGCAGCGACACCCTCATCCATATCATGTCCAATGGTTGAATGAATCGGGAGATATCAAGATTGGTTATAAGGTGAAAGTTCCGTTCAAGATTGGAGAGTATGTTGACACAGTGGAGTGCGATGTTGCACCCATGTCTGTGTGTCACATGCTCCTAGGAAGACCTTGGCAATATGACCGATATTCTCAGCACTGTGGAAGAACAAATCAATACACGCTAGATCTGAAAGGGAGAAAGTTTGTACTCAAGCCTATGACCCCTCAACAAATCATGGCTAAACATTTACAAAAGAAAACTGAAATTAGTACAGCAAGTAGAGGAGGAGAAGAGCAAAAGAAATTGAGTGCCATCCATAATTTGGTGAGCGAGTGCTACAAGCCAAATTCAAGAGATAAAAAGAAGGAAGAGGGAGAACATCTAGTTATGCTAGTCACAAAATCTGAGCTGAAAGAAGTGAGGAACAACCCATATCAAGTGCTCTGTGTACTTGTGAACAAAGATGTTTTGATTTCTCCTAACGACATAACATCTCTTCCTAGTGTTGTGGCTGATCTTTTGCAGGACTTTGAAGACATGTTTCCACAAGAAACACCGGCTGGACTACCTCCAATTCGAGGGATTGAGCATCAAATCAATCTTATTCCAGGGGCTGCACTTCCTAACCGTCCACCATATCGAACCAATCCTGAAGAAACTAAGGAAATACAAAGGCAAGTGCAAGAACTTCTTGATAAAGGTTTTGTTCGTGAAAGCTTAAGCCCTTGTGTTGTTCCTGTGATTTTAGTACCTAAGAAAGATGGATCTTGGAGGATGTGTGTTGATTGTAGAGCTATAAATAATATTACCGTTCGCTATCGCCATCCTATTCCACGGCTAGATGATATGCTTAATTAATTAAGTGGTTCCACAATTTTTACTAAAATTGATTTGAGAAGTGGATACCATCAAATAAGAATGAAAACTGGAGATGAATGGAAGACTGCATTTAAAACAAAATTTGGGTTGTATGAATGGTTAGTGATGCACTTTGGGTTAACTAATGCTCCTAGTACTTTTATGAGATTAATGAACCATGTCTTAAGAACTTTCATTGGAAAATTTGTTGTTGTCTACTTCGATGATATTCTAATTTACAGCAAGTCTTTTGATGAACATGTGAAACACATTCGACAAGTTTTAGATGAGCTAAGAAAGGAGAAATTATTTGCTAATCTTGAGAAGTGCAGTTTTTGCACAGACCATGTTGTGTTTCTTGGCTTTGTTGTTTCAGCAAAAGGAGTAGAGGTGGATGAATCCAAGGTGAAAGCCATCAAGGATTGGCCAGCTCCAACGGATGAAAGAACCAATATGAAAGTCTCCAAGCATGCTGCATATATAAAAAAGATACATGAGAAGACTAATGAAGCAATTGAGCTCAAAGCAGTGCACAAGGCTGCAAGCATGAACAACCATAGGAAGAAAGTGTTATTTGAACCGGGGGACCTTGTTTGGATTCACTTGCGCAAGGAGCGTTTTCTCGATCAGCGTAAATCCAAATTGATGCCACGAGGGGCGGGTCCATTTCGTGTTCTTGCCAAGATCAATAATAATGCATACAAGATAGATCTTCCACCAAGTTATGGCGTGAGCAACACGTTCAATGTTGCTGACCTCTTACCATTTACAAGTGAAGACACTTCAGAGTCGAGGACGACTCATTTTCAAGGGGAGGAGGATGATACGACCACGCCATTAAACAACACGTTACAACCCCCAAGTTATACTACATTAACTCAAGTACAACCAACATCACCAACCCGAGTCTTTAATGGACCAATTACACGTAGCCGAGCTAAGAAGCTACAGCAAGAGGTGCACGCGCTAGTCTTTGATGGACCAATTACACGTAGCCGAGTTAAGAAGCTACAGCAAGAGGTGCACGCGCTACTTTATGAATTTCAATTGAATACTAATGAGAACTTTATACTACCTAAGTTGTGTATGTTGATATTACTTAGGTTCACCAAAGAGGAAGGACAAAACATATCAAGGGCGAATCAGCAAGAAGAGCTATGTCCGAGTCAGTCGAGCGCAACAGAACCGTCTAGAAGAAACAGTCATATCTTTTGATTCCCAAAAGCTATGAAGGCCCATAAGTACTTTTGGAAAGCTCTTGAAGTCTAGTTTCCAATGCTTCTAAAGCCGACTTAATCAAATCTACCAGAAAGGCAGCCGACCTACTTTAGTGCTGACTGGTCAGAAGGTCAACAGTCTGCTTGATGACCAAGTTTTCGTATTAAACTGCATCATTCTATGAAGTTTCATTAAGCATGCTATATATGGTGAGAAAGCTTATCAAGTTAGCTTTCCAATGCAATCAGTCCCACATCATTTGAAGATTCCTAGAAGAAGTTATTGTCAAAATACTGAAGGCTGCGCAGAAGTCAAACAGCCACACGGAAATCAGCTCTGCAGATCTCCCGAAGAGGCTCCTTCACATTAGCACGTGAAAATACTTTTGTTTCGTGTTTATACCTCGCTAAGGCTAGTTGTTACTAGTATAAATACCCCCTATGTCTATGATGTAAGGCAGCTTATGATATTCTGAAACAGAACCCTTTTGTTCAGCTGTGTGCTAACAAATATTGAGAGTGATCTCTACCCCTTTGCTCTTGTGAATTCCTTCGCGGGATTGCCGAAGCGGCGGCTTCATCCGCTCCCAATTGGTGCTCCTACTCCCTTCGAGGTCTCCTCGATTGATTGTAGGTTGTGTTGGTTGGTTCTTTGAGAGTGTGGTTGGGCGAATCCTCAATTCAGGCTGCCGGTTAAAGACGGTGGTTGGCTTCGAGTTTTATTTGTCAGGTTGCACTAATTATCGCTGCTTGCAGCAAGTTATCTTGGCTTCTTTGAAGCTAGTTATCTGAAGATTGATCCTACGTCGTGAAGATCGGGCATCGTGACGCATCACTGGGTCCTGAGTGGGAGCCACAAGTTCCACTGTGGACTTTGCGGAGGATTTGTATGCCTTCGATTTCGGTTATGCACTTCAGCATGGGCTGACTGATCTCCTTCATGTACAGCTGACCCTCGACTAATGCGAAGTCCCGGCTTCTGTGCTTTAGTCGTTTGGCCTCATTGCTATCGCTTGGATGATAGTGTCCTTGCAGATATAGAGTTATTGGGGCCCGCCAATCTATGGCCATGATGAGGTTGACGATGCGGTGGCCTTTGGCATCGTGAGTTATTTGTTAACCTTCTGGGTTGCGGACAGCTGGTGTGCCGATGACGTGGTAGAACACATCGGAGGGCAAGGCCTCGCCCTTGGCTGCTGCTTTGGCCAACGCGTCGGCCTCTTCGTTCTTGGTGCGGTCAACATGCTGTAGGGTGAAACCCTTGAATTGTCTCTCGAGACTGCGGACGGCTGTGAGATATTGCATGAGCGCGCGGTCTTTTGCTGAGTATTCCTTTTCGACCTGGCCGACAACTACTTTGAAATCTATCCTGACTATGCATGTGGTGACACCGAGTGCTCGTAGTTTGCGGTGTCCCAGGATGACGGCTTCATACTCTGCTATATTGTTAGTGCACCTGTCAGACTCCAAGGCGAAGCTGAGGCATGTCGCGTATCTATACTTGATGCCTGTGGGTGATGTGATAATTGTCACGGCGCCTGCCCCCGCATGGCACCACACGCCGTCACAGTGGATGGTCTACACTTTCTCTAGAGACTGTTCTTGCTGCCATGTTAGTCCTGTCCAGTCAACGATGAAGTCTGCCAGGACTTATGATTTAATCGCTCTCCTAGGCTCGAAGGTGATGTGGTATCCGGAGAGTTTGGCTGCCCATTTGGTGATTTGGACGGATGCCTCCGGGTTCCTGAATAGTTCCCCCAGACCCCTGTCTGAAGTGACCCATACCTTGAATGCTTCGAAGTAGTGGCGCAGCTTGCGCGATGCCATGACAACTGCGTATGAAATTTTTTCTAGCTCAGTCATGTTGCACTTATAAGCCATGAGGACTTCGGAGACATAGTACACTGAGCACTACCGGGTCGTGCCCTCTCTGTCCTGCTCTTGGATTAACGCTGCGCTGACTGCACATGGCGAGGCTGCAATGTAGAGAAGAAGAGGCAGCGAAGGGTTGGGGCTAGCAAGAGTTGCTAAGTCTGGCAGGTGTTGCTTGAGCGACTCGAAGGTTCCGCCTGCTTTGGTCCCCAAGCAAAGTCTTTTATGCCACGTAATGTCTTGAGGAAGGGTAGAATGCGCTCTGCGGATTTGGAAACGAATATGTTCAAGGCGGCCAATCTACCTGTCAGTCGCTGGACATCCCTGGCTAACTGCGGGGGTGTCATGTTGATGATCGCTTGGATCTTTGTTGGGTTGGCCTTGATCCCTCGGTGCGACACCAGATAGCCAAGTATCTTCCCGTGGCGAACTCCGAAGACACACTTCTCGGGGTTGAGCCGAAGTCGTGCGTCCCGCATATTAGCGAATGTCTCTACGAGGTCGGCTAGGTGATCCTCTTTGTTTTTGCTCGCGATGACGATGTCGTCAACGTAAGTGAAAATGTTGCGGCCTACTTGGCTTTTGAGCACCCTCTTGGTGAGGAGAGAAAAAGTTGACCCAGCTTTTTGAGTCCCTTTGGCATCCTGATGAAGCAGTAAGTACTGAAGGGTGTGATAAAGCTTGTGCTAGCCTTGTCTTCCTCTTTCATGTATATCTGGTGGTAACCAGAGAAGCAATCGAGGAGGGACATGACTTCGCATCCTGCTGCGCTATCGGCTATTTTGTCGATCCGTGGCAGCAGGAAATTGTCCTTAGGACAGGCCTTATTGAGGCTGGTGAAGTCGATACACATGCGCCACTTGTCGCTTTTCTTTTGCACCATGACCACGTTGGCGAGCCATGTAGGATAAGCAATTGGCTCGATGAAGTTGGCTTCCAACAGGTGGTGCACCTTGGCTTTGGTGGCTTCGGTCTTCTCGTCGGACATTTTGCGCAGTTGTTGCTTTTTTGGGCGCACCGAAGGGTCGATGCCCAGGCCATGCTCTATGATGGTGCGGCTGACCCCGACCAGGTTGAGGGCGGACCAAGCAAAGACGTCCTTGTTTCTTGAGAGGCAGGAGATGAGTTTTTCCTCGTCTCGCGAGGTCAGGTCTTTGCTTATTACGACCGTTTGCTTAGGCGTGGCCAGGTCGAGGGGTATCGCCTTCGTTCCGTTGTTGCTTTGTAGCTGTGCCTTTACTTTTTCGTCAGTGACTAGGCGGGTCCCTTCAAACCCTTCGCATTATGCTGTGAGGTAGTGTACGTTCTATTGCCCTGGAATGAAGTCTCTTTCAATATTACGTGCAGTCTGCTGGTTGCCATAAACTATGATCACGCCTTGCGGACCCGGGATTTTCATGCAAAGGTAAAGTCTGTGAATGGCTGCCTCAAACTTGTTGATGGAGCCTCGGCTCATTATGGCGTTGTACGGGTATACCATGTCAACGATGTCGAAGGTGACCTGCTCACTTCGTGCATTGGATGCTACACCGAATGACAGGGGTAGCTCTATCTTGTCGGGGAAAGGTGCCCTTGCCGCCGAAGCCATATAGGGGGTTGTCCGAAGGCTTGAGTAAACTGTGGCTAATGCCCATGCGGTCGAAGGCGTGCAGGAAGATGATGTCAGCTTGACTACCATTGTCGACCAGGACTTTGTGTAAGTCCCAGCCTGCTATGCTGCAGTTGATCACCATGGCATCGACGTGAGGGGCGCTGCGTAGGTCAATGTCCCTGGCGTCGAAGGTGAGTGGCACATGAGACCACCTTGTTTGTACCACCGAGCCGGTGAGGGAGATGTGGTTAACACTTCGGTAGTGGTCCCTCTTCTACCATTTCGTTTCGAAGTCCACGCTGGACCCTTCGGTGATCATGTGGATGACTCCGTGATATGGTTGTTTGGCAAAATCTTCCTGCTTTGGTGCGTGGGGGTGATTATGGTGGTGTGGATTTGGGTGATGCGAAGGCGGAGGCGGAGGTGGAAGAACTTGCACTTCCTGACGGTGCTGGTACGCGTGGTTGGGTGGATGCTGGACGTGCTCGTTGTTGTAAGGTTGTTGTTGGTGGTGGTGGTATGTGTGCGTGACGACTCTCTGGTTGTCGGCTGGCTGTGCTCTGGACATCCTGTCCTTGGTGGCCTTTGTTTCTGGACAATCGCTTGTTGGGTGCGTGCAGTCCTCACCGTGAAACAGACAGTAGAATCTGCACGGCTGCTGCGTCCGTCCCCGGCCTCTCCCTCTGGTGCCATTACCGCGGCCTTGGAGGGGATATTCCTGACGTCGAGTGGTTTCTCTGGCTGGGTGCTGATTGGCTATGTTGTGCACCTGTTGTTGACTACGGGTGTCCTGCCTAGAGTCTGGCTGCGAAGGCCTAGTCCAGGTTCTGCTGGACTGCGGAGGGTCCTTAGGCTTCCTCTAAGATTCGACCTTTCGTTGATGTAGCTCTTCGGACCTGCGTACTTCTCGAATAGCTGATATAGCTCTTGGAGATTTTTGGGTGGGTCCCTGATGCAGTGACTGTAGAGGACGCCAACCCGAAGGCCACTGATGGTGTAATGGATCACGATGTGGTCGTCGACCGATGGCAGCTGTGACATGAGGGTCAGGAACTTTCTGTAGTACTCCCAAAGGGTTTCCTTCTCTTGCTGCTTGCAGAGTGATAACTCGGCCAGGGTGTCAGTATCAGGTCGGTACCCTTGAAAGTTGAGCAGGAACTTGTCCCAGAGGCCTTTCTAGGAGTCGATGGATAGTGGCGGTAACCTGGTGTACCAGGTCAAGGCTGGACCTTCGAGTGCGATGATGAAAGATTTGGCCATGGTGGCATTGTCCCCTCCGGACGATGCGACGACAACTTGGTAGCTCATGATGTATTGTGCTGGGTCAGTGCTGCCGTTGTATTTGGGGTAAGTGCCTGCCCTGAAGTTGGCGGGACAAGGTGATGCTTGGAGTTGCGGAGCCAGGGTGCTTCGCTCATCGAGGTAGTTGATCCCTTGGAAAGCTGTGACATGTGGAATGAAGGGCCCATGTTGTGGTATGAATAGATCTCTGGCTGGGACGCGCTGCTGGAGGGGCGGTCCATGCTATAAATTGTGCTGGCCTTCGCTCTGCATGAGCGCGATTTCTTGCTCGAGCTCCTGAGCTCTCTGCTCCTTGTCCCGTATCATCTGGCGTACCTTGGCCTACGCGGTGACACGTTGGCGCTTGGCCTCGAGGATGTCTTTCTGCTTTTGGAGGTTGTGGTTCTTTATGCGCAGGGCCCACAGCTGTAGCTGATCTACGTCTGAGATGCCGATGACTTCACCGTCCTCTATTGCGTCTTCGCCCTCTGGTGGAGCGAAGCCTGGAGGTGGTACTTGCGGTATGCCTCCGGAGCTGCAGGTGCGTAGGGTGCCCTTAGGGGTGGGGTGCTCTTGGCACTGTCTTTTTCTGACAGCTTCTTCTTCGAAGGCCTCTTGGGGGGTGCTGTCCGTGAGGGCCTTGCCTTTTTTCTTAGCAAGCAGCGCCGCCTTCGCTGCATCATCGATGGATGGGGCTGCCTTCGAACTAGCTCGCTTGGGAGCCATCGTGGGTTGTTTTTTGTAGCACGAACGGTGGGCGCCAAATGTTGGAACTCTTCCTCCTGGGCAAGTTGATCCAACGGGGAAGTGGAAAGAGTGTTTGCAAAGCTTAACGTGGGATGGCAATAGCTCAATCAATCTGGCCTCTCAAGGGCACTGTACGGGTGTATTTATAGGCACTCGAGTGACCACCCGTCCCTTGTCAAAGACGTTTATGCCCTCGAGTACCCGGTCTATCCCTAGAATATTCTCACGAGAGGAGGTTATAGACTGTCATTACAGAAAAGGCTATTACAGATGTGGCCCGTAATATGCTTATCAGCGCGGGGCCCGTTACAGTGGGCCGAATTCCATCTGGGCCTCCCGACGCGGTAAGGACGTGGGACTAGTCGACTTCGACGGAGCCTTCATCTTGCAACGAAGAGGACAAAGGGGGACCATGTCGGTCTTCATCCAATCGACGCCTTCGGCTTGCTCGGGCGTGCTCTGTGGATGTGGTCTTCGTCGGTGTAGCAAGGCGACGAAGGCATCGAGCGAAGGGTAGCGTGTTTGCCTTCGCCTGAACCGGACACATAGGTCATTACATTAAATTTGGACAATATATGTGGCTCGAGTCGTATTGCCCTGGTCACGACACACATGTCATGAACAATTCATTAATATGCATCATATACACAGCCATACCGATCACAAGATGTTCTGCAACAACATATTAGACAAACACATTTCTATATGTTCGCCACTGCAGCAGATAGCCATGTCGGTCCCCGCGGGTCTCAGGATAGCACCCTGAAAACCTCATAGGATTCCATGCATCATATGTATGAAATTTCCACTAGAAATCTCATGTGATTGATCAAATCAACCCAAATTCAAGACCTTTGACCAGAAGAAGATTACACTCATGGCGTTGATTTGTTACGTCAATCTGCTGGCCGTGTACACAATTAGCCCCGGTGGTGATTCCAGTCGGTAGGGTCAAGTCGCGTACATAACAGAGAAGGACGAACTGATCTCTTTGGTCATATCCGATGTGATTTATTTCAACCCCTTATAACCAATTCATCTAATCAAACTGTGCATTAGATAGATGCATCTCATGAACCTAGATCTAGACAAAAAAACTACGCAGAACCTGACTCTAATACCACTATAGGATTATGTGGAGGCTACGCTAGCGCAAAACAAAATTTTCAACCCCATAAAACCAAGAACTACTACTGTTATAGGTTATGGAATTAACACTAGGCGCATAGGACAGCGGAAGCCGTGTTGATGTAGACGTACTCGTCGAGTAGTGCTGTGCAGTCACCGGCGTCCTTCACGTCCTCGCGCAGTTCGTCCTAGTGCTCCAGATGCAGCAGCTTCGAGGTATCCACACGTACAAGGAGGAAGCGCCACGTACCGAACTGCTAGGTTCGCATAGGCTACTTAGCAAGGGTGAGAGTGGCGTGGCTGCTGGTTTGCTGGTCACAAATTAGGGTTGACTCTAAGCACACTCCGCTGCAAATTATATAGGTGTTCTGCTGGGCTTCTGACTCCGAGGCCCATCAGCAACCCTAACAACTAGTCTAATTCCGGATCCATTTCGAGTTAGGCTTCCTTCCCCTTAAGTGTGTGACCCTATAGGTTCACGTACACATAGACATCCCCGAGTACTCCTATGCACACGTAAAGATCATATCAGACGAACCATTACAACATTACATACATATTGTTCCCTATGTCTCACAATATTTGGTCTGACTCTAAGTTGACCTCTCTTTCTCGATACTTGAATTGGAATCCTTTCAATGGTTAACACTAAACCCTAGCATGGCCATGCATTTCTTGATCCAGTCACTCGAGGGGCCCAGAGATATCTCTCTCAAGAAGAGAGAGAAAAATTCCATCTTGACTGACCATGACTCACATAATGCTTCTTGACAAACCCAAGACTTCATTTATAACTACCTAAGTAGATCAATTCACATCTTGAGAACATGCGACAATCTTAGGTCTAAGGACACAGTCTACATGTAGCAAAGAGAGAACTATATTACAATATCTCATCCTGGGTCGGTCCAGCCTCATGCCATACATGCGCCCACATTATTAGTTTGACATCTCCATGTCCATGACTTGTGAAATGTAGTCATCAACTAATACATGTGCTAGTCATCGACTCTGACTAGGGACACCATTTAAAATAACCATACAATTAAAAAATCACACAAACAATTCACATAATTGCTAATCAATACAAGGTGCCTTTCATGGATATTCAAATAAGAAATATATATCATGGATACAAAGAAATATGCTCATCTCTATTATTATCTCTAGAGCATATTTCTAAGAAGTATTTGATCATAGGTTCATAAGAAGATACATCAAAAGATTAGCCTCAAAATTCAGAAGGTGTGGACCGTCTGGGCTCTCAATGCAAACTGATCATGATACCAAAAACCATATTCAGATAGAAACTATGTCATTAAAAGAAATGTAGTTTGGACCATCCGAAGATGAGTCAAGTACCGTCCAGCACCATGTGCGAACCGTCCGGCTATAAATCACGGATCATCCGCCTATTCAAAATTTGATCAACCCGAAGGTATTGAGTTTGGTAAACAAAATTTTAGCGCCAAGCATGGACCGTATGGACCAGAGGCAAACCATCCACGATGCACTTTATATGACATCTAGTGGCGCATTTAATGCTATTATAGTCGTAGATATAGTCATTGCATATAACCGTTGTGATATAGTCATTGATCTTGTAGACCATCCTGGCTAGGGACGTGGACCGTCCATGTGTGGTAAGTAGGGACGGAAACATTCCCCGTGGGGCAGCGCCCCACGGGGATCTGCCCCATTCGGGGTGGGTACAAGGACGATTTCTCCCCCGCAGGGCTAACATGGCAGGGGCCAAAAATTAATGGGGCAGGGATGGGGAAAAATTACCCACGTGGGGCCCCACTAGGGACCCAATAAGAAATTATAATATGTATTTGTGTATTGTGATTTGTAATTTGTGAGAGTGTGAGACTATTACTAAGTTGAAATAATTGTATTCATTGCAAGAGCAAGAGCTTCCACTCTAAGTCACATTCAAAGCAATAGAGATCCTTCAAGTGCCACAATTAAGAAGTGATCAACTAGAGATTAGTGCCTTGAGAGAGACATTTGAGAAGAGTGTGTCATTGAGTTTCTTGTGCTCTTTTGCTTGGTGCTTTTCATTCGTATTCTCATTTATTCCCATTTTTATTCTTTGTAAAGGCTAGCAAGAGATTCTGTGCATGTGGAGATCCTTGTAGGGACTTAGGTCCTTTGATTGAGAAGAGGCACTCAAACGGTCTAAGTGACCGGGTTGAGAGAGAGAAAGGGTTGAAAGATACCTATCCTAAGTGGACTCCTCAATTGAGAGGTAGGTTTCCTTCTGAAACCGAACTTCGATAAATAAATTGACGTGTCTTTTGTGTTGTGTTGTGTTGTGATTTATTTCTCCCTTCCCTCCTCTAAGTTCTCTTGCTTGCACTTGATTCCAAAATCAATAGTGTTGCTCCCAAGTAATTCCACATTCATATTGGGCAACACTTGCAAGAAGTACACCTATTCCTCACTCCGATCATCCTTTTTCTCATTCTAATGCCTAATTGGGGTTTGAGTTTGTGCTTAAAGTTTTAAATTTCAGGTTTCACCTATTCACCCCCTCTAGGAGACTTTTAATGTCCTTCATCATGTACAATAGTTCAATCAACTATTTGATTTTTAAGACCCTCAACAATGACATCATCTAGCTATGTAGACTCCCCTAATTTCATTTTATTATTACACTATTTAAACTTTTTGGTTAGTTCCCTCATCATCTTCTCATGAGGACTCATCATCCCTAGGAACAAATCCATTGTCCTCAAAACTGGCACCTAAACTAGTTGCAAGACCTTTGGCAACAATTGTATTACGCTCATCTTGAACTTTTCTAGGACTACAGAACCTCCTCACAGTCTTAGTTACATTGTGAACTTTTAACTACATTGTCTTATGGCTAATTGGCTAGTACCTGAGCCAAAGTCAGCATCTTCAACAACATCATTATCAACGTTTAATCCATCATTTTGTTCCTCGAAGTTATCCTCACCACCTTCCTTAGAGCCATCCTTGGTCCCTTCCTCCATGTGACTCATAGTAACAATCTTCACCTTGTGAATCCTCATCATCTAACTTTACATTCCTACTTTAACCTCCACATATATGTCAGTTGTGTATTTTTTATGCCCATGCAGGCCTTATGATCCACTACTGCTCACAAACCATTTCTAACCTCCTTTATAGGAAATAACCAGTGCGGTAGTGTGCCTTCCCCAACAATGTAGTTGTCCTTCAAGTGTCCAACAAATTTAGATAATGAAATTTGTCTCGGACAACGTAAGAAAATGCCTCACTACCCTCATAGTTAGGGATGAAAACGGTCAGTAAACACTAAAACCATTACTGTTTTCATATTTTTTATCGGAAACAAAATCGAAATCGGTAACTCTAGAAACGGAAACAATATCGGTATTTCGGAAACATCGGAAACGAAAGTTTGGTGCGGAAAATACACTGGTAATGGTCGAAATCTAAAATACCATCGGTAAACATATCAAACTTCACAATACAACAAAGTTAACAAAAAGATCACAAAGACCACAAGTTCACAATTCATGATATAACGAGTTCACAATATAACAAGTTCACAAGGATCACAAATTTATAATATAAAAAGTTTACAAAGATGACAAGTTCACAATATAACAAGTTCACAGTATAACAAATTCATAAAGATCACAAGTTCACAGACTCAAAGTTCACAATTCAGAATATCCACTCGATCTAGCTGACATGGCATGCTTACTTATGAAATATTTTTTCCACACATAAAAGAGTTTTTCACAACCTCACAGGAAAACCATAAAACCTAGTGTGTGGAAAAGACCAAATCGTTAATCTCAACTGCCTTCCAACACCATCTATCCCAAAAAAATCTTAAGGCATCCAAAAAATACAAAAATAAGTAAACCTTATCTAAAGACGTACAGGCGATGCGAAAAATTCCGAGACATGATTCCGAAAAATTCCAAGACACAAATCCAGTAATTTCCGACAAAAAACGGTAACCGAAGGAAACGGCCGGTAAAACACCACACCGATTCCGATACCGGTTCCAATAGAAAATTCCGAAAACCGATTCTGTTTTTGAAAAATACCGTTACCGGTGAATCCGATCGAAAAAATTCGAAATTGGTTTCCGGAATTCTGAAAAATTCCAAAACCGTTTTCATCCCTACTCATAGTAATGTAGCTTTTTCCCTGCTATGAACTCCCCATTGTAGTGAAACCTAACTTGCAGTGTACCCAAAACATCCAAACAATCCATACTAAACTATGGAAGAACACAACAAATAAATCAAACTAAATGGATCCCAAAAAAGTAAAATCATGGAAACTGACCAATAAATAGCTACTTCAATCTAATCCCTATGATTTAATGAATCTTCAATCGAACCAGTATGAATAAACAACTTCTTCTGATGAATCCCTAAACTTGTTAACATCATTTGAATCCCTAATCCACTTACACATCTGTCACACCCGGTTTTGGAAGGCAAACCGAATGCGAACCATGTACGTGCCAGGATCAGAAACTCACGTACACAGCGATTACATAATTGGACATCAACACACAATGCTCGAAATAAATAGCGGAAAGGTACTTAATTACATCAAGATGTCTGAGACATTTACAGAGTCCAATACATAACCATTGTTTTTAACATAACATCAAAGTGCGAAGAAACGAAACGTAGATGATAAGCCTACACAGGCAGCTGACTGGGGGTTTTGCCACCAAGAAAGACTAAAACTCGTCGTAGTCCTGAAACTCCTCGAAATCCTCCATGTTGCCGGCATCACCTCCTGAGCACTGAGTACAGTGGGGACAACCTGGGGTGGGGTGGTTTGTAAAGCAAGGGTGAGTACACATCAACGTACTTAGCAAATGTCCCGTTTGGCTAAAGTGGACTAGCTGCATGTGGCGTTGAGGTTAAGCAGTTGCTTTTAGGTTAGTCAAGTATTTATTATTATCAGTAGAGCCAAGTTTTAGTAATAAACACAGTTGTTACCCAAAAGTACTCCCTCAAAAGAGGAAATACCAGAGATTAGGTTTATAGCATCATTGTTAACCATCATCATAAAAGTATCCAGAGTTATTCTAATCAAAGAGGATCCCAAGGCTGCTCTTAACCGTGAGCTCGGCTGATATACCAATTTCTAACACTCTGCAGAGGTTGTACACTTTACCCACAAGTCGTGATCCCTTTCCAGCCTGGGTTGTACAAACCCGATCTTCACTACCGAGGTGAATGGCCAGGGATACACTACGTAGCCTTTACAAAGACTCCCCTAGTGCATAGCTGCTCGTTAGGTTTCGCTAGTCGTACAAACACAGTACACCTCCCCAAGGTGGGTGACTAACAAAACTAAATCGAATGAACCTCTGCACCCCCTTGGCAGAGCGAGCACTACGCCCCGGCCCCCATTGACGACCCTTCGGCAAAGCCAACTACACCCCCAGGTTCATCTAATTATTCAGCTAAGGGCGTCCCATTCCACCTCATGGTTGTACTGTTATCCCGGGTGGTCACTCCATGAACAGGTCCTTATGGAGAGGTACTCAGGAAAAAGGCCTGAGCCCCCTAGAGTATCACAATATCATCATTGGGATAACAACATCGTATCATAAATAATCACATCATGTCATTGATTAAGTTAAGGTAATAGCAAAATGATAACCATGATAACCCAAAGGGTAAACAAGGATAAGGTAAATACAGACTAGTCAATCCTTAGGTTTAGATAATGTAATGCGGGATAGTGAATTTATAAAGTATGTAGGACATAATAGGTCAAAGGACACTTGCCTTCACCAGGTTGTTGCTCAGGGAGGTCTCCAGCAACACACTCAGGAACCTCAAACTGCTCATTGTCTAAATAAAGCGAGCATACATTCAATACATTTGGAAAGTACAAATGAACAACACACCAAACATGTACAAACATTGGGATACGTCTCAAAAGGCACAATATTAAATAAGGAAGAATAAGATCAAAGTACAACATGCACTAATTTCATTTAGGAGTTGATTACTCTCTAAGTATTATCCATGATTTACAAAATCTAATTTAATTCCTTTTAATGAACCATAAGAGTTAAACCAGGGATGAATTCATGTAATACACATTATAAATCTCACAAGATTAAACATGCTTTAATCTCTAGGGTTTTCCTTTTACTTATTTTATTAAATGAACAAATCTATTCATATACTAGTTCATAGTTAACCATAAAATTCGAATGTACAGAAGGTAAATGGAACTAGTTTATTTAAACAGAGAATAATTCTATGAACATTTTGCAATTTGAATCACTAAATTTGGAGTTCATATGAAAAAGATATGAAATAAAAAATTTAGGAATTTGAAATACAAAATTAAACCCTAATCTGTAATTATTTAAAAGGATAGGGTCTGTTGTAATAACTTAGGGGCCTGCGTGTAAAGTATAAGGACGACGGGTTCTATTTGTAGAAAACCGAGGGGGTCTTAAGCAAAACAACCACAGCGAAAGGGTATCTTGGCTTCTCGGTCATCCGATCAAGAACGGACGCCCGAGATTAGAAGCGGGCGCGCGGGATCGGACGCGAGGGCTGACCGGCGGGTCCCACGCGTCAGTGGTGTAACACCCCTGGTGTTACTATCACTAAAACTTGAGCATAACATCATGAGCATTAGCATATCATGTGTTTGTTACACTTAGAGTGCATTTACTAGGCAAAAAATTCAAACAAATTGTATTGATGTGACTTGTTATGTGTGAAACCCTAGGGTAGGGTACTTAACCCTAAACTAGGCTTAGGAGTGTCAATAAAGACCAAATGAGAGAAAACTTCAAAACTCATTAGAAGTGGTCATAAGATATCACCATAAATGAACTTGAGTGGCATTCAAACCCAAGAAGTGCCAAAAACCCTAAAGACCCCTGGAAAACCCTAAGTGAAACCTTAGGGGGTTATATGTAAATTTTGCACACTTTTGGACCCAAGTGCAAAACCCAAGGTATTGGGGTACCTCAAATCATATGGTTCACATATTTGAGGATTTGCAAATTAAACCATGAGATTTGGGCTTATTTGCAAAAAACCACTCTACACCTCTCATGTGGCTAAGTCTGAAAATCAGTGAACAGGGCTGATTTTGGTGCTCTTTAGTTCAAAAAGTACAAAGAATTTGCCTAAGGTCAACTCATCAAAAGTCTAGAGCTACTATAGGTGTACAACTTTGCTTAAGTGATTATGCCTTGTTGTTATACAAAAAGTGGAGATAATTGGCCCTAAAGTCTTGCTGTCAAACTATACAGAGACTGAATGCTGACTGTCAGTGAGTTTTGTGGGACTTTTGGCTTGATTCATGCTCAAAGGAGTAAGCAAATGGGAAAGATCTCTATAGCAGAATTGTAGCTAGTATGTAGGGCTACAAGTTGTTATAGATGGATTGGCATGTTCTTGCACAAAAATCCAAGATCTAGGCATTGCAACTTTGTCTGTTAGGCGCTCTGAATCGGGTTTCAATGGTACAGTGTCCTGATCAGATCGCCAGTTTAAACAACTCACCACCGACGACCGCTGTGCCTGGAATCACGCCCGTCGCAGTGATTCGTGCCCCGTGCAGATGGATAACTGCAAGGGGGTAAGAAATATCACCCCGTGGATGAACTCCGGCCACTATTCTACTCCGGATCGTCGTACCCCCCTTGAGTCACGGCCGCTTTGGATAGGTTCGCCGGAGTTAGCCACCTCGCGACCTTGCGCCACGTGCCTTGGTACTTTAACTGTGCCGCCGTGAGTCACCTTAGCCCATCTAGTGATCGCCGATGAGCTTGCCAACGGTAAACGCCACCAATCGCTTGCGCCAGTGCACTCCCTTCGCTCCGACCTCCACCGCGCGATCTCAAATTCACGGGCCACTACCAAGGGCCCTATAAATTGAACCCACCCTCGGCTCTGCTAAGTATTCAAGCATCCAATCCACCCGCTCGTGCCTCCAATTACTCACCAGAGAGCCCCAATTTGGGATTTCCCCCAAATCGGCCCGAAACACCGCGCATAGTGACCTCAACCATGGCTAGCTCGTTCTAGGTCTGTTCATGCTCTTTGCTCTCATGTTTAAGTGCCCTTATGTTCTCCTGATGCTCCTTGACCCGTCCAATTAAGCTAGACCGCGATAAGATCGCCGGAGAACACTTCTGTTCATCCGGTGTTCACACTGTCTCCGTGGACAAGGCAATTTATAGTTTAGATCGTGCAATTGATCAAGGGGAAATGGTTATTAGGGGTTAAATTCGGTGTCAACCGCATGGGAGCACTAGTAGCTGAGTTATCCAGCCGGTACAGGCTCGCCGGAGTTTGGTTCTTCGTCGCTCGCCGTCGAGGACCGTAGGTTGTAAACAATTAGAAAGGGAGGAACCTTGATGCAAATGTCAGTGAGACAAGACAATAGTGTCGCAGACTCCTTCAGGTTGTTTAAAAAGCTAGGGTCTTCTATGCAAAGTCGGCACAGCGGGCCCGGGCGCGCGTGTTTTCGCGTGGGCATGGGCTGACTTGGGCCAGTTTGGCCCAGTACTATACATGCTTTTCCTTTTTCTTTTTCTTGAGGGGTTAAAGAATTTCTAGAAAATTGTAGAAAAATGATAAAAATATGAGACCAATTTTGCTAGGTTCCTAAAATTCTATACTATTTAATAAAAATAGTTTTATGATTTTTAGTCCAAATAAGGAATTTTGGTGTATTTAAATAGCCAAAACCTATACACCTGCAATTTTAAAGATTGATTAATAACTCCAAAAATCACTTAACTTTTTGGATAAGCTTTAAATATTATTTAGAAGCCTTGGGTGAAGTTTGGCATGATTTGGACAATGTTTGATGCCTAAACCCCCAAAAACCCTAATCTTCTAGTGATGCCCGCCCTATGAACTACTCTATTGACTCCAAAAACCCTAGTTTCCTAGAGTCCCGTGAAGGAAAGTTGTATTCAAGATACAACTTGATAAACCTTTTCTATTACTGCATTTTCATAAGCATTACATAAGCATTCATGATTATATATGGTTCTATATAGAAAATAAAGAAGAAATAGTGTTGAAGAAGAAGGAGTTGCACCACCACCACCTAAAGACCCACCTGCCGGGAACTGCTTTTACTTCGACCTGTGGACCAAGCCCAACTCTCCTATAACACAAGGCAAGCCCGGTGCATTTGCCACCTCCTTGCTATTTTAAAATTTTCTCACTTGCTTGGTGCATTAGGTGATAGGAATTGTGTGCTAAACACTTGTTGTATTTCCTTCCTTGGAAGATTGATTACCTTTCCTTGATCACCTATTTTATGAAAAGATTTTTCTTATGCTTAGTCTTGCTCTAGAAAAAACAAAATGTTTTGTTTTGACAAAAGATGATGCTTCAAGTGGGAAGGGATGATTTTCAAAAATAAAACTGGATGGTGGATCCATCATGGCCATGATGGGTTCAACATCGGAAAAGATGTACCTCTGTCAGGTACCAAACTTTGGGTTGAAATGATAAAGTTGAGACCGGGCGGGTGACTTGCACGAGAAGAGAGTCTCGGTGTAGTGTCTCCGTCTGAGTCGATTAAGGACCGTCTCGATGTAGGCTTGATGATCAAGGACCTTTTAACTGGTCACATGCCTCATCATGGGTAAGCTTTGCCTCGGGCAGACTAATACCAGAATAAGATAACATGCAATGGGAGTGGAGAGATGACGAGAGTAGCGTGTACCCTCCGTGGCAAGAGGCTGGACGGTGGTGTATTTGTGCTCTCGGTTGGCGTGAACCTGATCTGGTCTTAAGAACCCCGGTGGCGAGTTGACATATGCAAGGGTTAAGTGCTACATATGTCGTATGATTGGAGATCCTCAGCTGATTAATCGATTCAGATCGCCGTTACTTCTCGGACATGAAGACTTGGTCACTGCCCTAGACGTAGCATTCCAGTGAACAAGAAGGGTTGATAAGAAAATGGCTAGTATAGGCCAAGTGCTTGAATTAGGGTAGACAGAACTCTAGAATTCAGGTAATGACTTAACTTGCTAATAAAATTGGATTTTTTAAGGATCCACTATTAGTAAGCATTTTGCAAATAGAGTCTTGATTATTGACTAGCTGAATGCCCGTGCGTTGCAACGGGAATATATAATACCATTATACTACGATAACTTATATACAAAATGTGTGTTATATTGTTATGAGAAAATGTTTCATAATCAATTTGTGATCCTAGCCATACATAAATTTTGTTATTTTAATCTAGTAGTTTCACCACTACATTGCAACCATCAGTATCATGCAGACTTCGATATATGCCATGATTTGTATGGTCTCATCATTGGAGAGCACGTTCCACACATGCCGGAAGAAATTCTCTCGTACATAATTAGTCATCAGACACGCACCACCATACGCTCTTGCTTAAACAAAAAGGTAGGTGTGTGTGTTTGCGAAGAGAATTAAAGGTAGGCCAGCACAAAAGCTACCCTGACAGTGGCGAGGATGACGAACTGGTCACTGTTGTCGATCCTCCTCTGTGTCACTCTGGCGCCAAGATGATGCCACAATCCTCGATATAGTAGTCATCGAATGCGCACGACATGATGAGTACCGATGACTCTTGGTTGGGCTGCCAAACGAAGTGCACCGGGCTCATCAGCGAGGTAGTACCCCTGGCCATTGCACACCGGATGCGCTACTCCACTACATACATCATGTTCAAGGACACTCACACAACGTCAGCAACGTCCATCGTCCCAGCGCACAAGAATTCATGTCCGGCCAGTAGCGACTTATGTGGTAGGTTGGGCTTTCAGGTGGACGATGAGCTGGACGGCGTGATGGCGTCGTTGTCAGATACGGTGTCCAGAACAACTCGAGAGTCGTCAACGTTGGTGACAACCATGAGGCCCCCTGCTTAACGATGGACAGCACGGTGCAGCTCTTGGCCGCGTCCAAGCGGCAGCTTCGCGGGAGCTTGTCGTACACAGCGGCACATGCGACCATGTAAGACTGCTTCTAGAGGGTCGAACTGACAGTCGCCAAGCTTCTTTCGTCATCGATGAGCGACGCCAACGCGAGTGCCTCCTGCTCATGGTGTTCGGAGTTTCAAGTAAGAAACATGGATTCATACTTGGCGTTGGTTTATGAAAATGACTCACAGGTCTGATCCATGGAAAAAAATTACAAAGAAAAAAATATCACACATGCAAAAAAGAGAATTTAAGTATAATACATTATTCAAACAAAAGAAATTGCATGCAAAGCTCTTCTTTAAATAATATTACCTCCATCCAAAAATATAATTCAAGAATCTCGGTGATACTTATATAACTACGCATTGTGTAAGGGTAGCAAGTGAGCTTGGTGAGAGATGTAGTAGATGTGTTTCCTGTCATAGATGTAGACATAAACACACATGTGGTGTAGCGGTAGCTACTCTTGGCCTTTGCTTGAGAGGTCACGGGTTCAAATCCCCTTGAGGACATGTGTGTTTTTTAATTTGCTAGACATGGCTGTACGGGGGAATGGGAATGGAAATGAGCTTTGCGGGGAGTAGGGAATGAGAAAGACAGAATAAAGAATGGGAATGAGAGAACATAGAAATAGAATGATGACAGAACATGGGAATGAGAAACACAGAACAAGGAATGGGAATGGTGGCAGAACATGGAATGGCAGACTACTCTTGCAGCCTTAATAAGTAGTAGAGATTAAGCCTTACCTTGACTCCCTCAAGCCAGCATATCCTTGAGAGTTTTATTTTGACAGGTAAGACTTGCGAAAGTACACTTCGTACTCAGGGTTTTGAACCCATGTTGTTGTAGGTGAGGAAGCAGCAAACTTTTGCTGCTTTTGCTCCAAGGTGGTGCCAAAGGAAGAAAATCAGGACTGAAGCCTCGGGAGGAAGTGTCCTCCTTTAAAAACTTGTTACTGTTATAGGAGGGGTTTTTGCCTCCCAGGTTTGTGATAATATTACTCCTGCACTCTTATAAAGTACTGGTCTATAATATTAATACTCTTTCTATACTTTAATATAAAATAAGTTGCTGTAACGGCTTCCGCATATTCGTTCCTCCAATGTGTTGTAATATCTGCGTGACGGGTGAAACGCTCTTGGGCAAGGTAAAGAATTTAGATACCGAACTTGTCAAGTGATCAGGTGCATCTATAGGGTTGTCCAAGGTCCGCTGGACAAGGACAATTGTAGGTGGGCCTAATGACTTGGGAGGTTCTGTCATAGCTGGTATCGGAGCGAAGCCCATCCCTGTAGATATTATGAGACATTTCAAAAAGAATTTTCAAGAACTTATCTAAAGAAAATTTCTTTCATTCTTACTTACTACCTTCAGAAGTACTTATTATAAGACCAGGTAGTAGAGTGCAATGTATAGGAGGTTGTGAATCAACTAAGGTTGATTCTGTAATTATGCATGCATCATGTCAAAAAAAACTATATTAATAAAGTTTCCCCCTTATGGAGATATGCCGCCGCGCTCCAGGAAAACCGCGTAAGTTCACTGGACCGATTGGCATGCCTGGGCATCAGCTGGCTCCAAGGCATGAAGAGAGCAGCAACGGTAGCAATGACCCCCATTGGAGACCTAAAAGCCTAGGTGGAGCAGCTTCGAACAGAGCTACGTCACAGAAATAGGGTGTGGGTAGAAGATGGTCAGTGTATAAATGAGTTAAGAGCTGACGTCCGACATTTGCAAGACGAGCTTGCCGAACGGGATCTGGCAATCGATTGGGCTGTCAATTCACGTTCCATTGCTTGGGACCGGAGGCCAAAGCTCGAGCCCGTGTGGAGGAGCTTAGCACGGTCGTTGACAACTTGCAGGTATACTGCAATACATTACATGAGGAAGTTCATGAATTGTATTCGCGACTGCACCCAGACGTACCTGCCGACCTGTTGGAATAGGAGCTGAACCTTCTAGAATAGCAGGTGAAGCACTTGGTGGGGAATTGGACCTTTTCAAGCCCCCTCCTTCTATGAACGTGGCTGACGAACGGTCCCCTACAACCGATAGCGAAGCCACCAAGGACGATAAATACTAGAAGTAGTATAGTTTAGCTATAGTACTAATGTAAAATAGGCAATGAAGTCATGTTGTATAATTGAGTCTGTATCATTACATTTTGGTAATGTAAAATGGTGGTATGTGTTAGCATGGTATATTTATCCCAAATATTTCTTTGCTTCAGATGCCATCCAGAACATGTGCACATGACGGCGTGGGAACATCCCGTGGTCAAGAGGATACACCCAATCCACCGCCGATACCGCCCACGTTGGCCGAGGCTATCGCTGCTTGGTCCCGCGACGCTGACAACACCCGCTTCCTACGTGAAGTGGTGGAACATCAACTTCAGGAACAAGGCAGGAGGGCTTATCCGCAGGGATCCCATGAAACTTCATACTTGGATTTCTCGGAAACCCGTCCTCCACTATTCGTCAAAGCGAATACCCTCTCAAAGCCGACGAATGGGTATGGGTCATTGTGCAGAAATTTGGGCTCATCCGCTGCACAGAGACCCAAAAGCCATTGTTCGCGGCTCAACAGTTAAGAGGCCCTGCCAGCACCTAGTGGG